>LR990341.1:32401062-32847442 GCA_905147345.3 Mythimna impura
AAAACTTTTGTATTTATTTTATTATCAACCTTTGAAATGTGAAAATTGCCACCGGACACCCTGTACAATAACTCAAATGGCCATACGCGTCAAAAAGTGAATCTATAAGTGCCCAATCTCCTTTAAATGTTGTACCGCTAATGGGTATGTTACAATAATAATTTTATGAACTGAATTTCTACCACAAAAACAATAAATAAATTTGAATTTAGAAGCGAAAAAAAAAAATACGAAACCGTGTTTGTGGATTTAGGGTGTAAATGGATTTCCTTACACATAGAGATCTACACTTAGGAATATGCAATTACCGTCAATTTGCTGACTGACTGACTGCCTTGGCAATTCAAGAGTGTTTGGAGTGTGTAAATGTTTTATTTGAAATAATGCTTTGATTTGATTTCAGTGCTTTGATGAGGCCGAGTATGCCTTTGATGAGTCCAAGCGTGCCTTTGGTGAGGCCGAGCGTGCCTTTGGTGAGGCCGAGCGTGCCTTTGGTGAGGCCGAGCGTGCCTTGATGAGGCCGAGCGTGCCTTGATGAGGCCGAGCGTGCCTTGATGAGGCCGAGCGTGCCTTGATGAGCCGAGCGTGCCTTGATGAGGCCGAGCGTGCCTTGCGAGCGTGCCTCGATGAGGCCGAGCGTGCCTTGATGAGGCCGAGCGTGCCTTGATGAGGCCGAGCGTGCCTTGATGAGGCCGAGCGTGCCTTGATGAGGCCGAGCGTGCCTTGATGAGGCCGACCGTGCCTTGATGAGGCCGACCGTGCCTTGATGAGGCCGAGCGTGCCTTGATGAGGCCGAGCGTGCCTTGATGAGGCTGACCGTGCCTTTGATGAGGCCGAGCGTGCCTTTGACGAGGCCAAAACGTGCCTTAGATGAAGCCAAAACGTGCCTTTGAAGAAGACAAGCGAGCCTTAATGAGGCCAAGTGTGCCGTTAGATAAGGCCAAGTGTGCCATTTGAGGCCAACTGTGCCATTTGAGGCCAAGTGTGCCATTTCAGGCCCAAGTGTTCCATTTGAGGCCAAGTGTTCCATTTTGAGGCCAAGTGTACTATTTGAGGCCAAATGCGCCATTTGAGGCCAAGTACGCCATTTGAGGCCAAGTGCGCCATTTGAGTTGGCCACATGTAACATTGGACTAGGCCAAGTGAGCCAATAAAGATTCGGGTTAAGTGTGCCCAATGCAGACGAAATTATCATCAAGAGCGCCTTGGAGTCCGATTGCGTCAGGACTACAGAAGAAAAACCATCAGTCTTATTGAGCAAACGGATAGTTCCTGTTTCGAACAAACAGACTCGAAGAGGAATGATGCAAAGAGACGATCTGGAAGGAAGTGCAGAAGTTATAATTCAACCTCTTCGTCGACTACACCACCACGTTCGCAAGAAGCAAAGAGGTACCCTCATGTTGGTTAAATGATTTTCCAAAGAGAAAAACGTTAAAAGTATCGAAGTTTGAACATAAAACATTAGAATAATGTGATACGGGAGTTCGATCACTCCAGTAATTTTGAGAGTATTTAAGTTGGATTAGAAAGAGTATTTGTAATTGATTTGTATGCAAATAGGATCAGAAACTGACTATACATTTTGACTCAAAAACTTGCTAGGCTTACCAAAAGAAAATAGACATGTTATGAAACCCTACCAAAGTGTAGTATTTAGTGACGAAGTGGTAAAACTAAACTAACAATAGTTTTTCTAATGAGCAGAATTATGGTCAGTTTCAAGCAGAAATGTTAGCTGGTATGACTTAAGGTGAAATTTATGTGAATATTTTTATGACAAATCAGTGCTTATATACGGATATTGATGACAATCAAACGCTTTACAAACAAATAGAAATAAAATGATCAATTTTATTGAGTATTATATAGATTTTAACAGCGATGTAGTCTTTTGCGTGAATCCGATATAGAAGTATTAGTTGTCAGTCAAAAGTTTATGCAGACTCGTCTAAAGATTGGGCCAGATTTTGAGTTACCATCCATTGCAATTTGTAAGGTACGTTATCCTTTCACAAGAACCTTGTACTGTTCAACAGTAAAATTGATTTAATTTTGTGAAACTTGCCTTGCGCAACCAAATTCAGCTATAGATTCACATCATTCTGGAAATATTTGTATAGACGGATCTTATATCAGAGTAGTTATCGTGTGTTTCTTTATCGTGTCAAATCTTTCTGACTATATCATCAACAAATCTATGCACAGACATCACCGCAAAAGATATACTTACATCAATTAAATGATATTTATTTTACAAGTAGGTTATAAATAATAATATTACATGACATCGTCAAGACTGAAATCGGAGTCGGTCCCCAAGTCAATGATGACAACAAAAGATTTAATTTGAGCTAGATATTATATTGTTATAATTCGGTTAAGAGGAAAATAGATTTTAAAATGCATACACTAGAGTGGCGGGTCAATTTAAATGTTCCTAATTAAAATAAAGTTTGATAAACAGTGCGATTCAAGCATCATTATTATAACCTTAACTTGATACGAATTTGCACACAGATATGCTGGGGCCTTAGATTTAGGGGAAATATTAGTACAATTAAGCCCATGGGCTCTCCAGCTGAAGAGTCACTTTTATTCTAAACGCTTAAGTTTTGTTTTATATTATGGTTTCAAATAGTGAACCCTGACTAAATAAGACGCCACACAACGTATAGCAATATGGTGGCTATACATTCATGAGTTTAGTTAACCATTGAGAGTGTAAGAACTGGGACGCGTATGTCGATACCTTAAGCCGTAATACCATGCTGTCTACAGACACTAAGACGAATCCTCTGTTTCTGTTTATAGTATTGAGACTGAGAATTGATTATCAACATTATAAATATTAGACCTAGATTCAAAGGTTCTTAAGGCTGAACCAGATGAAAAACCTAATGACAAAGTATATATAATTATGTTAAGTCGTGAATTCAGTGTGCGTAAATAACGAAGACTATACTCTCGGACAAAAAGCTGGTCAATTTTACCTTATACTTACAGAAAGTTGACCAATTGTTTCGACTGATAGTGTTGGTTATAAAATATATTTAACATTGGTTTACTATCTCTAATAATAGTGCAATCGTGGCATTCTTTTAGATACTTTCTCTACTCTAAAGAGCTTTTACGATAGTCATGGTATTGACCTTGTTCTTAAACGCTGTAAAAATAACTACCACTATTTTAAATGCCCTAGCAAAATAAAATTACTTCAAACGTTTATAACGAACACCAATGAAACGTATGCCTATCTTGGAAAGTTCAATGGATTCTTGTTAATTCTGGTAATTCATTCACTAGAAAGACTGCCACAAAGCTACTAGGATCAGAGATACTTTAAACGATAGACTACGACGACATATGAAGTACGAAACACGTTGCAAAGCTTAAGAGATAAGGTGAGCTCCAATATCCAAGTTAGACAAGCAAAAGAATACTTACGTTACCAGTAAAATCCCTGCTACTACCTACAGCATAAGTGATCTGATTAAGATTAGTAGATCTGATTGCAAATAAGAAGGTAAAATTACATTAACCTCATTTTAAAATCTATAGATCCATTCAAAAACAAAAGTTTTAAGTATAAAATTACTGGAATATATTATATATGGTAAGTTTTATGATCCCAGACATGTAGAAAAAATTTTGACAAAAAACCTTACAACACTATTCTTCTAGTGATGAATGTTCTAAACATATGACGTGATGACAAACTAATGATCCGGAAGCAAACCTAAAATCAATACTAAGCCGAATGTAATGAATTTGAATGTAAAACTCATTTTCTTGTCGAACTGAATGAAGTATCATAATTTATATGAATGTAGTCTATCATTGAAATTGTAATCGTGCGTCAGGAGATCGCACGATGTCGGATGGCCGAATGTAATGATTTTTAAAGAAAATATTCATAAATCGTTCATCTTCCATCTATAAGCGATAGATGGCGCTAGTAGTTACATGAACATAAGGCACTTGTTGCAGACATTAAGTAATGATTTATGGTATTAGAGTTTATGTATTAGTTTTGTATAAATATATTATAATTGTTAAAATGAAATATTTACTTGCAGTTAATTATTGATAAACCCTAATGTATATTAGTTAGTCAATTGATATTACGTACTGTTTACTTTGCTCTGATTGGTCGGACCGAGTGTTTGTGAAAGTTTGTGGTGGGGAAACATTGAGTTTGTAACTGTCATTCTGGACAGTGGGTCTGCTCTGAGTTGTTGAACAGTGAACATGTCCTACCAATCCGTGTATTTGAAAATGATTGTTAATAAAATGATAAATATGAAATTGTGTTGATCAAAGTGAATAAAATATTTATATAACTGAAGCTTGAAGTTTATGATTCATCACAATTTATTTTGAATGATAAATACCTACTGTGAATTTTGGGATTTAAATACATTGTGATCACTGATCTCCTTGCTTGTATCGCCAATCACGTAATTTTACGAATACTAGGGATGGGGCAAATTCGTAAAATACTTTATAGGTTGGCTAAGAATAAACAAGGCTCTTTAGAAATTACTGTCACTATTTGCAATGAAAGTGGGTACTTTCATTACAAAATAACCATAGTGTTACTCTGATATACAAGTATCTGTACACAATAAAATGTATTTAAGTTTAAAATTATTTAATTTTTACGACAAAAATATAGAAATCTCATTACGCGGAACCTCACTAGTGCAGACAGTCGCCGGTCGCCGTCACGTGCGGCCAAGGAGCTTCAAGGTTATATCGCACTGTATTGTCAGTTGCCTCAGCGCCATCCCCGTAAAATCACGTGAAAGCTGTATCGCTCTGTGCATGTGTGTTGTAGGGGTTTTTCGTGTTATCGTGTAGAACTTTAAATGCAAAAGAAATGCTGGAAGACGAAGAGTTATTAAATATTTTGCAATCGAATCATGAATTGCCAAGCGACGACAGTTCTAACACAGAAAGTGATGTTAATTTGGTAAGTTTAATTTATTGGTTAATTCGATAATTTAATTTGATTAGAAATTTTGTTTGTTTAATATAGGTAAGTACCTACTAGGGTTCATCATGAATATCAACCAAAATTTAAATTGTAATACATTTGAATGCATGATTGTAAAAACCCACCTCAGACCACTTTTTCCAAAATACTGTTTATTGTGGATGTACATTCTCTACGGCAAGACAAACTGTTTGAGTGTAAAAACACACCTCAGTCATGTAAGCATTCCACAGTAATAGAAGCACAAATATTTCAATGAGCGTAAAAATCCACCTTATCCTGGATGAGGTGTATTTTTACAACCAAACATGTGGCAACACCTGAAACTGTCAGCTGTCAATATTGACGTTTTTAACGTTAGTTTATTTAGTTTGAACAACTGAGGTGACTGTAACGGACACGAATTACTTGTATTACACAAATTAAATTAAATTTTGCTGCTTAATGGTGAAAATGAGTGCTGAAATGCAGGAAAGTGTAATATATTTAAACCCAGCTGAGTCCTCCTCGGGTGAAACACGCACTAAAAAACGACGTGATAACTCTGCTGATTATTCTCGGAATAAGATCAAACAAGCACGTATTCATGGGCAGGCTTATGTGACGGCAAAAAATAAAACTGTACGGGCTAAGACAATAGGACCTCCATGCAAGTGTGCTAAAAAATGCTGGGAAACCATATCCGAAAATGACAAATTAGAGAACCTTGCCAAATTATATAACTTGGCGACAAAAAATGAACAAGATATCTATCTCCAGGGGTTAATATCCTGTAAGGACATAAAACGACGCCGACTGCTGAAGGAGAACCCATTGAGACAGAAAATGTTTACATACACCGTTCAAATTGGTAATGAGAAGAAAGATGTATGCCATTCTGCTTTTCTTAGCTTGTTTGGTATTACTAAGGACCGTGTTAAGAGGCTCCGTGACTAAAATACAAAGGTCTTGGCTAAAATACCGGAAGACAAGAGAGGGAAATCGAAAACGGTCAATGCGATGTCTAGTGATGAAATCACTGCAGTGATCTCTCACATTTCCTGTTTTCCAGCAAAAGAGAGCCACTATTGTTCTGGCATAATAAAGTATCTTCCTGCTGACCTATCAGTAAAAAAAATGTTTCGACTTTATAAGGAAAAATACCCAGGAACTAGGATTAAGTACGAATATTATAATAAAATATTCAGGGAGAACTTCGCTCTTCGCTTTGGACGACCAGCAGTAGATACGTGCTGCCTCTGCGAGAGTCTAGACTTGAAAATCAATTCGAAAACCCTGAATGACGTAGCTAAAAAGGTAGCTTTGGCCGAAAAGCTAGTACACAAAAAGAGGGCAAAGAAGTTCTATAATAAACTTCAAGATGCAAGGCAAAGATCCCAAGAAGATAAAACATTTTTGGGAATTTGCTACGATTACATGCAGAATGTGTCGCTGCCAATAATTCCAGTGCAAGAAATATTTTATTTGCGGCAGCTGAGCGTTTCTATCTTCTGCATCCACAATTTGAAAACGGGTAAAAATGTCCTGTTCGTATATCATGAAGGGCAAGCAAAAAAGGGACCAAACGAAGTATGCTCGTTTATTATGACATACATTTAAGAGTACGTCGACAAAAAAGTGGTAGAACTAATGCTCTTTTCTGATAACTGCGCAGGGCAGAATAAAAACAATACATCAGTACGAATGAATATGGCCCTAGTTGACAGGGGGCGTTTCAAAAAAATTCAACAGATCTTTCCGATGCGTGGCCATTCTTTTCTGCCGTGTGATAGAGCATTTGGGATTATAAAAAGAAGCCTTCGTCGTAAAGAAAGGCTGTACAGTGTACAGGAACTTATGGAATTAATCGTATCTTCGAGCAGGCAGAGTGATTTTTTTACAGTTCACTTGATCAGCGGAGAGGAGAAACTCGGTCACATGAGTTTAATTCATTAACGCTCAGGCGGTAGCCGGCGCCCGCAAGCCATTGTCTTACTATTGTGTCTCTAATTACGCACGTCAAAAGGTTAAAAAATGGTGGGTTCAACATTTCAAAAAGACTGCACTATCCCTTGAAACAAAGGATCGGCGAATTCCGCGAACGGAGAAAGTAAGCCGGTGTCACAAATTTTAAATCTTTGAAAAAGGGTGAAATTGATGTAAGATACAAAAAACCACTTATGGCATTAAATATAAAGATAAAAGAGATATACACATGTTGTCTACCTTTCACACAGCTGAATTCGGGCCTACCACTAAATATGATAGAGAAACTGGACTGCCTCAAATGAAGCCCGAAGTTATAATAATAATAATAATGTATTTATTTGCAAACATGGGTGTTCTTACATAGATGTCATATGATAAAAAGTTCTCCGTATTTTGCCAACACAGGGGCATGCAAATTATCATAATTCAAAATGAAATAGGTTATAATATTAATTTTACAATATCAGCAAGTGTTTATAATTCTACGTACAATATAAATGTCAAATATAATATTATAAATGTCAAAAATTTTGTTGTCAAGAAAAGAAATGTCATCGATTAGAAACTACAGGAATGTCACTGACTACGACGGTAGATGTCGACAGATACAATATAAAGCATGTCAAGATGTTAAATAATTTTAATTAGGAATTGAATGTAAATTTGTCATTATTATTCACATTTATTAAACACCATCGTAATCAATATAAAAAAAGCAATTTCAATTTAATTTGCGTTTGTATACATACCAACTATTTTAGTCTCACTGATTTTATCTGATAGAAACTCCGAAATATTATAGTACGATTTGCTAACAAGAAAATTTTTCAACTTTTTTTTAAACATATTTACATTTAACATTTTGATTGATTCCGGTATGTGATCGTATATAATTGGTGCTATACAAAAAACACTTTTATGCATCAAAGCTGTCTTAGACTGTCTTGCACATAACATATTGACGTGTCGCCGACTTCTGTTATTTGTGTCTGATAGCTTGGGAAATAGATTTGGGTTAGTTTTTACAAATACCGCAACTTCAAATATGTACAGACAGGGCAAGGTCAGAATTTTATATTGAACGAAAAATTCTCTGCAACTTTCTGTGGATTTGAGACCAAACATTGCCCTGATACATTTTTTTTTGAGATTTAAATACTATTTCCTTATTGGTTGAGTTTCCCCAAAACATAACACCGTATCTCAGTAGGGAGCCCGCCATTCCATGATATGCCGTAACGATAGCATCCGTTCCTATAATTGGACTAAGCTTGTATATAGCATATACAGATTTGCTTAGCCTTTTAGTCAAATCGACAGTGTGTGCCTTCCAATCTAGACGTTGGTCTATGGTTAAGCCTAGAAATTTGGACGTATTTACTTGATCTATTTTGTTGTTATCATAGTAAACATTTAAAGCTACATTTTTGCGTTGACTAAAAGCCATTAGTTTGGTTTTTTCAATATTTATTTTGAGGTTGTTGTTATTTAGCCATTTTATTATTGAATTAATATTATTCTATTTATTATGTCATTATAATAATTTTGTTTGTTTGTGCAGTCAATAGTGACTGTGCTGTCGTCAGCAAAAAGTGTCATATGATGTTTTGTAGCTTTTGGCAAGTCATTTATATACAATATAAATAGTGGAGGACCGAGCACAGTTCCCTGTGGTACACCATATTCAATGGTTCTATCACGAGACCTATAGGTCCTTTCATACTTTGTTTCAGAATCTATGCGTGATATTTCCACATATTGTTTCCTGTTTTTGAGGTAAGATTCCATTAATTGGAGGGTATTACCTCTTATTCCGCAAGCTTCTAACTTATCCAGCAAGATATTGTGATCCACATAGTCAAAAGCTTGCGTCATATCACAGTATATCGAACAAACCGGTATTTTATGGTCAACCTTTGAAATTACTTTATTCAAGAAATCATAAATGGCTATGTTTATAGTTTTGCCTTTTCTGAAACCTTTTTGTTCTTCCGTTAAAATGTTATATTTCACTAAATATTTATGAAGTTGTTTACTTATGTATTTCTCAAATACCTTTGAGAATATTGGCACAAGGGCAATAGGACTATAAGACGTTACGTTGTCTCTGTCGTTTTTTTTGTGAAGGGGTTTTACTACGGAAGTTTTAAGATCTGTTGGATATTTGCCTTGTATTATACATAAGTTCATAATGTGACTCAAATGGCCACTAATGCAGTCTGATACATACTTAACAATTTTTGTGGATATACCGTCATGTCCTACACTATTGGTATTTTTGAGTGTTTTAATTATATTTTTTATGTCATTTTCATTGCTTGGTGCCGTAAACATCGAGTGCATTGTTTTGGATATATTCGCAGTAACTTGTATACCCTTATTACAGACCGGCTTAATTTTGTCAATGAAGTAATCATTAAACACATTGGCTAAGTCACGTGGATGTGTTATGTTTGAGTTTCCAATTTTAATGTTCGAAATAGTACTTTTGGGTAAATTCGTTTTAGTTTGATTTATAATTTGCCATGCTGAAGCTGATTTGTTTATTGAGGATTTTATTTTATAAGCATTCTGAGCACGTTGGGTTAATTAATTGGGGTTTTTTTAAATAGATAATTTTTCTCCTTTATAGCTCTGCAGTTTCATTTGCGGATTTGTGTCCAGATGGAGAATGGACCGAGGAGATGACAAACGACAACCATTTCCCATTTACTGGGACCCCGAAATTAAGATCTCGGACGCACCTAATAAAGGGCCCATAGAATATTTTAAAGCTATTTTCACGTAAAACTTTATGACGACACTGGCTGATATGACGAACATGCACGCCCAAATTTTGTTAACGAAGCCACTGAAACCAAACAGCCGCTTAAAGGAGTGGAAAAACACCACTATTGTAGAATTGTGGACCTTTTTAGTGATTCTTTTTTTCATGGGTACCACTAGATTAAGCAGGTTAGCAGACTATTGGAAGAAGAATTATTTAGTGAAATTTAACATAAACAAATATAGGTCGAGTGATAGATTTTTACTGTTATTAAGGTGCCTTTTTTTTAATATTACATACGACAATGGAAGTAAATATTCTAAAATAGATTATTTATTGAATTTTTTTAATGAAACAATGAGAATGTTAATTTATCCTGAAAAGGAATTGAGTATTGATGAATCCATGGTAGGGTTCAGAGGGCGAATTATATTTCGTCAATACATTAAAAATAAGAGGCATCGATACGAGATAAAATTGTATGTGTTGGCCGATCCGAAAGGACTTGTGCACAGGATTCATATGTACAAAGGTGCACAAGATAACGAAGTTGGTGGGAAAGGCCACGTAGATAAAGTAGTCATGAAACTGCTGCAAGATTTTGTTAATAACCGGCATTCAGTCTATATGGATAACTTTTACAACAGCGTAGAGTTAGCTGAAATGTTACTATCTAAAAAGACGTATGGTACGGGAACTTTACAAAGTAAGAGAAAAAGCAATAAAAAAAACACTTGTAGTAAAGAAATTGTTAAAAGGTGGACAGATATACAGATTTAATGGAAAAGGTGTGTGTGTCTGTAAATGGATATCCTATAAGAGAGATGTGCTCACTATTTCCACTGAGCATTCACCTCACTTGTTGCCAGTGGAGAATAGGCGTGGTCGTGTCACCCACAAACCAAACATGGTGATCCAGTATAATAAATATATGAAAGGAGTTGATCGACACGACCAAATGCTAGCCTATTACCCAAGTGAGCACAAATCTTTGAGGTGTTACAAGAAAATCGGCATCCATATCTTACAAATGCTTCTCTTAAATTCCTTTTTATTAATACATAACTCACTCCCCATGACAAGCGGAACCAACTCCAACCTTTGTAAGATAGCAATTGTCTTACATCTGGCACACACAGCACAATTGGAGACCTCCATTGATGTACTGAGCGTCTCTCAGAAAGTGAAGGCCTCCCTCTGGCTCCAATCCGGAGGATCCTCCATTTATATCCCGAGATTTCCTATAGATTTCGAGGGATCTCCATCTAATTTAGTGTTGATCAGTGACGGACTATGTCAATTGAAGAAAGACTATGGGATCCGAACCAGGTGTTGTCCGTTCACTAAAGTAAAGGTTGCAGGGGGTGACTTCCGGGAACTAACGAAACAGGAGCTTCACATGTTCTGGTACCACCAACCAACTCTTACTGGACAGCATTGCAGAGAGTGGAGGTCTATCTCAACAAACCCCTCTATCCCACCAGACACTTTATTCTGTCAGTTCTTACATTGTTATTCAGTCTCCCGGTTGTCTTTCAGATGCCGGAACGGGTGTGTGTATTGCAGCTCCCCTTGCAAAAAGTATTATGGCTCTTACTTGCCTTTTGGGTGGTAACCGGAAAAACAACAGACGGGAAAACAGAAGGGGTGAGGTCGTATATCACTTTATGGAAAGACCCGCCTTCTGGCGACATGATACCGTTTAGGAGATGGACCGCCTTTGAGAGAGAAAGTGAATCAAAATTGACAACTTCGCTGGAGATCGAGTCAACTTGGAAAAAAGAGCGTGCAGTCTTGATTCCATATAAACTTTGCCGGGACCTTGTAATTTTCTTAAAGACTTTGAGGATAACCTCACGGAAACCAATACTGGTAAAGTCTTCCAAAGAATTGTTGGGATCTCAAACCACCATAGAAACCTATGTGGAGATGGAGGATATTGTCTATTATTACACCACAATAAGGGACATGATATTGCCAGATGGCGTGGTGTATGTAAACAACAGCTTTGTTCATTGTCCCTCTGAGTCAACTCGATCCATACTAATTGACATGAAGAATCTCAGCGAGTCAACCTGTAAGAAAATCCCCTATTTTAGCTCACCGGGGTATACGAATCTTTTCATCTCAGGGGGACAGGTTTGGCTGGAGGTGCACATGTTGGATACTGATCTAACAATCAAGACACATCAGACTCACTTGTTCCCTGAAACATCCATAGAATCATGCATCCCTACTTCCTCAAACTCTACCTTAAGGAGACTTAATGGCACAACATGGATAAGTATTGACAGGAACGGGAGGCCTCTGGTCCTGGCGGATCTCATCTCCCTGTGACATGTCACCGTTGAATCTGATTCACAGGGTGATTTTAAAAAAATTATTTAAAAAAGGTACAAGCAGCATTATTTCCTTAGAAACATTTAGGGAAAAAGTGCTGCTTGAACTTTTACCTCCTCCTGTAACTGACACATTAGCGCCTCAAAAGGCAAGACATATGCCTAAAGAATTAGACAGAAACGACAATGGGTGTCTTAACCCTTTAAACGCCGACACCGTAATATTACGTGTTCTGAAAACAGTGCACGAATCGCCACACACGTATAATTACGTTATTTTATTGGAAAAGTTCTCATAGTGCACAAACTCCTTAGAAAATATGTCAGTTTTAAGGTGTAGGGTATAATCTTTATTGTTATGGAATTTTTTTAATGTTTTGAATGATAAATACCTACTGTGAATTTTGGGATTTAAATACATTGTGATCACTGATCTCCTTGCTTGTATCGCCAATCACGTAATTTTACGAATACTAGGGATGGGGCAAATTCGTAAAATAATTTATAGGTTGGCTAAGAATAAACAAGGCTCTTTAGAAATTACTGTCACTATTTGCAATGAAAGTGGGTACTTTCATTACAAAATAACCATAGTGTTACTCTGATATACAAGTATCTGTACACAATAAAATGTATTTAAGTTTAAAATTATTTAATTTTTACGACAAAAATATAGAAATCTCATTACGCGGAACCTCACTAGTGCAGACAGTCGCCGGTCGCCGTCACGTGCGGCCAAGGAGCTTCAAGGTTATATCGCACTGTATTGTCAGTTGCCTCAGCGCCATCCCCGTAAAATCACGTGAAAGCTGTATCGCTCTGTGCATGTGTGTTGTAGGGGTTTTTCGTGTTATCGTGTAGAACTTTAAATGCAAAAGAAATGCTGGAAGACGAAGAGTTATTAAATATTTTGCAATCGAATCATGAATTGCCAAGCGACGACAGTTCTAACACAGAAAGTGATGTTAATTTGGTAAGTTTAATTTATTGGTTAATTCGATAATTTAATTTGATTAGAAATTTTGTTTGTTTAATATAGGTAAGTACCTACTAGGGTTCATCATGAATATCAACCAAAATTTAAATTGTAATACATTTGAATGCATGATTGTAAAAACCCACCTCAGACCACTTTTTCCAAAATACTGTTTATTGTGGATTTACATTCTCTACGGCAAGACAAACTGTTTGAGTGTAAAAACACACCTCAGTCATGTAAGCATTCCACAGTAATAGAAGCACAAATATTTCAATGAGCGTAAAAATCCACCTTATCCTGGATGAGGTGTATTTTTACAACCAAACATGTGGCAACACCTGAAACTGTCAGCTGTCAATATTGACGTTTTTAACGTTAGTTTATTTAGTTTGAACAACTGAGGTGACTGTAACGGACACGAATTACTTGTATTACACAAATTAAATTAAATTTTGCTGCTTAATGGTGAAAATGAGTGCTGAAATGCAGGAAAGTGTAATATATTTAAACCCAGCTGAGTCCTCCTCGGGTGAAACACGCACTAAAAAACGACGTGATAACTCTGCTGATTATTCTCGGAATAAGATCAAACAAGCACGTATTCATGGGCAGGCTTATGTGACGGCAAAAAATAAAACTGTACGGGCTAAGACAATAGGACCTCCATGCAAGTGTGCTAAAAAATGCTGGGAAACCATATCCGAAAATGACAAATTAGAGAACCTTGCCAAATTATATAACTTGGCGACAAAAAATGAACAAGATATCTATCTCCAGGGGTTAATATCCTGTAAGGACATAAAACGACGCCGACTGCTGAAGGAGAACCCATTGAGACAGAAAATGTTTACATACACCGTTCAAATTGGTAATGAGAAGAAAGATGTATGCCATTCTGCTTTTCTTAGCTTGTTTGGTATTACTAAGGACCGTGTTAAGAGGCTCCGTGACTTATTGGTCTTGGCTAAAATACCGGAAGACAAGAGAGGGAAATCGAAAACGGTCAATGCGATGTCTAGTGATGAAATCACTGCAGTGATCTCTCACATTTCCTGTTTTCCAGCAAAAGAGAGCCACTATTGTTCTGGCATAATAAAGTATCTTCCTGCTGACCTATCAGTAAAAAAAATGTTTCGACTTTATAAGGAAAAATACCCAGGAACTAGGATTAAGTACGAATATTATAATAAAATATTCAGGGAGAACTTCGCTCTTCGCTTTGGACGACCAGCAGTAGATACGTGCTGCCTCTGCGAGAGTCTAGACTTGAAAATCAATTCGAAAACCCTGAATGACGTAGCTAAAAAGGTAGCTTTGGCCGAAAAGCTAGTACACAAAAAGAGGGCAAAGAAGTTCTATAATAAACTTCAAGATGCAAGGCAAAGATCCCAAGAAGATAAAACATTTTTGGGAATTTGCTACGATTACATGCAGAATGTGTCGCTGCCAATAATTCCAGTGCAAGAAATATTTTATTTGCGGCAGCTGAGCGTTTCTATCTTCTGCATCCACAATTTGAAAACGGGTAAAAATGTCCTGTTCGTATATCATGAAGGGCAAGCAAAAAAGGGACCAAACGAAGTATGCTCGTTTATTATGACATACATTTAAGAGTACGTCGACAAAAAAGTGGTAGAACTAATGCTCTTTTCTGATAACTGCGCAGGGCAGAATAAAAACAATACATCAGTACGAATGAATATGGCCCTAGTTGACAGGGGGCGTTTCAAAAAAATTCAACAGATCTTTCCGATGCGTGGCCATTCTTTTCTGCCGTGTGATAGAGCATTTGGGATTATAAAAAGAAGCCTTCGTCGTAAAGAAAGGCTGTACAGTGTACAGGAACTTATGGAATTAATCGTATCTTCGAGCAGGCAGAGTGATTTTTTTACAGTTCACTTGATCAGCGGAGAGGAGAAACTCGGTCACATGAGTTTAAAAAATGGTGGGTTCAACATTTCAAAAAGACTGCACTATCCCTTGAAACAAAGGAGCGGCGAATTCCGCGAACGGAGAAAGTAAGCCGGTGTCACAAATTTTAAATCTTTGAAAAAGGGTGAAATTGATGTAAGATACAAAAAACCACTTATGGCATTAAATATAAAGATAAAAGAGATATACACATGTTGTCTACCTTTCACACAGCTGAATTCGGGCCTACCACTAAATATGATAGAGAAACTGGACTGCCTAAAATGAAGCCCGAAGTTATAATAATAATAATAATGTATTTATTTGCAAACATGGGTGTTCTTACATAGATGTCATATGATAAAAAGTTCCCCGTATTTTGCCAACACAGGGGCATGCAAATTATCATAATTCAAAATGAAATAGGTTATAATATTAATTTTACAATATCAGCAAGTGTTTATAATTCTACGTACAATATAAATGTCAAATATAATATTATAAATGTCAAAAATTTTGTTGTCAAGAAAAGAAATGTCATCGATTAGAAACTACAGGAATGTCACTGACTACGACGGTAGATGTCGACAGATACAATATAAAGCATGTCAAGATGTTAAATAATTTTAATTAGGAATTGAATGTAAAGTCATTATTATTCACATTTATTAAACACCATCGTAATCAATATAAAAAAAAGCAATTTCAATTTAATTTGCGTTTGTATACATACCAACTATTTTAGTCTCACTGATTTTATCTGATAGAAACTCCGAAATATTATAGTACGATTTGCTAACAAGAAAATTTTTCAACTTTTTTTTAAACATATTTACATTTAACATTTTGATTGATTCCGGTATGTGATCGTATATAATTGGTGCTATACAAAAAACACTTTTATGCATCAAAGCTGTCTTAGACTGTCTTGCACATAACATATTGACGTGTCGCCGACTTCTGTTATTTGTGTCTGATAGCTTGGGAAATAGATTTGGGTTAGTTTTTACAAATACCGCAACTTCAAATATGTACAGACAGGGCAAGGTCAGAATTTTATATTGAACGAAAAATTCTCTGCAACTTTCTGTGGATTTGAGACCAAACATTGCCCTGATACATTTTTTTTGAGATTTAAATACTATTTCCTTATTGGTTGAGTTTCCCCAAAACATAACACCGTATCTCAGTAGGGAGCCCGCCATTCCATGATATGCCGTAACGATAGCATCCGTTCCTATAATTGGACTAAGCTTGTATATAACATATACAGATTTGCTTAGCCTTTTAGTCAAATCGACAGTGTGTGCCTTCAAATCTAGACGTTGGTCTATGGTTAAGCTTAGAAATTTGGACGTATTTACTTGATCTATTTTGTTGTTATCATAGTAAACATTTAAAGCTACATTTTTGCGTTGACTAAAAGCCATTAGTTTGGTTTTTTCAATATTTATTTTGAGATTGTTGTTATTTAGCCATTTTATTATTGAATTAATATTATTCTATTTATTATGTCATTATAATAATTTTGTTTGTTTGTGCAGTCAATAGTGACTGTGCTGTCGTCAGCAAAAAGTGTTCATTTATATACAATATAAATAGTGGAGGACCGAGCACAGTTCCCTGTGGTACACCATATTCAATGGTTCTATCACGAGACCTATAGGTCCTTTCATACTTTGTTTCAGAATCTATGCGTGATATTTCCACATATTGTTTCCTGTTTTTGAGGTAAGATTCCATTAATTTGAGGGTATTACCTCTTATTCCGCAAGCTTCTAACTTATCCAGCAAGATATTGTGATCCACATAGTCAAAAGCTTGCGTCATATCACAGTATATCGAACAAACCGGTATTTTATGGTCAACCTTTGAAATTACTTTATTCAAGAAATCATAAATGGCTATGTTTATAGTTTTGCCTTTTCTGAAACCTTTTTGTTCTTCCGTTAAAATGTTATATTTCACTAAATATTTATGAAGTTGTTCACTTATGTATTTCTCAAATACCTTTGAGAATATTGGCACAAGGGCAATAGGACTAAGGTGGGTGGACCGTGGAAGGCCATGCTCCTTTGAAGGTCGATTATAAAAAACTCATATTTATAGTCACGTGATGACAAATTCCTTCCACTCACACGAAGCTCCATCAAACTCAAGGTCACAGACGCGGCGGCGAGTCGCTCGCGTTGCTATTTTGCCAGTGCGGTCTCTCGCTTTGTAGACTTCGGACGTCGACGTCAAAATTGTAATTCGCGCACTCAGCTAAAGGTGAGTTTTTATGTAAATAACCTATTATTATCGTATTATTTTTACTGTAAGTTGTTATATTAGGACTTTTTGTGGTACTAAAGAAAAAATATAACAATTTTGTTTGATTTTAGTTAAAATATCAATAGTGTTCCTATGAAAGCCGGTGGTTCCTTATAAGGCCAATCAAAAATTTGACGGTTGGCCTTGCTAGGGTACACGGGCCTTACCAGGAACATTTACTAATAAAATTTGAACACTTAGTTTTTACTTATTATAATAATACGTTACGGGGAAGTTGAAGCAATGTTCAATTATTATAATTTTATTATTTATAAGGATTATTCAACTTTATAATTTAGACTGAATAGTTATTTCTTTAAAATTATTCTATTACAGTTATATCTTTAAATTTCCTTTATGAGATGGTCATGTCTGTAAATGTCGCTATAAGAATAAGTCGATAATTGAACAGTTGTTTAAATTTTACACGCATTATTTCAGATTACAAGAATGTCAGGATCAAAACCTAGAAAAAGGGGTAGTACATGGGATGAAGATAGTTTAAGACGTGCCATGGAAGCAGTACAAAACAATGAACTAAATACAAATGCTGCTGCGTTAAAATTCAATATTCCAAGACGCACTCTTAGAAACCATTTACTAAGTGGTAACAGTACTAAAATTATTGGGAAGACAACTATCCTTACAAAACAATTAGAAGAAGACTTATCGCAGCGAATCAAACGTTTTGCTAAACTGGGTATACCACTTACTCCTAAATTTATTCGGAATCAAGCCTTTTTATTTTGTGAGAGGTTCAAAATCAAGCATTCGTTCAATATGTCTACAAGAATGGCTGGACGCAAATGGCTTAAAATGTTTTTAATTCGAAATCCATCCATATCAAAAAGAAAACCCCAGCTAATGAATCCAGCTAGAGCCCAAAAAATGAATAAGCCCATTGTGAAACATCATTTTGAAGAAGTGAAAAAACTTTATGAAGAGTTAGACATTAATGCACATCCAGAACGCTTGTATAACATGGATGAAAAGGGATGTCGCATTACGGTTCACAAACAAAATGTAGTTTTGGCAGAAAAAGGGAACAACAGAGTACATCTTGTTGCTCCGGAGCACGCTGAGAACGTTACTATAGCAATGTGTGTAAATGCTGTCGGTAATGCCATACCTCCAATGATTATTTTCAAAGGAATTAGGTACAGATCAGAATTAGGAACAAATTTGCCACATGGAACAAAGGTGAGCATGGCACCCAAAGGCAGCATGACCAGTAGCTTGTTCGTAGAGTTCATTCAACATTTTGCTCAACATAAAGCACCCGGTAAGTGTCTCCTTATTTTTGATGGTGCAAAGTGTCATTTAACATACGAGGCTCTGGAAGAGGCAGATAAAAATAATATAGTGCTGTATTGCTTACCTTCTAACACTACGCACGAACTCCAACCTCTGGACAAATCAGTTAATCGGTCTTTCGAACATCACTGGGATGAAGAAGTGTTGAACTACCTTAGCAATTCTCTAGAGAGAACTTTAAACAAAGTTGCATTTAATAAAATTTTCTCGCGGACATGGCCGAAATGTATAACTCAACCCAATATAACAAATGGATTCAAAGCCACTGGCTTATACCCTCTTGATCCTGATGTTATACCCGAAGACGCATATGCTCCTTCAATTCTATCTCAAAGACCTTTACCGGAAACATTACAAAACGAGATCGACCAACCGCTTCTACCTGTTCAAGTATCGTCCCCTGTGTCTGAATTGTCATCTCCGTCGCTGATAGACGAAAGCAGGCCAGCTCATGCTTACGTATATTCAGTTTTTCCATCAACTTCAGAAGAGAAAACCGTATCAACATCACCAAAATTTTCAGCTGCGACAGAAAATAGAAAACCAATTCTTGTTCCTTACAGTCCTTCAACTGATGCTTCTGACATGGAATTAGATAATTCGGTCAATGATCAGTGCGGCCACATTCTGCGAACTTCAGTACACCAGTTCAACAACGCAGATACGATTGATGACGCTCTACCATCTCTCTATGATAATCCGGTTCCAAGTACGTCCGGGCTACAAGAAAATGACGATTATTCTAGCTCTGAATCTGATCTTGACTTGAATCTTAGTGAATCATTTATTAAAAATAACTACATGAGTAAACTTCAAGTCTCCGAATTATACACTTCTTCTTCGTCATCTCATGAAGATCCCGATCAGAAAGAACAAATCACTCCAAAAAAACAATTAATCAGACCTAAAACAAAAGCTCAAATAAAAAGTCATGAGATAAGTCCCTCTGGATCTTCGGATGATGACGAGCCGTTAGTTAACCTAATTCAGGAAAAATCTTTTCATACTTTTTTGCCTACTCCAAACTACGCTAAGATAAAATCTACTCGTCCACGACAAAAAGCTATTAATTATAAAGGACAAAGAATAGTTAAAGATTTATTTAAAACTGAAGAAAAAAAAGACGAGTTGAAGCAAACGACAAGTAAGAAAAAAGGAAAATCTACAAGTAAGCGAGAACAAAAAATGAAAAATACCAATGAAAATGATTCCACAAAATTACTGAAAAGAAAAGCACAACAACAAAACAGCAAAAGAGTGAAAAAAGAAAGCAAAAGATTGAAAACAGGAAGCAAAAGATTAATAGATAAGAGAGGTGCAGAAGGTGAAGAAAAGGAATGGTACTGCCACGCATGTGGCGAGTGTAGAATCGAAGTCATGAGGCAATGCAGCGAATGTCAAAAGTGGTATCACGAGGAGTGTGTTGGTCTCACTAAAAAAGATCTCGAATTTTTATGCTCAGATTGTGATTAAAATACCCAAAGTTGTTACTCTTTTTAGTTGATAAGTTTGATTCCGAATTTTAGTTATTACTTTCTTATATTTTCGTTTTTTAATTTTAGGTATGGTTGAGTTGAAATATTTTGACTACAAGACTGATTATGTGCCATTTATACTTTCTTTATAATTAGAGAACATAGTCTTTACCTACTGTCTATCAGGTATTTCATTAAATATAAAAAAGGATCTCATAAGATGATAATTGTTAGTTTGGCCTTCTTAAGAACATTTTGGCCTTACAAAGAACGGACCCATAAGAAGGCCATTACGGGTTTAAAAAAATATTAATTATTTTATTGTAAAACGCATTGGAAACTTATTTGTTATCGATATAATACTCACCACTATAATTTTTATTTAATTTCCATTAATATATTCTTAGTTATACGATGATGTTCAAGGAATGTTTGTTGAGTTTTTTAAAGAACATTATAATATGTTAGGCATTTAATTTTTCATTTAAATTAAAGAGCTTTATCTGTAGTTTTAGTAAAAGCGAATATTTTGATTATTTCAATTCTAGTTTTAAGTTGAACGACTGATTTATAATATTGGCCTTGTATGGAGCCTTGTTCCTTACAAAGCCGTTTAGAAGAGCTTTATAAAAGTTAAGTTTAAGAAAAAGTGATTACATCTAGAATAAAAATAAGTATTTTTTATGATACTCAATAAAACAAAGTGTTAATTATTGATTACTTTCTTTTATTTATCCAGTAAATTAACAAATAAAATCTGTTTATTCGTTAGAGTGGCCTTACATGGTCCACCCACCTTATAAGACGTTACGTTGTCTCTGTCGTTTTTTTTGTGAAGGGGTTTTACTACGGAAGTTTTAAGATCTGTTGGATATTTGCCTTGTATTATACATAAGTTCATAATGTGACTCAAATGGCCACTAATGCAGTCTGATACATACTTAACAATTTTTGTGGATATACCGTCATGTCCTACACTATTGGTATTTTTGAGTGTTTTAATTATATTTTTTATGTCATTTTCATTGCTTGGTGCCGTAAACATCGAGTGCATTGTTTTGGATATATTCGCAGTAACTTGTATACCCTTATTACAGACCAGCTTAATTTTGTCAATGAAGTAATCATTAAACACATTGGCTAAGTCACGTGGATGTGTTATGTTTGAGTTTCCAATTTTAATGTTCGAAATAGTACTTTTGGGTAAATTCGTTTTAGTTTGATTTATAATTTGCCATGCTGAAGCTGATTTGTTTATTGAGGATTTTATTTTATAAGCATTCTGAGCACGTTGGGTTAATTAATTGGGGTTTTTTTAAATAGATCATTTTTCTCCTTTATAGCTCTGCAGTTTCATTTGCGGATTTGTGTCCAGATGGAGAATGGACCGAGGAGATGACAAACGACAACCATTTCCCATTTACTGGGACCCCCGAGATTAAGATCTCGGACGCACCTAATAAAGGGCCCATAGAATATTTTAAAGCTATTTTCACGTAAAACTTTATGACGACACTGGCTGATATGACGAACATGCACGCCCAAATTTTGTTAACGAAGCCACTGAAACCAAACAGCCGCTTAAAGGAGTGGAAAAACACCACTATTGTAGAATTGTGGACCTTTTTAGGGATTCTTTTTTTCATGGGTACCACTCGATTAAGCAGGTTAGCAGACTATTGGAAGAAGAATTATTTAGTGAAATTTAACATAAACAAATATAGGTCGTGTGATAGATTTTTACTGTTATTAAGGTGCCTTTTTTTTAATACTACATACGACAATGGAAGTAAATATTCTAAAATAGATTATTTATTGAATTTTTTTAATGAAACAATGAGAATGTTAATTTATCCTGAAAAGGAATTGAGTATTGATGAATCCATGGTAGGGTTCAGAGGGCGAATTATATTTCGTCAATACATTAAAAATAAGAGGCATCGATACGAGATAAAATTGTATGTGTTGGCCGATCCGAAAGGACTTGTGCACAGGATTCATATGTACAAAGGTGCACAAGATAACGAAGTTGGTGGGAAAGGCCACGTAGATAAAGTAGTCATGAAACTGCTGCAAGATTTTGTTAATAACCGGCATTCAGTCTATATGGATAACTTTTACAACAGCGTAGAGTTAGCTGAAATGTTACTATCTAAAAAGACGTATGGTACGGGAACTTTACAAAGTAAGAGAAAAAGCAATAAAAAAAACACTTGTAGTAAAGAAATTGTTAAAAGGTGGACAGATATACAGATTTAATGGAAAAGGTGTGTGTGTCTGTAAATGGATATCCTATAAGAGAGATGTGCTCACTATTTCCACTGAGCATTCACCTCACTTGTTGCCAGTGGAGAATAGGCGTGGTCGTGTCACCCACAAACCAAACATGGTGATCCAGTATAATACATATATGAAAGGAGTTGATCGACACGACCAAATGCTAGCCTATTACCCAAGTGAGCACAAATCTTTGAGGTGTTACAAGAAAATCGGCATCCATATCTTACAAATGCTTCTCTTAAATTCCTTTTTATTAATACATAACTCACTCCCCATGACAAGCGGAACCAACTCCAACCTTTGTAAGATAGCAATTGTCTTACATCTGGCACACACAGCACAATTGGAGACCTCCATTGATGTACTGAGCGTCTCTCAGAAAGTGAAGGCCTCCCTCTGGCTCCAATCCGGAGGATCCTCCATTTATATCCCGAGATTTCCTATAGATTTCGAGGGATCTCCATCTAATTTAGTGTTGATCAGTGACGGACTATGTCAATTGAAGAAAGACTATGGGATCCGAACCAGATGTTGTCCGTTCACTAAAGTAAAGGTTGCAGGGGGTGACTTCCGGGAACTAACGAAACAGGAGCTTCACATGTTCTGGTACCACCAACCAACTCTTACTGGACAGTATTGCAGAGAGTGGAGGTCTATCTCAGCAAACCCCTCTATCCCACCAGACACTTTATTCTGTCAGTTCTTACATTGTTATTCAGTCTCCCGGTTGTCTTTCAGATGCCGGAACGGGTGTGTGTATTGCAGCTCCCCTTGCAAAAAGTATTATGGCTCTTACTTGCCTTTTGGGTGGTAACCGGAAAAACAACAGACGGGAAAACAGAAGGGGTGAGGTCGTATATCACTTTATGGAAAGACCCGCCTTCTGGCGACATGATACCGTTTAGGAGATGGACCGCCTTTGAGAGAGAAAGTGAATCAAAATTGACAACTTCGCTGGAGATCGAGTCAACTTGGAAAAAAGAGCGTGGAGTCTTGATTCCATATAAACTTTGCCGGGACCTTGTAATTTTCTTAAAGACTTTGAGGATAACCTCACGGAAACCAATACTGGTAAAGTCTTCCAAAGAATTGTTGGGATCTCAAACCACCATAGAAACCTATGTGGAGATGGAGGATATTGTCTATCATTACACCACAATAAGGGACATGATATTGCCAGATGGCGTGGTGTATGTAAACAACAGCTTTGTTCATTGTCCCTCTGAGTCAACTCGATCCATACTAATTGACATGAAGAATCTCAGCGAGTCAACCTGTAAGAAAATCCCCTATTTTAGCTCACCGGGGTATACGAATCTTTTCATCTCAGGGGGACAGGTTTGGCTGGAGGTGCACATGTTGGATACTGATCTAACAATCAAGACACATCAGACTCACTTGTGCCCTGAAACATCCATAGAATCATGCATCCCTACTTCCTCAAACTCTACCTTAAGGAAACTTAATGGCACAACATGGATAAGTATTGACAGGAACGGGAGGCCTCTGGTCCTGGCGGATCTCATCTCCCTGTGACATGTCACCGTTGAATCTGATTCACAGGGTGATTTAAAAAAAAAAAAAAAAAAAAATATATATATATATTTAAAAAAGGTACAAGCAGCATTATTTCCTTAGAAACATTTAGGGAAAAAGTGCTGCTTGAACTTTTACCTCCTCCTGTAACTGACACATTAGCGCCTCAAAAGGCAAGACATATGCCTAAAGAATTAGACAGAAACGACAATGGGTGTCTTAACCCTTTAAACGCCGACACCGTAATATTACGTGTTCTGAAAACAGTGCACGAATCGCCATACACGTATAATTACGTTATTTTATTGGAAAAGTTCTCATAGTGCACAAACTCCTTAGAAAATATGTCAGTTTTAAGGTGTAGGGTATAATCTTTATTGTTATGGAACTTTTTTAATGTTTTGAATGATAAATACCTACTGTGAATTTTGGGATTTAAATACATTGTGATCACTGATCTCCTTGCTTGTATCGCCAATCACGTAATTTTACGAATACTAGGGATGGGGCAAATTCGTAAAATACTTTATAGGTTGGCTAAGAATAAACAAGGCTCTTTAGAAATTACTGTCACTATTTGCAATGAAAGTGGGTACTTTCATTACAAAATAACCATAGTGTTACTCTGATATACAAGTATCTGTACACAATAAAATATATTTAAGTTTAAAATTATTTAATTTTTACGACAAAAATATAGAAATCTCATTACGCGGAACCTCACTAGTGCAGACAGTCGCCGGTCGCCGTCACGTGCGGCCAAGGAGCTTCAAGGTTATATCGCACTGTATTGTCAGTTGCCTCAGCGCCATCCCCGTAAAATCACGTGAAAGCTGTATCGCTCTGTGCATGTGTGTTGTAGGGGTTTTTCGTGTTATCGTGTAGAACTTTAAATGCAAAAGAAATGCTGGAAGACGAAGAGTTATTAAATATTTTGCAATCGAATCATGAATTGCCAAGCGACGACAGTTCTAACACAGAAAGTGATGTTAATTTGGTAAGTTTAATTTATTGGTTAATTCGATAATTTAATTTGATTAGAAATTTTGTTTGTTTAATATAGGTAAGTACCTACTAGGGTTCATCATGAATATCAACCAAAATTTAAATTGTAATACATTTGAATGCATGATTGTAAAAACCCACCTCAGACCACTTTTTCCAAAATACTGTTTATTGTGGATTTACATTCTCTACGGCAAGACAAACTGTTTGAGTGTAAAAACACACCTCAGTCATGTAAGCATTCCCAGTAATAGAAGCACAAATATTTCAATGAGCGTAAAAATCCACCTTATCCTGGATGAGGTGTATTTTTACAACCAAACATGTGGCAACACCTGAAACTGTCAGCTGTCAATATTGACGTTTTTAACGTTAGTTTATTTAGTTTGAACAACTGAGGTGACTGTAACGGACACGAATTACTTGTATTACACAAATTAAATTAAATTTTGCTGCTTAATGGTGAAAATGAGTGCTGAAATGCAGGAAAGTGTAATATATTTAAACCCAGCTGAGTCCTCCTCGGGTGAAACACGCACTAAAAAACGACGTGATAACTCTGCTGATTATTCTCGGAATAAGATCAAACAAGCACGTATTCATGGGCAGGCTTATGTGACGGCAAAAAATAAAACTGTACGGGCTAAGACAATAGGACCTCCATGCAAGTGTGCTAAAAAATGCTGGGAAACCATATCCGAAAATGACAAATTAGAGAACCTTGCCAAATTATATAACTTGGCGACAAAAAATGAACAAGATATCTATCTCCAGGGGTTAATATCCTGTAAGGACATAAAACGACGCCGACTGCTGAAGGAGAACCCATTGAGACAGAAAATGTTTACATACACCGTTCAAATTGGTAATGAGAAGAAAGATGTATGCCATTCTGCTTTTCTTAGCTTGTTTGGTATTACTAAGGACCGTGTTAAGAGGCTCCGTGACTTATTGGTCTTGGCTAAAATACCGGAAGACAAGAGAGGGAAATCGAAAACGGTCAATGCGATGTCTAGTGATGAAATCACTGCAGTGATCTCTCACATTTCCTGTTTTCCAGCAAAAGAGAGCCACTATTGTTCTGGCATAATAAAGTATCTTCCTGCTGACCTATCAGTAAAAAAAATGTTTCGACTTTATAAGGAAAAATACCCAGGAACTAGGATTAAGTACGAATATTATAATAAAATATTCAGGGAGAACTTCGCTCTTCGCTTTGGACGACCAGCAGTAGATACGTGCTGCCTCTGCGAGAGTCTAGACTTGAAAATCAATTCGAAAACCCTGAATGACGTAGCTAAAAAGGTAGCTTTGGCCGAAAAGCTAGTACACAAAAAGAGGGCAAAGAAGTTCTATAATAAACTTCAAGATGCAAGGCAAAGATCCCAAGAAGATAAAACATTTTTGGGAATTTGCTACGATTACATGCAGAATGTGTCGCTGCCAATAATTCCAGTGCAAGAAATATTTTATTTGCGGCAGCTGAGCGTTTCTATCTTCTGCATCCACAATTTGAAAACGGGCAAAAATGTCCTGTTCGTATATCATGAAGGGCAAGCAAAAAAGGGACCAAACGAAGTATGCTCGTTTATTATGACATACATTTAAGAGTACGTCGACAAAAAAGTGGTAGAACTAATGCTCTTTTCTGATAACTGCGCAGGGCAGAATAAAAACAATACATCAGTACGAATGAATATGGCCCTAGTTGACAGGGGGCGTTTCAAAAAAATTCAACAGATCTTTCCGATGCGTGGCCATTCTTTTCTGCCGTGTGATAGAGCATTTGGGATTATAAAAAGAAGCCTTCGTCGTAAAGAAAGGCTGTACAGTGTACAGGAACTTATGGAATTAATCGTATCTTCGAGCAGGCAGAGTGATTTTTTTACAGTTCACTTGATCAGCGGAGAGGAGAAACTCGGTCACATGAGTTTAAAAAAAATGGTGGGTTCAACATTTCAAAAAGACTGCACTATCCCTTGAAACAAAGGATCGGCGAATTCCGCGAACGGAGAAAGTAAGCCGGTGTCACAAATTTTAAATCTTTGAAAAAGGGTGAAATTGATGTAAGATACAAAAAACCACTTATGGCATTAAATATAAAGATAAAAGAGATATACACATGTTGTCTACCTTTCACACAGCTGAATTCGGGCCTACCACTAAGTATGATAGAGAAACTGGACTGCCTAAAATGAAGCCCGAAGTTATAAGAATAATAATAATAATTTATTTATTTGCAAACATGGGTGTTCTTACATAGATGTCATATGATAAAAAGTTCTCCGTATTTTGCCAACACAGGGGCATGCAAATTATCATAATTCAAAATGAAATAGGTTATAATATTAATTTTACAATATCAGCAAGTGTTTATAATTCTACGTACAATATAAATGTCAAATATAATATTATAAATGTCAAAAATTTTGTTGTCAAGAAAAGAAATGTCATCGATTAGAAACTACAGGAATGTCACTGACTACGACGGTAGATGTCAACAGATACAATATAAAGCATGTCAAGATGTTAAATAATTTTAATTAGGAATTGAATGTAAATTTGTCATTATTATTCACATTTATTAAACACCATCGTAATCAATATAAAAAAAAAGCAATTTCAATTTAATTTGCGTTTGTATACATACCAACTATTTTAGTCTCACTGATTTTATCTGATAGAAACTCCGAAATATTATAGTACGATTTGCTAACAAGAAAATTTTTCAACTTTTTTTTAAACATATTTACATTTAACATTTTGATTGATTCCGGTATGTGATCGTATATAATTGGTGCTATACAAAAAACACTTTTATGCATCAAAGCTGTCTTAGACTGTCTTGCACATAACATATTGACGTGTCGCCGACTTCTGTTATTTGTGTCTGATAGCTTGGGAAATAGATTTGGGTTAGTTTTTACAAATACCGCAACTTCAAATATGTACAGACAGGGAAGGTCAGAATTTTATATTGAACGAAAAATTCTCTGCAACTTTCTGTGGATTTGAGACCAAACATTGCCCTGATACATTTTTTTTGAGATTTAAATACTATTTCCTTATTGGTTGAGTTTCCCCAAAACATAACACCGTATCTCAGTAGGGAGCCCGCCATTCCATGATATGCCGTAACGATAGCATCCGTTCCTATAATTGGACTAAGCTTGTATATAGCATATACAGATTTGCTTAGCCTTTTAGTCAAATCGACAGTGTGTGCCTTCCAATCTAGACGTTGATCTATGGTTAAGCCTAGAAATTTGGACGTATTTACTTGATCTATTTTGTTGTTATCATAGTAAACATTTAAAGCTACATTTTTGCGTTGACTAAAAGCCATTAGTTTGGTTTTTTCAATATTTATTTTGAGATTGTTGTTATTTAGCCATTTTATTATTGAATTAATAGAATAATTTATGTCATTATAATAATTTTGTTTGTTTGTGCAGTCAATAGTGACTGTGCTGTCGTCAGCAAAAAGTGTTCATTTATATACAATATAAATAGTGGAGGACCGAGCACAGTTCCCTGTGGTACACCATATTCAATGGTTCTATCACGAGACCTATAGGTCCTTTCATACTTTGTTTCAGAATCTATGCGTGATATTTCTACATATTGTTTCCTGTTTTTGAGGTAAGATTCCATTAATTGGAGGGTATTACCTCTTATTCCGCAAGCTTCTAACTTATCCAGCAAGATATTGTGATCCACATAGTCAAAAGCTTGCGTCATATCACAGTATATCGAACAAACCGGTATTTTATGGTCAACCTTTGAAATTACTTTATTCAAGAAATCATAAATGGCTATGTTTATAGTTTTGCCTTTTCTGAAACCTTTTTGTTCTTCCGTTAAAATGTTATATTTCACTAAATATTTATGAAGTTGTTCACTTATGTATTTCTCAAATACCTTTGAGAATATTGGCACAAGGGCAATAGGACTATGAGACGTTACGTTGTCTCTGTCGTTTTTTTTGTGAAGGGGTTTTACTACGGAAGTTTTAAGATCTGTTGGATATTTGCCTTGTATTATACATAAGTTCATAATGTGACTCAAATGGCCACTAATGCAGTCTGATACATACTTAACAATTTTTGTGGATATACCGTCATGTCCTACACTATTGGTATTTTTGAGTGTTTTAATTATATTTTTTATGTCATTTTCATTGCTTGGTGCCATAAACATCGAGTGCATTGTTTTGGATATATTCGCAGTAACTTGTATACCCTTATTACAGACCGGCTTAATTTTGTCAATGAAGTAATCATTAAACACATTGGCTAAGTCACGTGGATGTGTTATGTTTGAGTTTCCAATTTTAATGTTCGAAATAGTACTTTTGGGTAAATTAGTTTTAGTTTGATTTATAATTTGCCATGCTGAAGCTGATTTGTTTATTGAGGATTTTATTTTATAAGTATTCTGAGCACGTTGGGTTAATTAATTGGGGTTTTTTTAAATAGATAATTTTTCTCCTTTATAGCTCTGCAGTTTCATTTGCGGATTTGTGTCCAGATGGAGAATGGACCGAGGAGATGACAAACGACAACCATTTCCCATTTACTGGGACCCCCGAGATTAAGATCTCGGACGCACCTAATAAAGGGCCCATAGAATATTTTAAAGCTATTTTCACGTAAAACTTTATGACGACACTGGCTGATATGACGAACATGCACGCCCAAATTTTGTTAACGAAGCCACTGAAACCAAACAGCCGCTTAAAGGAGTGGAAAAACACCACTATTGTAGAATTGTGGACCTTTTTAGGGATTCTTTTTTTCATGGGTACCACTCGATTAAGCAGGTTAGCAGACTATTGGAAGAAGAATTATTTAGTGAAATTTAACATAAACAAATATAGGTCGAGTGATAGATTTTTACTGTTATTAAGGTGCCTTTTTTTTTAATACTACATACGACAATGGAAGTAAATATTCTAAAATAGATTATTTATTGAATTTTTTTAATGAAACAATGAGAATGTTAATTTATCCTGAAAAGGAATTGAGTATTGATGAATCCATGGTAGGGTTCAGAGGGCGAATTATATTTCGTCAATACATTAAAAATAAGAGGCATCGATACGAGATAAAATTGTATGTGTTGGCCGATCCGAAAGGACTTGTGCACAGGATTCATATGTACAAAGGTGCACAAGATAACGAAGTTGGTGGGAAAGGCCACGTAGATAAAGTAGTCATGAAACTGCTGCAAGATTTTGTTAATAACCGGCATTCAGTCTATATGGATAACTTTTACAACAGCGTAGAGTTAGCTGAAATGTTACTATCTAAAAAGACGTATGGTACGGGAACTTTACAAAGTAAGAGAAAAAGCAATCAAAAAAACAGTTGTAGTAAAGAAATTGTTAAAAGGTGGACAGATATACAGATTTAATGGAAAAGGTGTGTGTGTCTGTAAATGGAAATATAAGAGAGATGTGCTCACTATTTCCACTGAGCATTCACCTCACTTGTTGCCAGTGGAGAATAGGCGTGGTCGTGTCACCCACAAACCAAACATGGTGATCCAGTATAATAAATATATGAAAGGAGTTGATCGACACGACCAAATGCTAGCCTATTACCCAAGTGAGCACAAATCTTTGAGGTGTTACAAGAAAATCGGCATCCATATCTTACAAATGCTTCTCTTAAATTCCTTTTTATTAATACATAACTCACTCCCCATGACAAGCGGAACCAACTCTAACCTTTGTAAGATAGCAATTGTCTTACATCTGGCACACACAGCACAATTGGAGACCTCCATTGATGTACTGAGCGTCTCCCAGAAAGTGAAGGCCTCCCTCTGGCTCCAATCCGGAGGATCCTCCATTTATATCCCGAGATTTCCTATAGATTTCGAGGGATCTCCATCTAATTTAGTGTTGATCAGTGACGGACTATGTCAATTGAAGAAAGACTATGGGATCCGAACCAGGTGTTGTCCGTTCACTAAAGTAAAGGTTGCAGGGGGTGACTTCCGGGAACTAACGAAACAGGAGCTTCACATGTTCTGGTACCACCAACCAACTCTTACTGGACAGCATTGCAGAGAGTGGAGGTCTATCTCAGCAAACCCCTCTATCCCACCAGACACTTTATTCTGTCAGTTCTTACATTGTTATTCAGTCTCCCGGTTGTCTTTCAGATGCCGGAACGGGTGTGTGTATTGCAGCTCCCCTTGCAAAAAGTATTATGGCTCTTACTTGCCTTTTGGGTGGTAACCGGAAAAACAACAGACGGGAAAACAGAAGGGGTGAGGTCGTATATCACTTTATGGAAAGACCCGCCTTCTGGCGACATGATACCGTTTAGGAGATGGACCGCCTTTGAGAGAGAAAGTGAATCAAAATTGACAACTTCGCTGGAGATCGAGTCAACTTGGAAAAAAGAGCGTGCAGTCGTGATTCCATATAAACTTTGCCGGTACCTTGTAATTTTCTTAAAGACTTTGAGGATAACCTCACGGAAACCAATACTGGTAAAGTCTTCCAAAGAATTGTTGGGATCTCAAACCACCATAGAAACCTATGTGGAGATGGAGGATATTGTCTATCATTACACCACAATAAGGGACATGATATTGCCAGATGGCGTGGTGTATGTAAACAACAGCTTTGTTCATTGTCCCTCTGAGTCAACTCGATCCATACTAATTGACATGAAGAATCTCAGCGAGTCAACCTGTAAGAAAATCCCCTATTTTAGCTCACCGGGGTATACGAATCTTTTCATCTCAGGGGGACAGGTTTGGCTGGAGGTGCACATGTTGGATACTGATCTAACAATCAAGACACATCAGACTCACTTGTTCCCTGAAACATCCATAGAATCATGCATCCCTACTTCCTCAAACTCTACCTTAAGGAGACTTAAATGGCACAACATGGATAAGTATTGACAGGAACGGGAGGCCTCTGGTCCTGGCGGATCTCATCTCCCTGTGACATGTCACCGTTGAATCTGATTCACAGGGGGAATTAAAAAAAAAAAAAAATATTTAAAAAGGTACAAGCAGCATTATTTCCTTAGAAACATTTAGGGAAAAAGTGCTGCTTGAACTTTTACCTCCTCCTGTAACTGACACATTAGCGCCTCAAAAGGCAAGACATATGCCTAAAGAATTAGACAGAAACGACAATGGGTGAACACGTAATATTACGGTGTCGGCGTTTAAAGGGTTAACCTTTAAACGCCGACACCGTAATATTACGTGTTCTGAAAACAGTGCACGAATCGCCACACACGTATAATTTATGTATAATTTCTCGCTTTATGTGCGAAGTATGTCAGGTAACATTATGTGTAACTCCATGTTTTAAAATTTATCATACAAGTGAAACATTTTGAAAAATATCGATATAATTATTATTATGCCACGCATCCCTAGCACCAAATTTGAGTAGTTCAATTGTCCACGTTCAGTTGTTGTTTTCGCTTCTGAAGGAGAGGACGTGCGTCATGTCGAGTAATGAAACGGCCTGAAAAACGTTCAGAAGTTTACATGAAAATATTAAATTTAATACGGCAAGCTCGTGGAGAATCGTCACCAATAGAAGAACGAACGTGCCCATCTCCCGAGAACTGATTTGTGTTAACGTAGTTAATGACTGAAGACTGAATAATGTTAGATTATTAATTAAGCAGGTAAATAAAACATTGATTTTATTTCTGGCTTTTTATTCATGAAACCTCAAGAGAACACCAGTGTCCGCAAACCTATTGTCTTTCTATTGTGTCTCTAATTACGATAATCGAAAGGTTAATATTGTTAATAAATAAAGAATTAATGCATCGATATTAAGTATTCCCAACACTATTTCAACTTATGCCTAAAGTGACTTGGCGCTGGAGGTAAGTCAAAGGTTTCAAAATCTTGGCGGTTAAAGGGTTAAAAGGCGCAAATGTGTCAGGTGCTGGGTAAAAGACAAAAACAGGATAGATACAAAAATAATTTGTCAAGAATGTGATGTCGGCCTGTGCCTTCCTTGTTACGGCCCACACCACGACGAAATAATAATAATAATAATAATATATTTATTCAGATTTAAAATTTGGTAAAATAGTTACATAAAATCTTAGGAATAATTACAAAGGTATGGTTATGTTAAATGTCTGTACTAGGTTAAACCTGTATCACAGACGGTAGAAGCTCTTACACTATGGTTTTGTAGGACAATAAAATTCATAACAATATTTAACATTCAGTCTCTAAATAGGGAAAAATATAATTAAAAAAATATAATGTTATATATCTAGTTTACTTAAACACTAAAAGTCACAATTGTGGTATTACGTATTTTAAAACTGTTTCTTGCACTTTATTCTCTAGTTACACACACATGATTTTGCGTCAGCAGAATTAGTAATTGGGTTAAAGTCGAGGTTGCGTTAATACTAAAATGTTATGTTTACATTGGACAAATATGTTTAAATATAAAGAAAAACTATGCTATGCTTTGTAGGTCAGCACACTGGAATTTTGAGTCAGCAGTAAGCGTTACACGGAAGTCTGGCCTTGAGTATGACGCTCTAGGCGCCCTCATAATCGATAGAGTTAATATATCGATATTCCGCTATTTTCCTAGCAGGACACTCAGCGTCTCCCGTTTTATGGTTGGAGGGCTTTTTGAAGCGAGAGCAAGTTGCACATTTCGGTGAGTCCGCCTTCTTTAAGCACTCGGACATCGAGTGTCCTGTCTCACCGCAGTGGCCACACTTCGAATTGACCTCTCTACAGGTTTTTGCTGCATGTCCATACTGCTGGCATTTGTAGCATCTCGTAACCAGGGTGAAGTCCCTGACTGGGCAGGAAGTCCAATTTATGAAGATCCTTGACTGGGAAATTAGAGCTCTTCGTATGTTGGCTGGAACTTCAACCACGTAGTTACAAGTCTGCGAATCTTTTTTTCCCGATTTATGGCTTAATTTAACCATGGTCAAAAAGGACTCCATGGAAATCGTTGGAAATTTTTCGGCTACATTTTGTTCATAAATACACCTGAAGACTTCAGTTTCAGCCAAAGAGGATGGCACTCCTACAACCACGATCCGGGGTTTGCGCTTGCTGGGTTCGTCGGCGGTAAGGCCGGATGCAGATTGCTGGACTGCGTGCTTAATTTTATCCGCGTCATCCTTTGTCTCTGTACTGATTATAACGCCTCCGTTTTTAGTCTTACGGACACCACGTATATGCAGCTTGACTTGATCTGGTCGTATCATCTTTTGCACAAGGACTTTTGTTTCGTCACTGGATTTTAATTTGTTGTTGGGATATATGGCTACGGAGTTTAAATTGGATGGTCGAACGAAATCATTTGACCCCTTCTTCACCATGTCGGCAAACGAAACAGTGCCAGAGTCCTTAATCGTCTTTGTGCGGTCCAAGATGTGGTCCATCAAGTTGCATTTTTCCATTAGATCTTCATTGAGGATGCGCGCTTGGACTGCTTTCTGCTTTAGCGATTGATATAGGACTGCCATCTGTGAGGTGCCAGATCCTATTTTACGGCACAAGGTAGAAATTTTCAATTTCTGCTCTGAGTTGAGTTTGCCATCCGAGGCAATAGAACAAACCTCGTTTAGATGCTGCTCAATGGTTGGCATCCATCTTTGTATCTCGGGTGTTGAAACAGCTTCGATTGAGAGATCAGATTGGGCTGGATTTTGCGTCATCGTCTTCGCTGGAGATGCGGAGAGATTCACTCGATCTCTTGAAAAGGGACTGTTGTCCATTTTATATAAAACTAGTTCACTTATTCTAGGTTTCCATTGTATTTACTAAACTACACACTAGGCAAAAATTACTGCAAAAAGAAGGTCACTGATATTATTTTATGAAATTAAATATTGCTACTGAGCACGTCTGTATGCTACGAGCGCAGACTCGAATAATCAATCGAACGAAAAACGTCCTAAACGAAATGTCTAGGACATAGACATTTCGTCGATTTGTAAAAGTTGATTCCTAAGGGCGCGTTCACACGACACGCGCACGCTCAGCGCACGCCACCCGCGTCCAACTCGCATTGAAATTTGTTAAATAAGAATATGAGCCTTATAATGCATCAATAGATCTCAAATTGCATTTAACGAGGTCTACACGCGCACGCCATGCGCACGCCCCGCGCCTGGCTCGCGCCAACCCTGCACTCGCCCTGCCCGCGCTCTGCACCCTCCCCGCGTACGCCTTGCACCCGCGCTATGGCTGGCATAGATGAGAATATGGCTAGTGTTGTATTGACTGTGATCAAGTTTAGTCGTGTGGCGTGTTTTTTGTTTTAGTAATATATGATGGATAACTTCGACAAAGAAACATTCATTTCTTTGGTGGAGGAAAGAGATGTGCTGTGGGATAAAACCCTTGAAAGCTATAAAGATAAAAGGAAAACTCTACAGGCTTGGCGTGAAATATGTATAATTATTAATGACGATTTTGAATCGCTGTCGGATGAGGAAAAAAATAAATACGGTAAGTATGTTTGAATATACATATATATTTAATAAATTGTTAACAATATTTAATTTGCCATGGTACTCGTCCATGCTCAGACATAAAGTATTCCGCAAAATGATTACGAACTGTACTTGCTGTCATAGTATTGTATTGTATTGTATTGATGGTGACCTTGGTAAAGCCGATAGTTCAGGGCCAAGATTGATGGTTGATATTTCACGCATACCCTCTTCTTTATGTATAAAGTTCTGTAAAACAACACGTTTTTACAATTTTAACTGCTAAAATCAAGTGACACATCTAGAGGACGATGGAGAATTCTCCATTTATTAGCTATAATGCCAAAAGCACATTCTACATATCGCCTTGCTCGGGTCAAACGATAGTTAAAGACCGATTTAGTCGCATTCAGCTGTTGGCCACTGAATGGGCGAAGTATGTTTTCGTGTAACGCAAAAGCCTCGTCCCCAACAAAAATGTAGGGTAGATCGACATTTGATTCTTCCAGTTGTGCAGGCGTTGGCAAATTTAACGTCTTGTTCACTAAGCTTTTCCAAAAAGCAGTCTCCTTGAAAACATTTAAATCACATTCTTTGCCGTATGCACCAACATCAATGAAAATATAATTATAATTTGTATCAACTACCGCCATTAAAACAATTGAAAAGTAATGTTTGTAATTTAAAAACATTGACCCACTTCTTTTGGGCTTTATAACTCTTATGTGCTTGCCATCTATAGCACCCAGGCAATGAGGAAAATTGGCTTTTAAACAGAAGTTGCGAGCAATTTCATACCACTCCTTTTTAGTTGGTACTTTCATATATGTTTCTGACAATTCTTCCCAGATACTTTGGCAAACTTCTCTGACTATATAACTTAAAGTACTTTTTCCGATTCTGAATCCGTATCGTAGATCAGCGAAATTATGTCCTGTTGCTAAATACCTGGAAAAAAAATGGAATAATAAATAATTATTACAATTAATAAGATCTGTTTGACTTATTTACAGGAAAACTGGTTGTGAAAAAGTGGAAATCTATGAGAGACGAATGGATGAAATGTCATAGAAAATTAAGCGAGAGCAAGTCGGGATCGGGAGCTAATCCATCAGTTCATAAGTACACATACTACGACAATATGAAATTTTTGACAAAAATTGCCCAACATAGAAATACTGAGTTAAATATTGTACCACCCTGCAACACTGAAAGCGATGACAGCCATGATACATCAATGATCAAGAAGAAGAAGAAAGACCAAGTGCAAGATAAAAATTTGAGTGCAGTAGATATAAAAATGATGCAATTTATCGATTCTATGCAAAAAGAAGAAAAGAAAACTTTTGATGACAGCAGAATTATGTCATTTTTCAAGAGTATTGCTCCAACAGTAGAGAAGTTCAATGACGATGAAGTTATCGAATTCCAATATCAAGTTATTTCAATACTAAGAAATTTTAAACAAAGAAATCTAAACAGCAACACGTCAGAATCACAAAATATACAATTGCAACAGCCCATCCAACCTCAGCCAACCTATGATACTGAAGCTTATGGATATTCTACTGCAGCTGTACCTTCTAATGTGAGGAGCCAAGAAGCTTATGGATATTCCGCTGCACCTGGACCCTCTAATGTGAGAAGCCAATCTAGGCTTACTAATTATAGTTCCGAACTAGAATTTGACACTTAGACTAGTTTTGAACAAAGTCAACCCAGTGTGCAATCCAGTATGAGTGACGACCTTGACTTAGCGACACTGAATTAATTTTATTATTTTGCTACTGTAATATCTACCGCTGTAATTTAAGATAATTATCGTTTTTGATTAATGTAATTATCTTACATTTTCTAAAATTAATAAAGGATTACATCAAAAATATGTTTCAATGTGTATGGTCACGTTCAAAATTGGAGCCATATTACTATAGTTTGAAATAATTTATTTAAAAAGGACATGCGATTTTTCTATTTTTGTGCTCGTTTGTAAATAAACTATAAACCTTTCGGAAATACAAAAATATTTTCAACCATACGCGCATGCTACAATCTTGAGCGAGACCGTGACTACTTACCTCAAAGTTACAACCAGCCTTTCGGCAGAAGAAATACTATCTCGCATAGCTGTGTGCTGATGCTTCAGTTTAATGTTTAAAACGGATAGTAATTTATCAAATGTCCTTTTGGTCATTCGAAGATAGTTATAAAATTCATCATCATAATTACGTAATTCCGCATAAAGGATATGAAATTCGCCATGCTTCTCTCTGCGTGTTAATATAGGGTGAATCCAGTATTTTCTTGTAGTATTAATTTTTTTACTGTCTTTTTCTTTCTTCCATTGTTTATACATATAGAATGTAATTAGAACTTTGTTTAACCTAGTCAAATCCATTTTGGTTTAAACGTGCACACGTTGTGACACCTGGAAGCCACTATGCCTAGTGAACGAAGTAGTCCAGTCACTAGTGGTTTAAGTGGGCGCGAGGCGTGTGCGAGGCGGATGCAGCGCGTGTGCGGGTTTAAGCCGGGCACAACGCGTGCACGGGTGCTGTGCGTGATCGGCGCGTGTCATCTGAATACGCCCCTATGGGAAAGTGATGGTAATTTACATTGGCCAAGAGAAAATGTAATTCCATTGAAGAAAAACGAAAACTCCACACCTCAATCTGAGTGGAAGTGTTTACCTTGCATACTATTACGGGATAATATCTTAGATTATAAAATTGCAGAGCAGGAGATTGCTCTCATGTCTGACGCCACAGACACTGATAACAAGGAAAATGAGTATCCACGTAAAAATACTTCAATTGCATTAGATTTGAACAATCAGGCAATGGAATGTGTACAGGTAAGTTGGTTTATCTATAAATAGGTAGGTACATTATTGTACTTCATTTAGGACTATTCAACCGACAGAAATCAAAAACGATTATTTTGTTGATACTCAGGTAGGTATTTCTTTTGTTTATCGATGAAACATTTCAAATAAATATACTCAAGAATAGGTATTTATATGAATTTTATAGGTAACATACCTATGAGATAAATGTACTTTACTCGCATACCACAGTGTTGTTTTTGCCTCGAAAAACGGACATCCCCTTTTTATTAACTTATCCGATAGAGCAGGTTATTTTAAAAGTAAGAGTAAAATACCCGTGTGCCAATTTTGTTCCAATCTAGAGATAATTTTTTTTTAATTTTCCATGGTTTTTATGGAAAAACCATAGAAATCGCAATAACTTTAGATCCAATCCGATTTTGTTATATCTTTGATTGCAATTACTTGATGCTTAATATTAAGTAAATTATCAAGCAAACGCAAAATTTTTATCGTTAACCGGTGGTGAATAACATCGAATTTTACATATTTTCGATTTTATTTTTTTATGGGCTTATTTCATGGCATTTGGATTCAATATCGAGACAAGCTGTTGCTTTGGCACTAAAAAGTACCAATTTAAAATATCATATCCAAATCTTATGGTATCTAGGATTTACAGGATTCTGAAATTTAGACGCTAGCGTTGGCACAAGTCGTATTTTTTTTAAATGTTTTTTATTGAAAAAAATAATAATATGAGCCTGTTCCCGATACCGATGGGCTACTATATTATATATTTAAAAATGTTTAGCATAAGCATAATGTTCCCACTGCTGGGACTCAGGCCTCCTCTCTCTAAGAGAAGGAATGGGCCGTAATCCACCACGCGGGCCCAGTGCGGGTTGGTGAATGTCACATGTCTTCGAATTTTTGGTTCTAGGACATGCCGGTTTCCTCACGATGTTTTCCTTCACCGTTTTTGAGAGCAGTGGTGATGAAATAAATTACACAAAGTAATGCGCCTGGTTGGGTTTGAACCCGCGTCCTACAACTCGTAAGTCGGGGCCGTTACCGCTCGGCCACCACTGCTAAAACTGTTTATTATATATTTATTTTGAAAAAATAATTTTAAAATGTAAGATAATGTGTAAAAATAAATAAACGACATAATAACATGGTTATCTAAAAGAAGTTACAATATCATTTGATTTTCACATTGTTAATGATAAATCTAACTATTTTCATATTATTTTATAAATAATTAAAAAGTAAATTAAATTAAAATGAATAAACGGAATTATAATAACCCTAGCTAGTAACCCTACTAGTTTTATAAATGTACGATTTTTTTTTGCCGTTTAGATATTTTTTGGATATTTGTAAGTTTAATAATATCATTCGACGTTTTATACGTATGATGTACAGACGCCAGCACATTAAGCTACTAGAATTGTCAAATTTCTTTAATAGATTTTCAACTTTATCGCTAAAGCATAAGGTTCAAAGTTGATTGGAAAAGTTTGACAGTTTCGGTTAGCTTGATGTGCTGGCGTCTGTATAATAAACGGATTGAATTTCGTTTATCCAATGAAGGGTAATTTGTGGTACGGGGAAGGGGTCCGCCCTCGTTAGGCTTAAGTCAAAACCCTGTACTTATACATATTATCTGGAGGAACGGGGGTGAGGCACCATGGAGCCGCAAAAGATCCATGGCACCATTTTGCCTCAACAGGACTTGACCCGACCTGTTGAGGGATGTCTGTCCGGGCTCCGACCGGCTGACTTATTGCGAGGAGGGCGTGAGGGCGCCAACCCTCATGTTGGTCCACGAGTGGCAGTTTATGAAGCTGTGGATAACGCCACAGCCGGTGCTCTTCAGTCTCCAGGAGTATCCATAAAAACACAAGAATTCACCAGATTAGAAGCATTTAATTTACTGACGAAACTAGCGAAGGATGAAAATAGTAAATTTCGCCCTATTGACGTAGATTTTACCAAAAGAACTGTTGCTATATTAATAGCGCTGAATATACCACTTTCTTATAAAGACAATAAACAAGTCAAAATTGTGATTTCTAATTTTACTGCCAAATGTGAAAAACTGTACAAAAAATGTAAATATTCCATGAAATTTTTCACCAAAAAACATCATAAATGGTTGAAGGAAAACTTTAAAAACGATTTTCCCAAAAATATCGAATCAGAAATGGAACAGGTCGATCCAAGTACTCCTCGAAATGTACCTGGACTTTTTGCTCAACGTAGTTTGCCTCCCGATTCCGACTCCAGTATTGAAACTTCTAAATATTACACTGCAATCTCTATTTCAGAACCTATTCGTGCACCCGAACCTATTCTAAAACAAAAGCTAACTAACCCGGAGCCTATTCCCGAACCTGACCTGGTTTTTGAACCCGAGTTCATTCCCGAAAATAAGCCTATTTCCGAACCTGAAACTATTCTCAAACCTGACCTTGTTTCTGAATTAGAGGCTTTTCCCGAAACTGAGCCTTATTTTGGACGCGACTCTATTCCTGAGGCTAATCTTATTTCCGAATCTGAGCCTATTCCCGAACTTGAGCCTATTTGCGAACCTAACCCTAATCCCGAACTTGACCTTATTTCAATATCTGAGCCTATTACCGAACTTGTACCTATTTCAGAACCTGGGTTTATTAAAGAGCCAGAATATATTATTGAATCTGAACTTATACCTATATCTGAGCCTGGTCCCAGTTCAAAGTACAATACTCTGTGTGAAAGACAAAAGCGTAGATTGCGAAGATCTCTTCAAGACTCCCTTGATATAGAGCCACAACCAAAACTAGTCAAAGTTTTTTCTAGCACAGTAACAGCAGGTGGGCATAAATTGCAGACCAGTGCATCAAAAAACCTTCAATTTGTGATTAACACTTGTTTAAAAAGTCCAACAAAGTCGACCAAGATAGCCACTCAAATACGGAACCATAAGCCTCAGCCATATACCCCTGAAGAAGCATTAGCAATTTATATTGACCGAAAATTTACAGTTGAAACATATAACTTTCTTCAACAAGATTTAAAATCAAGGGGGTACCCCGCGTTTCCACCATATAGGCAAGTACATATAGCAAAAAAATTATGTTACCCAACACCTCCAGTACAAGTGTCTGAAAGAGAGGCTTTTGTAACGTTATATGGTCTGCTCTCCCACACTTTTTCAAGGCTCGTTCTTTCTTGTGAAGATATTATTTCTTTACACTGTTCCCAAAAAAATACACAAACATTGAACTGTATTTTTGAAGGATCTTGGGGATTTGATGGGAGTATAGGTCAATCATTTTATAAACAAAGCTTCTCCGAAGATCGAGATGACGAAAACAGCCTGTTTGCCACCACATTTATTCCTTTACGAATAACTACAGATACCGGTCAGATTTTGTGGATGAACCCTACACCACAGTCTTACAGATTTTGTCGCCCGTTACATGTCCAGTATCGTAAAGAGAGCAAAAATTTAGTACTTGCCGAACAAAAATGGGTAGTAGACCAAATAAAAGAAATAGACAGCATTTGCGTGAAATCATCAAAAAACCTAACATTAACAGCAAAAATTCAACTTTACTTGACCATTATAGACGGTAAAGTGCTCAATATAATCACTAACACTTCGTCACAACTAAGATGCCCATTTTGTAAGGCTATTTCCTCTCAATTTAATAAGTTAGACAAGGTGCTTCATCAAGCCTCAGATGAATCCCTTTTGAAGTTCGGAATAAGTCCTTTGCACGCGTGGATACGTGTCTTAGAATTCTTGCTTCATTTAGGATATAAGATGCAAGTAAGAAAATGGAGAATACCTCACAATTCCCCGGAGCATATAATTGTGGAAGAAACTAAAAAAAAGATACAACAAGAAGTAAGAGAAAAAATGGGGCTTCTGGTTAATGTGGTGCGGCCCAATGCAGGCACCACCAACGATGGTAATACTGCTCGCATAGCATTGTCTAACAAAAACCGTGGAACGTTTGCAGACATATTAAACATTCCTCAATGGCTACTTGATGATTTATTTACAATATTAGTAGTTTTATCTTGTGGGCTACCAGTTGATACCGAAAAATTTAGGGAGTTTTGTATGTCACTGGCTATTAACTATGTCCAAAATTTTGAATGGTATCCTATGACGGTTACCTTGCACAAAATTTTAGTCCATGGTAAAGACATCATGCGAAACTCTGCAATGCCTGTGGGTTTACTCTTAGAACAAGCGGGAGAAGCAAGAAATAAGTTTTGGAGGTCTGACAGAGAGCATCATACTCGAAAGTTTGATAGAGTTACAACCATGACTGATTTGTTTAACCGGGCACTACTAACATCAGATCCGTTTATTTCAAATGTCAGACTAAAGCAAAGGCAAGCAAAATTAAGACGTATGCCATTACCACCCGCCGTTCTCCAATTATTAAAACCGTTCGAAATACCAAGGGAAGAGGTTTCGGTCCAAAATAGCGATAGCTTAAGTGACGAAGAAGACGTAATGCAAAATCTTATAGAAGGCTGGAATGACGATAATACTGAATTTTTACCTACGGAAAATGATAATTAAAGTAGGTACTTAAGCAAGTGAACTCTGTAAATATTTAATATTTTATTTTGAAAATTTCAAGTTTATCGATCAAGGGGTTCAGGCTGTGCGATAATAAGTGCAAAATGAACTCAGTCCTACCAAAACATAAATGTAAATAAAATAGGGGCCAAGTTCTATGGAGGGAAAAGATAGTTTATTAGGTTCCTTGCTACTGATTATGCAACTTGGCAAGTGGTCAATTATTTGTTTGCAACTGTTGAGAGTTTTGCTTTAACGATCTTCGTAGGTCCAATAGAATTAGGTGGTCGAAAGTAGCTCGAAATGGTTCGTGTAAGGTGTGTTTTACCCTGTTCATCTCCGAACTTGGCTTGACATGAAAAATAAAGCATGAAAAAATATTAGAATAAATAATGAACTTCAGTTGTATAATAATAATAATATTCCACAACTTTCACACAACGCCATCTAGTCCCAAACTAAGCTGCTCAGCTTAGTTTGGGACTAGATGGCGTTTGTGCTATGAGTACTATACAACTGATAAACATACATATATATTTATAAATACTAAATACATAAATTATAGATAAATTACACCCAGACAAAAAACAAATGATCGTGCTCATCACACAAACATTTGTCCTGGATGGGAATTGAACCCACGACCTTGCGTATGTAACGTAACGTAACGTTATTTCGATGTAAAAATTATAAAAAAATATAAAAATATTATTTGTAAAATTTATGAGAGTGGGTGTGTACATACTTACTTATAAGTATTATTCTATGATAAAATAAGATCCATCATAAAATTTAAACCTATAAACAAAACATATTATTTTTTGTGAAGTGATGACCCTAAAATCAAAATTATCAGAAAAAACTTAAGAAGTGAATAACTCCTAGATAACGCGAGATTTGGATGTATTTTTTTTTATTTGTGATTTGTTGGGGTCTATATATGATTTAGTATAAATAATGAATCCAACTAAGCAAAGATACAACCATGAAAAATAAAAATCTAAAAACACAAAAAAGCATATTTCTTTACATCTGTACTAGTTAGTAGGTACTCTTTTGTATTTTTTTTTCATAGTTTTATAACACATAATAAAGAAAAGGGTAAAATAATGCGTATTTTTTTTTGAAATTAATTAATTTAGAAAAGTAAAAAATAAAAGAAAAAATTTTTTACTCATGTTTGGTGTAAAATTGGCACACGGGTATTTTACTCTTACTTTTAAAATAACCTGTTCTATCGGATAAGTTAATAAAAAGGGGATGTCCGTTTTTCGAGGCAAAAACAATACTGTGCATACGTATGAATATGTAGGTACGACTGCAAGAGTGGTATGTAGGTAAGACGTGTGCTGAGTGTGGCATGCGTGTATGTAGGTATGTAGTTATGATGTTGGTGTGGATGCGTGTATGTCAGAGGAAGCAAATGCGTGTGTTGCCATTCCGTGTATGTGTGTATGAATGTGTAGTTTTATAATGAAATTATAGTTCGTGTGTATGTACCTATTACAGGCAAGTAAAGTGGCTGAAGAAAGATCCTCAATGGTGGCGGCTGAAAACTCATCCACAAATATGATTATAGAAGATGCATCTTCGGTTGCGGCGTCGAAAAACTTATCCTCAATAGTGGCAGAAGAGGCACCTTCAGTTATGGTTAAAGATTTATCCTCAATTATGGCAGTTGGGTCTAATGCACCTTCAGATGCAACTGACATCTTAATACAAGACGCCTCACAAGTTAGTTTACTAGATCCTCTATTATGTCGGTACAGTCAGCAAAAGATACTTTTGCTCACCCTAAAATTGGCATTTGCTTGCATGCTGTGAAAGCAGTAAGGTTGATTTTCAAAGAAATATGCTTAGATATGCTTAGATCTCTTACATCTTGTTTAAAAGGATTATTTGTCAAATGTGAACAAAACTTTCTTTGGTCGACTGTACCTTCCTGTTTGTATTTATGATGTGATTTGTATTAAGTTTGTTTGTGTAACCTACCCGTAACCCGTTTCTTTTTTTTTAAGGAAAATTCTAGCAATCCTATTGTAGTTTCCGATATTCACGATAATATGTTACAGCTTGATGAAACTTTACTTTTGCCGGAACTGGATCAACATCCTGATTCTCAATTTTCAAATACACAAACTACGATTACCGAATCTATACAGGTTCCACAACAAATTGGATGTTTTATAGAAATTGTATCAGCCATTCAAGAAAATCAGAAGATCCTATTCGAAAATCAACAAAATATGATTAAAGGCCTAGCCTTATTAAATACCAATCTAGACGAATTCATCACGAGGTCTCAGGGACCTCGACTTCTACTGGAACGACATGAACAGTCGTCCCGTTTTAAAATGATCACGAATATCATAGAATTGACCAATTTTGAGGAACAATTGAAAGATCCCGTAATGGAAACAAAATATTTTGAAGAGTTATCAATAATATGTAGTGAGAAATTATCTGGACATAATAACGCGTATGCATTAGTAGACACTATATGTTCGGTCGTGAATTTATGACGCACTGTTCCTGGTGTGGAGGGACGAAGGGAGAACCAAAATATTGTTTTAAAGCATTTCTGAAAACAATAGAGTTATTTCTAAAAATAGTGCACCAGCATGATAAATCATTCACTAAACCGGTTTGTGAGGACTTTTTCAAAAATGTTATGCGTCATTCCGCCAAAAGAAACACAGCCAAACGTTTACGCAATTCCACAACGAAGACGAAGATTAAAAAAAGTGCAACTAACAACAAATTGCAAGATAAAAATCGGCCAGGACTGTCTAATGTTAGTGATGCGAGTCCATAACTTTATTTTCGTATTACATTATTTCATAAATAGAGAGAATAACTAAAATCATCACTTTTTTGACCTGTGGGGATAAAAAATAGTATTGATTTTAGTTATTCTCTACCTATTCCGACCTCTGATAATTATATAATAGCTGAAACTTCAATAATTAACATACTGAGTAAGTTCAATATTTTATAATAATTTTTTCAACGATCGCTATTTCTCGATTTTAAATAAATTAGGCGGCCTAATTATATTTAAAATCAAGAAATAGCGATCGTTATAAAATATTGAACTTAGTATGTTAATTATTGAAGTTTCAGCTAGGTAAGTCCGGGGGAGATGGCCGTACGGGAGTGATGACCAATCGATAAAAATACGACTGATTACTAACAGATGGCGTTCATTTAAATGTAGTTCGGTGTGCCTCGCGGCCAGCAACAAGACTGTGCGTAATTTGTTTGAGAAAAAAAATCAAAAAGTAAGTAAAATCCACTTTTTTTTTAATACAATGTCTGAAGTAAGTTAAGGGGTTGACATATAATGTGGTCTCAAAAAAGTTTTAGACAATTTTCGTTCTTTTGTCATTTTATTGTGAAATAATTGACTTTTCTCGTATTCTAACCTAAAAACGTGCAACGGTAGATGACGCAATCTTTTTTAAATTGATATGGCCATCTCACCCATACAATCGGGATAGATAGCCGTATTTTTTTCGGGAGAGATGGCCATAAAATCGTAAGTGTTATTTCAAGAATATCTTATAACTAATATGTTTTCTACAGATGCCTAATTACTACGTGCGGAAGGCGGTGGGTTCTCGAGGTAACTGGGATGAAGATGACCTGAAAAATGCCATGGATGAAAAAACACAGATTCAATCAAAATTCTGAAAAGGCTGGCTATGATTGGCTGCAACTGTTTTTGAAAAGATACCCTGATATTTCTTTAAGAAAGTCAGAAAGGGTATCTTACGCTAGAAGTCAGGGTATGAACAGAACAGAGGTAAATGTTTATTTTGAGATGCTCGAAAGAACCCTCTGTGAAAATGATTTGCTCGACAAACCTGGGAACCTGTTTAATATGGATGAGACTGGATTGCAACTGAACAACCGTCCAGGACATGTTTTAGCTGAAAAAGGATCAAAAGCTGTAGCTATGTCGACGTCGACAGAGAAGGGAGAAACGATAACAGTCATTGCTTGTTGCAATGCTGAGGGAAATTTTTTGCCACCAGCTTGTATTATGAAAGGTCAAAGAAAAAAGCCGGAGTTTGAAGATGGATTACCTCCAGGCTCGCGGGTTTTTATGTCGCAGAAATCGGCTTATATAACCTCGGAAATATTTCTGGAATGGATGGAATTTCATTTTTTGCCTCGAAAACCAGCTGGCACAGTGCTTCTTTTGCTCGACGGTCACTCTACACACTGCAATTCGGTAAAGATGCTGGAGTTTGCGAATGAAAATAATATCATTTTGCTGTCGATGCCAAGCCACACATCCCATTACCTGCAGCCCCTAGATGTTGCTGTTTTTAAGTCTCTCAAGACTTACTTCTACGAATCCTGCAGGCTATGGATGAAGCAAAATCCAGGACGCCGAATAACAAGATATCAATTTGGAGCCTTGTTAAATCAAAGTTGGGGTAAATCTGCTACCAGTGCTAATGCCACATCAGGGTTTAGAGCCACAGGAGTTTTCCCACTGAACCCAGGAGCCATACCAGAGTACGCGTTTAGTGACAACATAGAGGCATCTGTTGAAAGGCACCAGAATCAACAAATAGAGACCGGAACCACTCAATCAACAACATTTTCGGAAATTTTAGATCCAGAGCCAAGTACTTCCGGTACACAGGAGCCATCAGTTGACAAACCTACGCCAACAAGAATACTGAACCAAATATCGCCACTGCCTAGAAAACTTTATGAAGTTCGAAAACGTGCAAAACAAGTAAGCATTCTCTTAACGTCTGAAGATCATATCAAAAAACGAAAAAGAAAAGGCAGACAAGGACAACAAACCAAAAAGACCAATGATAAAACAACAAGAAAAAAAGACTGAAAATTTCAAAGAAAAGACTGTTACGAAACGTAAAGCCATTCGCAGGATCTCAGACAGTAGTTGCGAAGAAATTCCAATGGTTTTCTGCGATTCTTCAGAAAGTGGAAATGAAGACAAGGAAGAAGATAACTGCAGAGGCTGCGGTGAAAATTATTACAAGACACAACTCATTGAAGACTGGGTGCAATGTAAAATATGTATGCTGTGGGTTCATGAAAATTGCACGGAGTACGAAGACATGTGTTCAAACTGCGGCAAAAAGAAAAATAAGGAGCTGAAAGACTATAAAGGCAAGGGAAAGGGCAAGAAAACAAAGGGCCATCTCCCCCGGAGCCCTATGGCCATCACTACCGGATACTCGGGGAGAGATGGCCAATCGTGATTTTTTTTTAATTCGTAATAAGTTTATTTTTGTTGATTATGAGACTTATTATGATAAGATTATAATAAGAAATATAACCAAAGTTTTGTTTACAATCAAAATAGTTGTTTAAATCACCTTAATTTCCCGACAATACTTCATCAAAGTTAGTAGGGCCATCTCCCCCGGACTTACCCTATTATATAATGATCAGAGGTCGGAATAGGTAGAGTACCTACATTTACCTAAAGTAAGTGGAAGCAAGTAACATGGAGTTGACAATACCTCCTCTTAAAACCCGAAATCATAAACATGACGATTAAATCTCGGGATTTATGAAATTGCGAATTAAATATTGCAATTTAAACACATTTGAACTAGACCTGTGTCGATCACGATTGATCGAATCTTTTTGATTCGATCGCAACCTGTACCCGAGTGATAGAATCACGAATCTCAAAAGCACCCGATCTTATTTGACTCGATCACCAGGTAACAAAATAAACCAAATTGGACTTTATTTTCATAACATTATGGTAACTAATTGCGTGCTCGTACAATCGATTGAGTCGTGCATTCAATGACACAACACGACGTAACAAGCAAAATGTCTTCTATCTCTTTCCTTTACATACATGATATTGCACTTTCATTCACCTCACTCTTTCTCCAAAAGAAACCGGGTTGTACAGGATCGCTCGCGACGCTGAGCCGCAAGCTATCGATCGCGTGATTGAATTTTATTTGAAGAGATCCGATCAGTTGCACTAGTAACTTATGACCCGCGAGTCGCGACACGAATGTGAAAATCGGATCGCAATATTCAGGTGTTGTTTTGTTTGCTTGTTTTAGTGGTTTTTAAGAAATTATATTGCGAGTGATTGCTTATTAAAATAGGGAAACTGTTTGGTGTTGGTGTTTATGTATTTTGCATGAATGTGTGAATTTTAAGGTTATGTGAGAGAAAATATCTAAAGTGAAAACATATCATACCATTGCGACATAAGGTCAGTTTTATTGCTTATTGAATGGTATAAATAATAAGATTCACTCATGAGGAATCCAAAAAGGTATAATAGATACCGTTTCAACGTTTAGCTAATTTCATTTCAGCATACGTCAATCGGTTATTGTATACGAACTGCGACCCGAATGATCGAAATGATCGAATCTTTTTAACCCGATCACCATACGAGTGGGTCATGATCGACCCGGGTTACGACAAATGATCGATCGACACAGGTCTAATTTGAACTAAATTATTGTTTTAGAGTTTCGTACTAAAGTGTTGTGTTTTAATTTTGGAGAGCTTTGTTTTAATATCACCGACATCTCTAAAACATAATAAAATTCTTCGATATAATAATTTAATTCAAATTCTTAAATCTCGGGATTTAACCGTCATGTTTATGCCTCTGGAATTTTAGAGGAGGTACATATTATCAACTCTATGTTACATTCTTGTGCGAACTTACTCTACCTATTCCGACATCTCATCGAATTCATAACTATATACAGGGTGTTTGGCAGAACGTTGAACATACGAAAATGGTGGATAGTTGGGGTCACTTGCTACTTACTCAGCCCTAATTTATTTGGCCCTGGCCCACTGGATATTTTTAATTATTTTTTTTTATCTTTTTTCTTGTTTCACCACTTTCTTAACTTTAAAGTGTAATTTTTATTAAGAGTGGGTGTAACAGGCAATATTTAGTTTTTTTTTTCATACTTTTATGTTGGCAGATTCTTATAAAATTATTGCTTTATTCAGATGTTAGCTAGAAAAAAGTTATGAGTCCTCAAACTTACAGAAAAATTTAAAAAAATACTTAAATCTTAATTTCAACTTGCATTTAAAAAAAAAAAACAAAAAATTATTGAGGAGTTCCAATTCTAGCAAAACATCCCTAGTGTGTGAGCTTTCTAATCGTATGTAATTTGCTTTTATAAAAAAAAAACTTTCAAGAGTTATTTCATAATTTTATCAAGTAGGACATTTTTGAAGAAATTTTGTGGGTCTCGACTCGCACCTGCGGTAGCATCTAGGGGAAACCGCCCCGTCGCTGCCCGGTGTGACCGTTCACACCGAAGCGGTTGCGGCGGCTTAGTTTTTAAATTTTAATTAAACCTTTTTATTTTAACTTTTTATTCTTCTACCTCCAATATGCCTCCGAAAAAGGCCGGTGTACGCAGCCCCCGGGGACGCGACACCGACCCATCAACGGATCACCTGACGCCAGCACCAGCTGTCGGAAGAAACGCCCCGTCCGGTGCTCCGCCTGCAGCACCTGATCCAACACCAGGGACATCCACCTCCGGTTTGCCGCCGGCGCCGACGACTGCGCGCGCTTCGTCGACATCGCCGTCTTACCGGTTGCCTGCGGTCCCTGTCAGACCTCCGGCCTTTCGCCCCGTGCCTACGCAGACACCAGGACCTGCCACCATCACGCGTGCCCAAGCTGCGCGTCCCGCGACGACGAGTGACCGTGTCGCCGCGCAAGGCTCGCGACGAGTGTCGCCGCGCAAGGCTCGCGACGAGTGGCGCCACCTACCGAGTTTTCCCGCACTACTGCGAGGACGGGGCCCGAGCCCCTACCGTGCGCTCACACCGCCACATCTGCGCCTACCGTTTGCGCTGCCGCATCCGTACCGCATGTCTGTGCCGCCGCGCCCGCGCCGCATTCTTGTACCGCTGCGCCCATGTCGCACGCTAGTGCCGACGCGCCCGTGCCGTACCTCAGCACAACCGCATCTGCGCCTCCCGTGTGCGCCGCCGCGTCCGCGCCGTATTCCTGTGCCGCCGTGTCTGCGCCGCATGTATGTGCCGCCGCGTCCGTGCCGCATATCGACGCGACTTCGACGCGGGTTTGTGCCGCCGCGTTCATGACGCATGTTGGTGCTACGCCGACGCCGCATATCAGCACTGCCGCACCCATGCCGCGCGTCATCGATGTCGTGCCCGTGCCGCATGCAGTGGCGGTACCTTCATACAAGCAGAAAAGCCAGGCATGCCTTACTAAAATGCTCGATAGAGAATCAATATCAAACCCGAACTATTTAAAAGTTCGCGCGCTTTAATTCTTATCAAAATAACACAAAGTATCTACCTATGCCACACTACTACACAGCGCGCGCAGAGTTTCGCATTGGCAGCATCTACGCGAGAGCTATATCTATCTCGCTTACACGTACCGGCTTTTACCGGGCTTTCAAATACTATCTCTGTCACTTTCGCACTTATAGCGATGTGCCGTATAACGAGTTAGGACCTTATGCGTCTACAAATCGATCAGTATGGAAGATTTAAGCCGGGCATTCGTATGAAGTTGCTCGCGTATGCGTGACCTTGTCACCTTGCCAACTCTGCAGTGTTGCCGTTTTAGCGACGTTGTGAGATCTTGGAGATTTTTAACGAGTTTGGAAACTTTTTTTAAGATTTAGCAACAATAAAAACTAGCGACTTTTTAAAATAACGAAATTAAATATTCAAAAATAAAGGCAATTTTTTAGAACTGGTCTCGTTAATTTCAAAATACGATGTCGTTTTAGAAAAGCATATGCAGCATTAGAAAAGTGACAAACCGGGGCCGAGTTATTTATCTAACAAAATTCAAAACGATATTATTCATTCCGTAGCCGATGTGATGCAAACTTGCATCGATTACGAAGTTATCCGGTCAAACGCTCTTTGGGACTCTAGTCCCAAACTTTTTTATACTGTCAAACAAAATTCGTCCTTGCCGTTTCTATACGATACGACCTCATAATATATCTATTTCTGTCTAACACACGATGTTTTATAACCTTTTCTCTTTTCTACTCGAATCTCGATACATTATTTCATGCTAAAAATACGATAACAGTTCCAAAACGAATCACACTTTAAAAAAAATAAATGTCAAATTCAGTCGTTGCATTTCGCGCGCGAACGCCAGCTGATTCTAGTAGCGGTTTACAGTAAAAAATAATATTTTCGGTTTTGAGTGAGTGTTTCTGTGTAAAGTGTTGATTTAGTGAATAATTAGAATATAGTTTATGTGTGTGCAACAGGATTTTAACCTGGGTAAGTTTAAAATACGTATAATGTGTGGCTATCACGGCACTCGTCTGATACCTAGAATTTTGTCAGAATGCTATCGCAATTTATTATATTTTGAGAACAGTTCTGTGTTAAAAGAATTGACTATCGTGTTGAATGTTTATTCGTCAATAGTTTTCAGCCAAAGAATATACAAACGCTAATAGATTTAAGGTCAGATTAGATTTTTCGTTTCAAGTGGAGTCGAAAACAAAAATGTCATTGAACCCATTATGGCGGCCAACCTAATTAAGAGATACTAATAAATATTAATATTAATATATTGTATTATTGAATAACAAGTGTGATACCTCATTGGAAAGGGAATTTATTGTAGAAAATAGTTACATTTTTTATTCATCTTTCTTTACTCAAATTTCACTGAACAAAAAATAACGAAAAATAACCAGAAATGTTAAGAGTATTTTCACGTAAGTGGGAATGCCTTCAATGAGTACCTACATACTCAGTCGAAAACTGAACTTTCTTTTTTTGAAATCGGTTAAAATTTTATTGGGCTTGCCTTATTTTGAAACCCTAGGCACGCCACTGGCCGCATGCTGCCGCTGCCGCATCGCTTCTGCCTCCTCCCGCTGCCTACAGTGGATTTGAGCCCCCTGCGCCTGCCTCATCAACTGTCACAGCTCGACGCTCGACCTCGCCGCTTGCTGGCGAGTCCGACGATGCCAGAGATGACAACAAGGTCAGTACCAGTTTTTATGTCCCCGCCTCCACCGAGGGGCTCTGCACAAGACTCCCCCGCTATGCTGTCGCCGTGTTACTCCAGACAGGGGTCCAACATGTCGACGTCTTCGGGGGGCTCATACGACGGTCGACGTAGCGTGTCCTCGGATACGCTCGTACGAACCGACGACATGGATGCGGAGTACCCCAACACAACGCACGATACCATTTGCTTCGGGCCCGGATCTCAGCCCAAGGCCCGCGTTCAGCGCAGACCGAGAAGCTCAGACGACGAAGCCGCAGAAGAGGCTAAGCGAGCCTGTATCGACTCGCCTCTCCCGCAGCGTATGCCGCGCGGGGGCGGAGGGGTCGCATCGCCCTCTTTTGCCGACGTTATCCGCCAATCACCTGCACATGGAAGCACCACACCCCCCCCACGACGGCAACTACCTCGGCCGCGCATGACAAGGGGGGCCCTGTGAATGTGCAAAAGAAAAAGAAGCCTCGCTACCCTCCGCTGGTAGTCGAAAAACTACCCGACTGGACGACACACTTTAGAGCCGTCACCACCCAACTGGGCCACCCGCCAAATGCGCCTGTCTTATGCCGCCCCTATCAGGGCGGCATAAGATTTATCCCGGAGAGCGAGAGTGAATATCGGGTGGTCCAGAGATACCTCACCGAACTAGAAAAGTCGGCCGGGGTATCGTGGTTCTCGTACTCTCTACCAGCGGAGCAAAGCCTCAGGGTAGCGATCCGAGGCCTACCTGCCGATACAGATCCAGCCCTTATAGAGGAGGAGCTTCGCCTTCAAAATTACGAGCCCGAGTACGTCAGGAATATCAGGGCTCGTAAAGGACGCCCGGGCTGCATCTTTTATGCAGCCCTAAAGAGACAGCCAGACATAAGGCGTATCTTCGACACCACCGAGTTTTTATTCATGCGGGGTGTCAAGATCGAAGCCTGGAGGGGGAAGCGGGGCCTAGCTCAATGCCACCGCTGTCAAATGTTTAGGCACAGCTCGAAACAGTGCCACCGCCCACTGGTGTGTGTGCGGTGTGGAGAGGGGCACTCAGCGCGGGATTGCCCGCAGCCACGTTCGGAGCCGGCAACGTGTGCCAACTGTGGCGGGCAACATCCCGCCTCAAGCCGCGAGTGCCCCGTGTTCCTACAAGAAGCAAGGAACAAGCGTGCGGGAACAATCGCCTCCACCAAACGTGCAGCTCGGCCTGGAACAACCGTCACCCAGGCCGCAACCGTCGATGACACAGAGGCCCCCAGCGCCACATTGATGGCGGTGGCAAACGAGCCCAAAAATAGAGACGCCCCCCCACAGGGCGGAGGAAGGGGAAGAGGGGAGGGAAGAAAGGGAGGAAAATGCCCCCACCCCCCCCTCACCCAACAAGAACAACCTAGCCGGGCTCCAACAATGGCGCAGGCGACGACCCAACAGGAAGAGAGAGAGGGGGGCGCCACGACACAAGCGGCCCCCCCAACCAAAGAGATTATACGCAGACGACCTCAGGCGCCCCAGGGCGCCACCGTCGCTGCCAGAAACCCAGCAGAAGGGATCACTCCCCCCGCTAACTTGGAAGAGCGGAGGGAGTTTACCGCCTGCGCTATTAAAGTCCTGATGGACCTAATACAGGCCATCAGGCAGGGCCAAGACCCGGCCCTGGTTATCCTCGACGGCTTAACGGCCTTAATAGCACTCTATCATGCTCCATAAGCCGTTGAGGATCATACATTGGAACGCCCGAGGCCTGCGTAGCAAGGCCACTCTCCTCCGCCTCCTCCTCAGGGATCAGGATATTGACGTGGCACTCGTAAGTGAGACGCTCCTGGGACCGGCTGATAGAGTTAAAATCCCAGGATACCTCATTTACAGGAAAGACGAGAAGTCGACAGTCGGCATCTACCGTGGTCTGGCGGTAATTGTTAGAAGAAGAGTCGTCCACCAAGAGCTCCGCTTGCCGTCGCTCAACTCATTTTACGCGCTGGGTGTCCAGCTGAATGTTGCCGGCGAGGACTTGAACTTATACGCCGTGTACGCCCCGCCCGATAAGCCGCTAGATGTGGCAGAGCTTCGGGCGCTAATAATGCAATCGCCCAACCCGACGCTCCTCGCCGGCGACCTGAACAGCAAGCACCCGGCGTGGAACAGCAACCACACGAACACCAAGGGGAGACGGCTCTTCGCGGACGCGGAAGCCCATGGGTACACGGTGTCCGGACCCGAAACACCCACCCACTACCCCGACCAAAGACAAGCCGCCCCGGACGTGCTGGACATCGTGGCCCACTATGGTTTAAACCGCCAGATCACCCAGCAAGTCTTGGACGACGAGATGATGTCAGATCATCAGCCGGTACTCGTCGTCCTGGAGGGAATTCCGACTCGACTTACTCCTCCAGCGCCACGTCAAAAAACGGACTGGACCAAGTTCTCAGGAACGATGGGGATCACGACGCCCACTCGGCCTATCGTCACCGCCGCAGACGTTGACGGACTGGCTGAAGAGCTCACCGTCTGCATCCAGGACGCCTTAAAATCGGCGACCACAACCACAACGCAATCGCAGGGGGCTCTCCCCCCCCTACCCAGCCACCTTCAAGCGATGATCGCGGACAAGAGGCGCCTTCGCAGACGGTGGCAAACCACGAGATGCCCAACACTGAAGAGGGAAGTCAACCGTCTCGCGGAGAGGGTGAAGGCCGAGTTACAGGCGTTCAACACCGCGAGCTGGGAGTCCATTATAGAAACCTCGGAGGGCGATTGGCCGGCCATACATAGATTGTGCCGGCAATTGACGAATACCCCAGCTCCGGTGCGCCCGCTGCTAAACAGCGACGGGGCGCTTAGATACACTGCGACAGACCGCGCGGAGATCTTTGCCAAGCACCTGGAGCGTCAGTTCCAGCCTAACCCGACTAGCGATGACGAGCATGTCGCAACAGTCGAGAGGCACCTTCGAGAATACTTCGAAACGCCGATAGCTCACGAAGAGGAGGGCGTCTTTTTCTCGCCGGGCGCAGTCCGACGCGCCATCTTGCGTACGAAGCCTAGGAAGGCCCCCGGTGCCGACGGCATCACCAATACAGCGCTGCGCCACTTGCCGCACTGCACTATTGCGGCCTTGACGCGCCTGTACACGGGGGTGCTGTGCACGGGGACCTTTCCTGCTTCGTGGAAAGAGGGGCGCGTCATTATGCTGCCCAAGGCGGGGAAGAACACTCTGAAGCCGGAGAACTATTGGCCCATCACGCTGCTGCCCACAATCTCGAAGGTGTTTGAACAACTCCTGTTGCAACACCTCACACCGTATATCACTCCACGCTCAGAGCAGTTCGGGTTTCGCTCGGAGCATAGCACGACGCTCCAGCTGTCGAGGGTACTGCACCTAATGACAGCAGCGCTTAATAAGAAGGAACACGGGGTTGCAGTATTCCTCGACATGGAGAAGGCCTTTGATCGTGTTTGGCACTCAGGTCTCCTCTACAAACTGTCGCAGTCGGAGACGCCCCGTCGTGTAGTAAAAATGATCTTCTCGTTCCTCGAAAACAGAACTTTCAGGGTGGTGGTCGAAGGTGAGCTCTCGGGCGCCCGCCCGGTGGCCGCGGGAGTACCGCAAGGCAGCTGTGTCTCGCCTGTGTGTTACTCACGATACACGGATGACATCCCCACCACTGAGGGCGTCACACTCGCGCTGTATGCCGACGACGCCGCGTACATCGCAACCTCGCTGAATGCGAGACACGCGGCCGTCAAAATGCAGCGCGCACTTGACGCTCTCCCTGGGTGGCTAGAGAAATGGCGGCTTACGGTGAACGTGGGTAAGACACAGGCGCTTGTCATCGGGCAAGCGCACCTCCCACCTTCCCTACAACTGCAAGGAGCCGACGTCAAGTGGTCCCCGACGGCCAAGTACCTAGGGGTCACAATCGACCGTCGTCGGCTCTCCATGGGCTGTCCGATACACGGATGACATCCCCACCACTGAGGGCGTCACACTCGCGCTGTATGCCGACGACGCCGCGTACATCGCAACCTCGCTGAATGCGAGACACGCGGCCGTCAAAATGCAGCGCGCATTTGACGCTCTCCCTGGGTGGCTAGAGAAATGGCGGCTTACGGTGAACGTGGGTAGGACACAGGCGCTTGTCATCGGGCAAGCGCACCTCCCACCTTCCCTACAACTGCAAGGAGCCGACGTCAAGTGGTCCCCGACGGCCAAGTACCTAGGGGTCACAATCGACCGTCGGCTCTCCATGGGCTGTCACGTCCGTCAGATTGTCGCGAAAGGTAGAGCAGTCCGCGCCCCTAAGTCGCACGCACCTACACGCGACTTAGTCATTCACATAGACTCTACAACACCACATACACTCGGTGCGCGCTGTGTGCTAAGTTAATATAGGCATAGCGTGCGCCGAAGCTCAGACAATCGCGACTCTACATTCGTGTAAACTCACGCACCAAGTTGCGCGGCGTGGACGCGCACTTGGTTGCATACATGGGCGGTGTTACACATCCAATACCGCCCACACACACACCTACACGACCCCTGAGTCTGGAGCGTGACCGGCTAGACCTGGAATCGTGACAGACGGGGGTCACTCACCAACGATGGGGAGCGTCAATAAAATCGGCACCCTCGTCGCTGGTCGTCACTCGCTGGGCCGCCGGGGTGTCGCGAAGAAACGACTCTATTATAAAATAGAGTCGTGACGCTCCCACTGTACAAAACCAGTGACTCTACGTCTATAGACACTCCAGCGAAGCACCTGTTGTTGCGGGTGCCAATAGATACTGCGAGCAGGGGGCGATGCCCCGAACTCGCCTGCCGCACCCCTCTAGAGGGACGTAGCGATTGCCCGAACGTTTTTGTGTGAACCGTTTCCATGGAATAAACGTATAGTTGTGTGTGTTGTGATACAGTGGTGTTATGTCTCGCCTAACGGAGCCCTAGAATTTTACAAGTTTTGTAACCTGTTAGTTAAGTTTTTTGTTATTACTGTTACTTGTTGTTATTGGTAAAGAAATGGCTGCTTTTACCAGTGAGGAATACGCGGACATGTTGTTAGCGTATGGAAGCGCTAATACTAATTCGCGTGAAGCGCGAAGGATTTATCAAGAGCGTTATCCCAACCGCCGAGTACCCAGTCATCAGACATTTGCGAGTACTTACCGACGTTTACGACAAACCGGTATCCTGAACTTTCACGAACCACGAGTGAACGTAGCACGACCCGATCCTACCATTGATGAACAAGTTCTTGCCGAATTTGACGCGGACCCTACAAAAGCATTAGACAGATAGCTTCAATGCTTGGCCTAAGCATATGGAAAGTGTGGTCGGTTCTCCGGGCAGATGGTAGGCATGCTTTTCACTACACTCCAGTGCAAGGTAAGATTTTAAGCTATTTATGTACTGCATCTGATACGATTTTGTGGAATGTAGTAAATTATGAGACAGTTCAATTGATCGTTCCATTTAACCTTGATTTCGTTACTTTCTTTATTAGTTGTTTTGCCTCATGTTGTTCTTAGCGCATTCAATTCTAATTTCAAATTAAATTCGAATAAACTATTCCTATTCGGCCGCATTCACGTAACAATCAGGCGGCTATCGCTTACAGGATTCGGATTTCGAATTCGGTGGTCAGCGTAGGTAAACTTGCCAGCGCTTATGGCTCCTTTTCAGAACAAATGGAAAATCGCATGCCTTTTTGTGAATGTGGTCTTACGTCTTTATGGCTAAGCCATAAAGCCAAATAGGTACATAATTAAAAATTGAAGATAATTTAATTTAGATAATTGTAGAGTTTGAACTCGGAATACTGAATCTTTTATTCAGCATTGAAATCAATTCTTAGACGTGTTTTGTTTGTTCTAGGTCTCGATGACAGTGATTTTGGGAGACGTGTGCAATTTTGTCGCCATTTGCTGCATACCGATGTGGACGACGGAAACTTTTTAAAAAGTATTCTGTGGACGGACGAGTCCAAATTTGACAAAGAAGGGATTGTCAATTATCACAATCTTCACCATTGGGAACTTAAGAATCAAATCCCACACGTGAAGAGACAAAGGGGCTTCCAGAGGAGATTCCGTGTGAATGTCTGGGCAGGAGTGATTGGCGATAAGTTAATAGGGCCTCATTATTTGCCCGACAACATCAATGGGAACAACTACTTGGATTTTTTGATCAATGATTTACCACCATTAGTGGAAGAAGTGTTCCAAGTAGACATAAACAGGCCTCTTGTCTTTCAACACGATGGCTGTCCAGCTCACTTTAGTCTGATTGTACGTGAGCATTTGGATAATTGTTTCCCAAATTCGTGGATTGGCAGGGGAGGACCAATCCCCTGGCCTCCGCGATCGCCCGACCTCACTCCGCTCGATTTTCACGTGTGGGGAAGGGCAAAGGAACTAGTTTACACTACAGAAGTAGAAAGTAGAGAAGATTTGTTAAATCGAATTAATACTGCTTTCGAAGTTATGCGACAGGAGATGCTGCTGCGCACAACGACTGTAGAAATCAGACGTAGATGCCGCGCCTGTATTGTAAATGAAGGGCGTCAATTCGAACATTTGTGATTTATTATTTAAATAATTTATTTAACATTTTTTAATTGTTTCCTTAACACACCTAACTGGTACAGCATAATTTGAATCGACCATTTAATTTTTACCAACCTTGCAGTATTAAATTTCGCAAAACATTTCACTTTCCGTAAAGGTAGAGTTTCGTCAAAAATGTCCTACTTGATAAAATTATGAAATAACTCTTAAAGTTTTTTTTTTTATAAAAGCAAATTACATACCATTAGAAAGCTCACACACTAGGGATGTTTTGCTAGAATTGGAACTCCTCAATCGTTTTTTGTTTTTTTTTAAATGCAAGTTGAAATTAAGATTTAAGTATTTTTTTACATCTTTCTGTAAGTTTGAGGACTCATAACTTTTTTAACTCATAATTTGTGGATTCAATTATTCTTCCTGATGGATGTGGAGTTATTTTGAAGGCACGCAGATTAAACCGGAAAATTAAACAGGAGAGCAAGACCTCCTGGATCCCTACACAGACTATAGTGGTTACTTTCAAGGGACAGGTTCTTCCTCAAAGGATATTTTTATTTCACACTTCTCTGCCAGTGGAGGTATATCAGTACCCTACTATACAGTGTCAAAATTGCTGCCGCTTTGGGCACGTTAAGGCACAGTGTCGGTCCAAGGCAAGGTGCTTTAGGTGCTCACAACCTCACACTGGTGATAGTTGTGACGTAGTAGAGGCCAAGGCCACTTGCATCCATTGCTTGGGCCGTCACTTTGCCTTTTATGGTAGCTGCCCTGAGCAAGGTAGACAAAAATCCATTAAGTTATTAATGTCCCAGGAAAATCTGTCATATGAAGAGGCTTCTCGATCCATTCCAAGCGTAAGAAAATTATATTCCGAAGTCACCCAAAATTTACCAACCCAATCTTCTTACTCCTCTTCTCAATCTACTAGCCTTACTCCTCCTTCCTCTTATAAAAAAACTGTGTTTTTCTCCCCTAAGCCTAGAGCTCCTCTAGGCAAGTCTTACGACAAAACTGCCCATAGATCTATCGTTGCTGAAGATCCTTCATCCTTTCCCAATGGCTTCTCTCTTCTTTCTCAAAATTCTTCATCCCCAAAGTCCCCTCAAGAGGATAGCCTCTTAGAAACACTTTTGTCTCTAATTATTAGTTTAATTTCCCGTGATAATTTCTCTTTACCGCCCCACGTTGCCCAGAAACTTTCTTTGCTTCTCTTTAATAATAATAATGGATCTAGTCTCCACACTCCAGTGGAACATTCAAAGCATTCGGCCGAAGAAGCCTGAACTTTTATTTTTAATAAATAAATTTCACCCCTCAGTCATTGCCGTTTCGGAAACTTGGTTGGTGCCTGGTTCTCACTTTCGGGTCTCAGGTTACTCCTGTCTTCGAAATGATAGGGCTGATGGGTACGCAGGTAGAGCCCTTCTTGTTAGGCGCTCCCTCCCTTTCTCTCTTATATCTCTTCCCCCTACTTCCCCTGACATTAATATCGTTGCTGTTAGGGCTTTTAATATAACTTTCCTCTCTGCATACATCCCTCATCCTCATTCTAGATTAATTCCAGACCTTCTATGTATATTTTCCTCAGTTCCCTCTCCAATTATTTTTATGGGTGATTTAAATGCTCATCATCGCTCATGGGGCTCGAGCCATGATGATTACTTTGGTCGGGCCCTCCTTGAAATTTTTGATGAAGCTATTAGTTATTAGTTAGTTATTAACAACGGTTCTCCCACTAGGAGAGTTCGCCCTTCTCAAAACCCTAACTCAGCTGTGGATATCACAGCTTGCTCTGCCTCTCTTGCTTCCATTCTTTCCTGGAATATCTTGTCTCATTCTTATGGTAGTGATAACTTCCCTATTATTGTCTCTATCTCTGACAGAGTAGTACCAATGCGTAATTTTAATCCCTCTCTTAAATATAGATTAAATGATGCAAGCTGGTCTTCTTACTCAGATTCTCTTGAAAATAAGTTACTATCTCTTCCTCCTCCCGACAGAAACAATCTTGTTGATTGCTATTCCAAATTTGTGGACTCCATTATCTCTAGTGCTGATGCCAATTTTCCTCTGAAAAAAAAACCCTATAGATTCAAGGTCTCAACTCCTTGGTGGGATTCAGAATGTACTTCAGTTGTTAAGGAAAGGAAAGTAGCAGAGGTTAATTATTCGAATTTAATGACTCTTCAAAATTTTTTAGTGTACCAAAGAAAAGCGGCCACTGCTAAGACTTCTCTCCAAAAAGAAAAAAGATGGTTGGCTTCGCTACTGTCAAAGCTTGTCTCCCTGTTCCCCTTCTTCCCTAGTATGGAAGCAAGTCAAAAGATACAGAGGCTCCTGTAATACTCTTGATATTACAGCTAACGATCCTTCTTCCTGGATCGATTTTTTCTCGGATAAACTGGCTCCCCTTCAGTTCCAAATTTAGACTCTTTTCCCACTTCTCCGACTTTTCTTACTTCCGAGAATGATTTTGATGCCCCATTCTCTTTTTCTGAACTTCGAATGGCACTTGACGGTCTTGTTGATTCCTCTCCTGGTGCTGATGGGATCCCTTTCTCATTCTTGAAAAACGACTCAAGAAGCACTAAGCAATATTACCTGGATCTCGTTAATAACTTTTTTGAGTACGGTTTGGTTCCTCAACCGTGGAAACATCAAATAATAATTCCGGTCATTAAACCTGGCAAAAACCCGTCAGACCCAAATAGCTACAGGCCTATTGATTTGTCGTCTGTTTTGTGCAAGGTTGCAGAGCATATGGCCGTGCGCGCACTGCCTTGCGGTGGAATGCGGTGCGTTTATTCTACCGCGCGGTAGAATAAACGCATTCCCAGGGCCGCGCACTGCCGCGAAACTAACGCACGTTTTAACCGACTTCAAAAAAAAGGAGGAGGTTATCAATTCGGTTGTATTTTTTATCATCATTTTTTTTATGTTTGTTACCTCAGAACTCCGTCGTTTATGGACCGATTTGCTAATTTTTTTTTGCTTTTATAGGGAAAATCCAGTTCTGATGATGGGATCCATGAGGAATCGAGGGTACTACTCCTCAAAAATTATAGGCCACCTTATAGTGATTTTGGCATTTTCATCGAGAACTTAAGCATTTACAGTCAAAAAGTAACATTTGATGAAGTGGAACTGATGAAGAAGACCAGAAATGGTCAACGGAACTTATATACTATATTACCATACTCGCATAGATATCACAATGAAGATAGTAAAAAATAGATAGTAAAAAAAAAATCAAAGTGTAAAATAACTTCGTCGGAAGTCAGTATTTTTATATTAGTTTTGTTTTGTCTCTTCGATATTTAAGTTATTTTAAAAGTAAAGTTATTTTGCACTGTGGTTATTTGACATAGTTGAGATACATTATTTTTTATATTTTATTTATTTATTTATTTAAACTTCATGTACAGTAGTGGTACATAGGCGGACTTAATGCAACAAGGCATTCTCTACCAGTCAACCTATCAGTCAGTTTATTTATTTAGGGCCTCCAAGAAAGGATGTTCACACAAATATAAGTGTTGAATACATTTAAGTTTTAAATTAGCGCACTTCCTCAATTACAGGAGGCCACATGGATAGAGTTTAAACAATTTAAATCTAAAATAAGAATAGGTAGGTATATTGTTTTAATAAGGAGTATCCGTGACTACTTTCCATAGAAAGAACGAAACGAAACGAAATTCCTCATAGGATCATAGCAGCTGATCATGATCAGCTGCTATGATCCTATGAGGAATTTCGTTCTATATCTTCGATGTTCATTATCAGGTCATGATAATATTTGTATGAAACCTATGAAATTTGGAAGTAGGTACCTATACACGTTCTAATAAATCAAAACCGGTCCATAATTGACCGAAAAATTGGAGAACATACATAAAAATCAATCGAACATCATATTATAACCTCCTTTTTGAAGTTGGTAAGAAATATGTCAAGCGAAAAGTAAAAACCGACACAACACGGTAGACGTTGTCATCGTCTGCCGCGCTTGCCTGTCCATAACAGACTGACGCCCTCGCCAGCATGTAAATGGCAACCAAGCGTTGGTGGAGAATAGGTACATTGGACGCTGGCCGAGGCTGGGCCCACATGTAAACAAGGCATAGACATTTAACTTTTAATTAGGGTAAAACCGGGATAGATGCCGCGCTGGGATAGATGCCTCGTTTCTAAAAACTCAACTACCAGAGAACGAAACAGCAAATTCGTTGTTTACATACGCGCCACATGCACCCCCCACCTCAGTGACGCGCGAGTTGTTGTGCTAGACGGACGTTTCTCGCTTTTGTGTCGAATTACATTCGCAGCGGACGCGACGAACGCTTCAAAATTTCAAACGTAAGTATTCACTATTCCATATCTTTATAAACAGTTAAATGATTACATTTTATTTGAATGGTTTTAATACATTGGTTCTTTAAGAATACATTTAAGAGTCAATCACTGATGTTTGCATTTATTTTATATAAAAAATAATGAGAGGCATCTATCCCTAGTGAAAAGGATAGTTGGCCCGAGTTTACAAGGGATAGTTGACTTTAGGGGCATCTATCCCTCTATACTGCAAGAGCCTTATCAAAGTATTTAAAAGTCATAGTCGTGAATATTTTGGTATTTCCTAATAGTAGAATATTAAAAAAACACCAAAAAAAAATGTATCCAACTTTAATTTCATAATTCGAATGTAAAGAAATGAGTGTAGATACTGTGTTTTATTTATACTTACTTTGCTTATTGTAGGTGAGCCATGCCAAGGAAATACAAAAGAAAGGAGGGCGTACGAGCTCGAGTAGTTTCTTGGACAACAGAGCAGTTACAGTCAGCTTTTCATGAATTGGATAAAAAAGAATTGGGGATCAATGAAATATCCAGACAATTTGGGATTCCATCCAGAACATTGCGAAGGCGTTACGCTATTAAAAACCAAACTAAGTTTACTTTGGGAAAACATCCTGTCCTGGGTTTTGAACACGAAAAAAGGTTGGTAGCGCACATTTTGAAGCTAAGCGACGCGGGATTTCCCCCAGATAGACGATCTATACGTACGTTAGCATACCAATTTGCCGAAAAGCTACAGATTCAACACAATTTTGATAATGAAAACCAGATAGCTGGGAATGAATGGTTCAAAAGTTTTATTGAGCGAAATCCAGAGTTGTCTATTAGGCAAGCAGAAGGTTTATCTGTCGTCTGTGAATAATTTTCATGAACTTCTGACAAAAGTCCTGGCCGATAATGATCTCTTGGATAAGCCTGAAAGGATTTATAATATGGACGAATCAGGAGTTCAGCTTAACAATAAGCCTGGCAAAGTTGTTGCAAAGAAAGGTGCAAAAGTAGTAAATTCAGTTACATCTGCGGAGAAAGGTGAAACAATGACTATCGTAGCCTGTTGCAATGCCATTGGTAATTTTCTTCCACCAGTAGTAATAATTAAAGGTGTAAATAAGAAACCAGAATTCGAGAACGGTCTACCACTGGGCTCAAAAGTGTACATGAACAAAAAGTCGGCATACATAAATACCGATCTTTTCTATAAGTGGCTTACGGAACACTTCATAGCTTTGAAACCGCAAGGTAAGGTTCTGCTTATTTTAGACGGGCACTCATCTCATTCATCCGCACCAGACATGCTGCAAGTTGCTTCTGATAACGATATTATTTTGTTATGTTTACCCAGCCACACTACCTCAGCTTTACAACCATTAGACGTAGCGGTGTTTGGGCCATTTAAAACATACTTTAATCATGAGACTAATCAGTTTATGCGCGCAAATCCAAATAAAAAGATAAGCCGTTATAATGCTGGAACCCTTATACGCAACGCATGGATACGCGCTACTACACCTGCAAATGCTCTTGCTGGCTTTCGAAGAAGTGGGATTTATCCACTAAATCCTAATGCTTTGCCCGATTCTGTTTTCACTATATCTGATATTGCACATCGCAGTGACAATGATCCTGATCAACCCTGTGTGCTACATCAAACTACAACAGCGCTTCTTCAAACATCTTCTTTAAACGAAAATGCAGAACCTTGTGAGCATGTTGAAGTTGAACACAGAACACAAACAACTATACCTCCGATTTCTTCAATTGATTGTCCAACTACATTTGAAAACGAATATTTGTATGTCGCAGACCTGAACATAACACGACCCAATATGCCATCAACTTCATTCAACCGAAACTCACCTAGCCTTTTGATCGACCCTCAGATTTTAGAAGATACAATTATTGATATTGTTGATATAGGTGATGATTCACTAATACGGATTCTAAATAACGAAGAAAAAGAAACACCTTCTAAATTTTTAGTCGAAGCATCACCAATACCACAAATTCCTCTGACTTTAGCAAGGAGAGCTAAACAATCGGCAGATATTCTCAATTCTAGAGAAAAAATTAAAGAAAAAAGGGATATTGCCGACAGGAAAAAGAAACAAATAGAATCTAAGATAAACAAGACTGAAGCTACCAAAAAAAGACGAACAATAAAAAAAGCAAATAAAAAAGCCAAAGAACAAATACAAAAAAATAGAAATAAGAAAGGAAAACCAAAGAAAAACTATGACTCAAGTGAAGAAACAGATGGTGACGTGACTGATTGCAGTCATAAAGAAAATGATTATTATTTAAAAGTAAACAAGGATCGTGGATTACGTAAAAGACTAGCTATTTATAGCTCAAACAGTGAAAATGAAGATCACCTCTCACCTAATGCCGAAAAAGGTAAAAAAACCATAGGACTACCCGTGAAAAAAACTAAAAAAAAAAAATTAGAAGAGACTAATGCTATAGATGAAAATGTTTGCGTAGAATGCTTCGATACCTATAATAACACGAAGTCTAAATCTGATTGGATCCAGTGTATTATGTGTCAGAAGTGGCTGCACGAAACATGCACACTTTTTAAGAACTATTGCTCAAGATGTGGAAAACTTAAAATGTCCGGTTCCACTTAATGAAGGATAGTTCCTTACGAATATGTTGATTTTTTTGAATGTTTAAATAATTACTAAGGTTAAACGAAATTATTAATTTTTATTTTGTTAGAGATTCATATGAATGTTGATTTTTTTTTAATGTTAAATAATTATTTCTACGTTAAAACGGGAATGTTTCGTTTGAGATGATTCTATATGATAGTTTTAATATGTTATCGCTTAAACAGTTTTTTTGTATTTTTTGTTAAAGACATGCATAAATATAATTATGGTTAAGCATTTTATATTACCTACACATGAAGATAATAAATAAATATTACATTGTGATTACGTATTCTTGTTGATTATTTAAAAAGGCATCTATCCCGCATCACAGGCATCTATCCTCCTAAGTGATTTCATAGTGGGGGGCATCTATCCATATAGGTAGGCACCTATCCCCAAAAAATGTGTTTCGCAAGAATTACATTTTTGCAAAACCAGTAATGGTTAGGTAAATAAATACAGTTTCTAAAGCTTTATGAATGATTAAACTAACTATATTACAGGGTCAATCTAAGCAAATATGTTTGGTATTCAAATAATGAAACAGTTTCGAAAAGTGGGGCATCTATCCCGGTTTTACCCTAATGCAATCGGAATCGTTATAACTTAGGACGAAGAAGCCCTTCATAGGCCTTAAGGTCGTCAAGGGATGCACCTAATACCGTTTGGTTTGGATACTCTTTTTTACGCTTTAATAAATATACAAAAAGACTCTTATATGGTAGTCCATAACCATGACATGTGAGCACCACAGCCGGAGTTCGAATGACAAAAACTTAAAAAAAAAAAAACCGACTTCACTAAAAAAAAAAAACACTAACAAGGATCAAAATAACTTTAATTTCGGAAGTCGGGGTTTCTCCGAAATTTTTATTAGTGTTTTTATTTTTATTAGTGTTTTTTTTTTAGTGAAGACGGTTATTTTATTTTCGTAAATGTTTTTATTTAACACTTTTTAGCTGCGATACACTTATAAACAGAGTGCCTATTTCACATGACAATTCTAATTAACCCAAACACTGCTAGGTTACATTGTTTTATTATGAAGTTCCTGTGTCTACCTTCCACCTTCCGGCTCCATCATCATCATCAGATCACTTCGATGATACCATTTTCAACGTAACTATTCAGAACTATTCATTTATTTGTATTTTCATAGTCGCTTAACTATCTTCATTGTGATATCTATGTGAGTATGAAGTTCCGTTGACCATTTCTGGTCTTCTTCATCAGTTCCACTTCATCAAATGTTACTTTTTGACTGTAAATGCATAATATTTGAGGAGTTCCCTTGATTCCTCATGGATTCCATCATCAGAACTGGATTTATAAAAAATTGGGACTAATCTGGAAGCATATCTCATATGGGAAAAAAATATTGCAAATCGGTCTAGAAACGACGGAGTTCTGAGGTAACAAACATAAAAAAAATGATGATAAAAAATACAACCGAATTGATAACCTCCTCCTTTTTTTTGAAGTCGGTTAAAACGTGCGTTAGTTTCGCGGCAGTGCGCGGCGCTTCCTAGATCTCTATACGATACAAAAATATTTGCGGTAGATTCACCGCAAATTTGCAGCGAGAGGCCAACGGTGATTCTACCGCATGCGTTTATTTCACGGCAGTGCGCGCACTTCTATGAGACTCCATACTTCACAGATTATGCGTTAGAAAAACGCAAGGCTGTGCGCGCACGGCCTAAGACTCTTCAATATAATAATTTAGTTCATATTCTTAAATCCGGAATCATGTTTATGATTCCGAGATTTTCGAGCAGGTATAATCAACTCTATGTTACTTATTTAGTCGACCTTTACGATCTCTGGTATGATATTATTATAATATAAATATTTTAATATTTATATAATAAAATATTTATATAATAATAATATTCTAAAATTATATGAGTACATTTTAGATCATTCTTGTAACATGGCAGAGTGGTAAAATTTATAGCTGTTTATGATGTTGACTATAAGTAAATGTAAAAATAACTACCCTTATATAAATACAAGCAACCCTCTTCGAATAATAATCATGTAAAAAGGGTTGCTATATTTGAAAAGGATAACCTTTTAACCTTTTTATTGTTATATTTTCGTTAGTTGTAAGCCATGCTCCAAAGATATAACTACTTAATTGAGAACTTCTGAGTACCTTCTTAATATTTGTGTTGTTAAATTTTAAATAATTATTAATGATTAACTTATGATTGTATTTTGGTTTATTTACAATTAATAAATAAAACCAACCACTGCCACTTATCTTTTTTATTTACACTTTTTCATTTCAGGGTATGAATGAGCGGTACAAAATAAGTATTTGAACCATATTCTACAGTTACTAACTTACACTTTATGTCAGTAGTATGAACTGTCGCTTTGGATCTTCTTATATTGTTACAATTTATCGTAAAAATATTCAAGAATGAATACTAACTGGCTTATCAAAAACATCGGTGACATTTATAATAATATTCCCAATTAAACTTATACAAACGTCGTCATTTTCTATAGATATAAGTTCGAAAATATCACGGTTATTCGTCATAAACCATTTATTTTGGTTGTCTGTGGAGAGAATAAATGATTCCAGTTGAATCACTTTTATGGAAGTTTTTTTGTAAACGTATGTTTTAATGACCGGTATGTTATCATTGTTACTATTCTTACTTAATTCTTCTATTTCTATGATATTTCTTTCAATTATTCGGTTGGCAATTTGCTCAAGAGGTTGGTTTCCTTTTCTTATTGTTCGCTTAATATAACTTAATTTATTTTCGAAGGGATACGCATTGAACGTTTGCAATTTACCAAATCTCTTCACTTCATTAACCAGAAGTTATGGACGTTACTTGTGATATATTCTCTACCATAATAGTCTCCGTAATGCTCCACAAAATGTATCAACTTTGTTTGTGCAACTGGTAAAAACCGAAAATGATTGTGACTTGAACAAATCGTTACAGCACAAAATAAATTCAAGAAGTGGTGATACGGACCATCAGCCAAAACATCCTTTAGTATAATGAAACTAACATAAAGAAGAAATGTGCGATATTCGGTAGCTTTCCAGTTTGATAAATCATATAAACCTCTTAAATTCCTATGAATTTCCTTTGGCATATGACAGCTCAGTATAAATTGCGTTACTTTTGTTATTTCTCTAGCAGACCATTTGGTAATAAGCTTTCCCAAATTCCCATCTCTCCATCCAAACAGTAATCGCTTCGTAATCCCTAAATCAATCAGATGAAGGGAATCTCCAACCGGGAATTCTTTAATCATGTCTATCGGCAACTGGAGAAAAGGAGAATCGCGTTTGTGGTAACCGCCATATTTTTTGGCACGAAAATCTGCATCGTTTCTTCTTTCGCTATCCGTTTCTTGAAATGTGACACCCCTGAACCGTCGGACGCTCCCGCGGCGCTATCGCCCTATATGTCACCGTTCGCGAACCTTGGCGGGACATTTACCCGCCAAGGTTCTGCATACTTTTATAAAAAGTTATAAAAGTTATAAATTGACTGAAAATTATATAAAAGTGCAATTTATCACTTTAACATGATTATCATGTAAAAGTAGTTCTCGCGACTTTAATACAATTAATACTAATGTAAAAGTCGTTTAGACATTACTAAGACATCACTGGTTATACTACTGAAAATTGTGTAAAAGTCGTGTAAAACAGTCGTATAGAAGTTTACACGATCTCTATATATGACTACAAGTTATGTAAAGATAAGAGGCACTAAGTCGTATGACAAGCTGAAATTACTTTAATACGATTTTTATAGCATTTAGAGTCGCGTAATTTTTAGTTATATGACTAAAATGTTTGTTGGGTGGGACCCCCGAGATTAAGATCTCGGACGCACCCAATAAAGGGCCCATAGAATATTTTAAAGCTATTTTCACGGAAAACTTTATGACGACACTGGCTGATATGACGAACATGCACGCCCAAATTTTGTTAACGAAGCCACTGAAACCAAACAGCTGCTTAAAGAAGTGGAAAATCACCACTATTGTAGAATTGTGGACCTTTTTAGGGATTCTTTTTTTCATGGGTACCACTCGATTAAGCAGGTTAGCAGACTATTGGAAGAAGAATTATTTAGTGAAATTTAACATAAACAAATATATGTCGAGGGATAGATTTTTACTGTTATTAAGGTGCCTTTTTTTTTAATACTACATACGACAATGGAAGTAAATATTCTAAAATAGATTATTTATTGAATTTTTTTAATGAAACAATGAGAATGTTAATTTATCCTGAAAAGGAATTGAGTATTGATGAATCCATGGTAGGGTTCAGAGGGCGAATTATATTTCGTCAATACATTAAAAATAAGAGGCATCGATACGGGATGAAATTGTATGTGTTGGCCGATCCGAAAGGACTTGTGCACAGGATTCATATGTACAAAGATGCACAAGATAACGAAGTTGGTGGGAAAGGTCACGTAGATAAAGTAGTCATGAAACTGCTGCAAGATTTTGTTAATAACGGGCATTCAGTCTATATGGATAAGTTTTACAACAGCGTAGAGTTAGCTGAAATGTTACTATCTAAAAAGACGTATTGTACGGGAACTTTACAAAGTAAGAGAAAAAGCAATCCAAAAACAGTTGTAGTAAAGAAATTGTTAAAAGGTGGACAGATATACAGATTCAGAATGGAAAAGGTGTGTGTGTCTGTAAATAGAAAGACAAGAGAGATTTGCTCACTATTTCCACTGAGCATTCACCTCACTTGTTGCCAGTGGAGAACAGGCGTGGTCGTCACCCACAAACCAAACATGGTGATCCAGTATAATAAATATATGAAAGGAGTTGATCGACACGACCAAATGCTAGCCTATTACCCAAGTGAGCACAAATCTTTGAGGTGGTACAAGAAAATCGGCATCCATATCTTACAAATGCTGCTTAAATGTACATTTAGATGATATGCTAGATAATGTATCGCTGGCTGAATTTCGTCGAGCATGGTTCCAGCACGATGGCGCTCCACCGCATGTTACGCGCCCCGTCCGCGAGCGTCTCACTGAGCTTTTTGGTGACTGGAAGGATGGGGCCGCACGCCTGGCCAGCTCGTTCACCCGATTTAACACATTTGGACTTCTTATTGTGGGGTTATGTGAAAGAAAGAGTGTTCGATCGGGAATGTGACAGTGCTGATGAAATGCGGGGCAGAATAGTGAGCGTTTACCCTTAAATGCATGCAGTATCAAAAACGATAAGTTGACTATTTTTGTTTTTAATCGATTATCATTACGTTCGATTTAAGTTACTTGGCTGTGTGATGCTGCCTTTACCTATTAACTTCAAAAAAAAAAGTCATCGGGTGACAGTACGGCCATCTTTTTTTCATAGTGACAGCTTTGTAACACTCGCAATTCATTTTCAACGAAGTGAGATTTGCCAGTTTATAGTCATTCATATCAGTTAGATCTTGAGTTTTTTTTTCACCAGAAAATTGTAAACTGCAAAGGTACGTCTTCAAATTTGTTGATAGTTCATTAATATTTAGTGGATATTTTGTAATTTACCGAAGATGTGAACTTTTTTGTTGGTATCAAAAACGATACTCCATGCACTAGCGTCATGCTTTAGGTACGTAAATTGCAGTTTTGGCTTTTCTTGATTTTATACATTTTGCTACAGAATGGCTGCTAGAAATATGCAAGATATAGAAGATTTGCTTGAGTGGTTAGAAGGCGGTCAGATCTCAGAGGATGATGCAGAATCGGATGGGGACGATTTAGAATATTATCCTACTCGTGAAGTTCTACAAGCGGAGCTTGAAAGTCATGACATGGAAGAACAGGCAGGAAATGACGAACCTGAACTTGACCTGCACGAACCGCCATTGATGAGTGAGTATGAAAATATACCGGATAACATGCCGCCAGGTCCTAGCCCTCGCCAAGATGCCTATCGACCAATAGATACACAAAGACTACTCTGGAAAAAGCAGTCTATGGTATTTTGCGATAGCCAAATACAGTTCAAAGGTTCTACAGATTTACCTCCAGATATTATGACCCTTGAAACCCCATATCAGTTTTTTTTTATATTATTTTACCCCAGACTTCCTTGCAAAAATTATTGAAGAAACAAATCTATACTCTGCACAGAAGCAACCTGAACGCCCTGATAAGATAACTGTATCTGAGTTACGAAAGTATTTTGGAATACTAATATTTATGTCGGTGTATCATTATCCCAGCGTGCGATCGTACTGGAATAATAAACACGGCTTTGTAGCTATCAAAGAAGCAATGCCAGTGAACAGGTTTGAGAAGATAAGGCAAATACTGCATTTCAATAATAATGACCAACATAAGCCAGTGGACCATCCGCAGCACGATAGGCTATATAAATTACGACCAGTAATAGACCAACTAAATGCGAAGTTTTCTAGTGTACCTATGGATCAGCGTCTATCGATCGACGAACAAATGTGCGCCACAAAAATGGGACACTTTATGAAGCAGTATTTGCCGAACAAGCCTCATAAATGGGGCTTCAAGCTTTTTATGTTGTGTTCCTTATCAGGTTACGCTTACAAATTTATAATTTATTCGGGAAAAGATACAGAACCGATGCATACCAATGAAGCAGACGTGGGAGCAGTTGGCAATACAGTCATAAAACTTTCAAGGGGGATTCCTCGAAATCAAAACCACATCGTGTATTTTGATAATTTTTATACGTCTTTGCCACTATGTCATTTCATGGCAAAGGAAGGGATATTGTGTTTAGGAACGGTGCAAAGAAACCGTTTAGGCAAAGCCTGTAAATTACCCACTAAGCAAGATGTGATGAAAAAATCAGTGGTGCGAGGCACATTTCAAGAATATATGACGAATTACGAAGGAATTGACATGTCAGTAGTGAGATGGAAAGATAACAAACAAGTTATCCTATTATCGACGTATGTGGGAGCATCACCTGTAGGAACTATAGACAGATATGACAAGAATGAGAAGAGAAGAAAGGCCATCCCGTGTCCAAAACTTGTCAGCGAATACAACGCCCATATGGGCGGAGTCGACTTGATGGACTCATTCTTAGGTAGATACAGAATTCGTATGAAGACAAGAAAATGGTACGTGCGCATATTCAACCACCTTTTGGATCTTTCAGCAATAAAAGAAGTGAACCCGAAGCAGGTCCTAAAATTAGCAGACTTCAGAACAGAATTAGCAGGTACGCTGTGCAAATATGGAGCTTTCCCACAACCGCCAAGAGGCAGACCTAGCACCAGCAGCACGGTAGAAAATCCACTTCCCAAGAGAAGGCATATTCTGCAAGTCATACCATCAAACGATGTTAGATACGATGGAATTGGCCACAAACAAATAAGACAAGAAAAACGCATGAAATACATGATGCAGGGCTGTCATCTTCTCAGCAGTGTTATGTGTGAAAAGTGCCAAGTTTATCTTTGCTCCAAAAAGAAGACAGATTGCTTCAATAAATTCCATTAGTTCATAATTTACTAATTTTGTAAAATTTACTAGGACAGACATTGTTCAGACTTTTTAGACTTTTTAATGCATATAGTATCGTAAATTATACTAATCTTTTTTTTATAAAAAAATATTATTAAATTGCTTTGGGATTTTTTTATTATTTTTCCCTTTTCTATAATATATTTCTTCATATTATATATTTTTTTCCCACGAAAATAAAAAATCATGCATTTAAGGGTTAACCCTTTAACGCATACTGTACCAAATTTGATACACTACGAGTTTTCACAGATAAATAATTTTTGGGTCTCCTATACCACGTGTTGATGACTGATATCTAGAGAATGGTTGTATCCGAACATGAAAAAGAAATAGGCAGATTTCTACCTTGTCTGTGGTTTGTTATTTCTGTCACCGTATTTTAAACCGCCGATTCAAACAGTGAGTGCGGTTTGTGGATTGTAAAAGCCGATTTTGGCTACTTTTTCCTCTAGCTAAAATTATTTTTGTTATTTGCGAGTGAATGAAATGGATCCCAAGAAGTTTTACGGAAAAACATGATGTAAGTAATATCAAATACTTCTTGACGAAAAACGGACTAGAACTTTGTATCTGAAATGATACTCTATGCAGTTATGTATGCATACGTTTTTCAAATATGATACTTCATGCATTAGAGTTTGTGCCAGTGCTCGGTCAGATATGATACTACATGCAATAAGTACATTGTACAGGGATTTAATTTTTTTATAATAACTGATAGTAAGAAAGTAGAACAAGCGAACGTGTTTGTTTATTTGGTAAGTTTTACACCGTGGTGGGTTCATCTAATGTTATAAAAAATACGTTTTTTTGCTTGTTCTTATTTACTGGTGCTATAAACGTTTGGGGCTTATGAAGGTATTTAGTGTTTGATTTATTTTCAGGGACTCGACACGCAAGCGGGCGTGATATTCCTTTAGAAAGCGATGATGAAGACCTGACCGATGATGAAGATTATTTTTTACTGCCCAAAGGCGTAACCATCGAAGAAACAGATTCGGAGTACGATTCTTCTGATAAAAGTGAAGATGAAGCGAAGACGATTTTGAATATGAAAGTTTGGAAAGTGCGGAAACCATGAATGACATCATAGAACCGTCAACATCAACGGGTACAACGGACAAAAACAGAAGAACAAAGGGACAAACAAAAAAAAAAGGCAAAAAAGGATAAATTGACTTGGACCAACAACACAATTACTTATAACAGCGAGGATGTTGCATTTATGGGCTGCACCGATCTACCTGATAACATAATGGGCCTGGAGACGCCAATAGCTTTTTTCAAGTATCTGTTTCCAACTAGTGTTATTCATCTCATACTTGAACAGAGCAATCTATATACAGAGCAGTTGCAACCAGATAAAGCAAATTCTATAACTAGTGACGACATATCAAAATTTATAGGAGTTATCATGTACATGTCAGTTGTACATTTGCCATCTACGCGACACTACTGGAGTGAAGGAACATATATCGAAAAAGAATACAAGAATACAAGTTTGAAGAAATCAAACGGTTTTTGCACTTTTTTGATAAAACCAAAGAACTTCCTAAAACTGACCCAAATTGCGATCGACTGCAGAATTAAGACCGCTTCTTGACATTCTGAGAGCACAATTATTAACTATCCCTAAAGAAGAGTACCTAGCAATAGATGAGCAAATGATACCCACAAAAGCCAAAACATCTGGTTTTCGACAATATAATGCAAAGAAACCCCACAAATGGGGTTATATTAACTATGTTTTGAGTGGCGCTTCGGGATTCAGCTACGACTTCGACATCTTTATAGGACAACACAAAACCGATGTGCTACCTAATTGTCCAAATTTCGGAGCAACTGGCAATGTTACACGATTGCTAAACACAGTGCCACAAAATTTAAACCACAAACTGTTTATCGACAATTTTTATACCAGTCTTCCGCTCATGGCACATCTTCATGGCGTTGGAATTCTACCATTAGGTACAATTCAATTAAATAGAGCAAGGTATTGATTTGCCAAACAAAAAGGCATTGCTGAAATGTGAGAGAGGTCACTGCATTGAAAAATCCACGGAAATAGATGGAGTTCAACTAAGCGTGACTACATGGGTTGACAATAAAGTCGTAACTTTAAGTTCTTCCTATGTTGGAAAGGAACCTATGGCTCCCGTAAAACGATTTTCAAAAAAACAAAAGCGAATAATTGAAGTACCTCGACCAAAATCGGTAGAAATATACAATAAATATATGGGTGGGGTGGATTTATTGGACGCAATGTAAGGTTTCTACAGGATAAAAATAAAAAGCAAAAAATGGTACCATCGAATATTCTTCCACTTAGTCGATATGACGTGTGTGAATAGCTGGCTTTTGTGGCGTCGCCGCAACAAACAAAAATCTAATAACGAAGTGTATATGTCGTTGTTAGATTTTAAACTGTATATAGCTGATGTTTTGATGCGGGAAACGGGAGGAGTGTTTACTCCATCTACCCGAGGCCGAGGGCGGCCTGCTCTAGAACATATAAGAAAAAGGAAACGACGTATTGAACTGCCTCCGCAAGAAGTGGTATACGACGGGATTGGACATTGGCCCAACTGGGGCGCAAAACGGCAGAGATGCAAAAATTGTTCACGCCTATCTTACATTTACTGTAGTAAATGCGAATGTTTTTTTAGTTTAAACAAAGATCGTAATTGTTTCAAGGATTTTCATGTGGTTTTGCATTAAATATTGGCATAAAATGTGAATCTTATTCATTCAATAAAATTAATACTTAATAATATATATATATATAGATATACCAAAATATTTACCCCAACTGCATGTTGTACCACATCTGATGTTCCGTTACCTGGACTGCATGTTGTATCAAATGTGAGATTTTGTGTTTCAAAGCAATTATTTCGGTTTCTAATGTCCGAAAAAATAAATAAAAAAATACTGGGATACCTACTCGTATTATGCCATAGAACCATGTAAATTAATTAGAACCAAATCTAAAATTCCATGCGGTAAAGGGTTAACGAACAAATATTTTACATGATCTATCCATTGTTTTGTAGATTCATATTTTGAGTATGTAATATCTTGTATTTAAGAATACCGATACCTAGTAAGTGTACCATTCACTCCTTGATTGTGCTTACTACGGGTTCTCCCTTAGCATTGTGGACCGAGTAAGAAGTGAAGAAGTGTAAATAAAAGCACCGTGCAGAACTGCCTACATTTGAATTTGAAGGCCGAAGCTGTTGATAGGTGTAGACAATTTAGGGACTCAATCACAAGAACTTAGTGCACTTTGTCCATGTCACTGAAGCGTAAGCTGATGGACATATGTATTCTTCCCATTTTGACCTATGGTGCACAAACTTGGTCTTTGACTAATATCCAAAAGTCCAAATTAAAGGTTTGCCAGCGTACTATGGAGCGCAGCATACTCGAAACACAACACTGCGCTCCAAAACGCAAATCATTGATGTGGCTCAAAAGGCTGCCCAACTTAAATGGGACTGGGCAGGACATGTCTGCCGCATGTCTAACGAGCTGTGGGCCTGTAAGACGTAGGATTGGTGCCCGGACACAGCGATGCGGGGCCGCGGCACACCACGGAAGAGATGGCGGGACGGCTTCCTTAAGAATTGGAATGAAAAAGCGATGAACCGTGATCGCTGGAAAGAAAGGAGGGAGGCCTTTGCCCAGGAGTGGGGCAATACGGGCTAGCTATAATAATAATTATAATAATCACAAGAACTCAATTTATTTTTTCAGATTTGATGAACCCCTACAACAATTGATTGTACTGTCCTTCCTAAAACAAAATAAAAATGAAGAAATCTATACATATAATAAATCTGTAGAAGTTTTATTTTGTGCGCGCATCACGTAAAATGTACGAAATCAATGTAGATAACTTTAATACATTAAAATTGTAACTTGATTTATTACTTAGGCTTTGTTTCACTACAATCGGTTGACTATATCGAAATACAGAATACATTCATTGACTGTTTGGCGGTACGAAGCTCGCCGGGTCGGCTTTCAGCTAGTTATTATTAAATTGGTATGCCTGATGCCCGAGACAAGAATGTTCAAAATTTACTCGTCAATGACTCGTCTATTGATTTGGTAAATGATAAACAACTGTCTGCATCCGAATAGATTTATCAGCCGACATAAACCCAACATTTATTTGGTTTTTAATTAATAAACTGATTTATTGAGTTAATCATAATTTTATTTACAAACCCTATACAGTTACTAGAATTTAGTAAATAAGATATGCTATGCATAACAAAACCTAGCTAGTGCTCTTACTATGTTTTCAAGCTAATTGCAATATGAGCCAAACTATCTCGTGTTAATTATCACAGTAAGGGTTTTTTTTTTTTAGATGGGAATATCATCTAATGACAAATCCCAAATCAGCAGGGTCGAAGCCTACTGAGGCCACGGGTAGTGTGAAAACGAAACCCGGGGCCCTGGAACGCAAGGCAAAGAAAGAACATGGGAGTGGGTTTTAGTCAGTAAAAGTCTGACACGCCCGCACCACCCTAGAGTGGGAGAAGTTATTGGATGATTTCCGACCTAAAAAAAGTGGTGTCTCATTTTTCAATATAATTACAATAACTTTATGTATGTATTGTTCTCATAAATGAGATTTACACGATACGCCGTCTAGTTAAAACTAACTTATGTTCAACGACATTTGAACCGCAATATTTAACGTTTAGTCGTTGGCATCCGACCCGATCAAACATCGTTTCTTTACGAGAATACCTTCGAGTCGCTTCTAGTCAACGATAATATGACGATTGTCTTAGCTGAATACGCGTCAACGACTTTTCGATCGAACGACTTTGGAATCGTTGTCTAAAACGACTAAGTCGCTACGATATCGTTACGGTTTTGATTACGTGAATCGGGCTACTGCTCACTTAACGCCCCCATGGATGCAAGAGCAAGACCGGTCGTCTTTATAGAAATTGATGGGGTGAGAGGATCGGCATTTATCGACACTTGCGCGAAGACAAGTGTTGCCTCTTATCAGTTATACCAACAACTGAAAGCAAAAGGCCACAACTTCGTAGAAGAAAATGCTCGCATTACGTTTGCAGACGGGATACCCAAACAGCAACGCGTGCTACGGACAGTGGTGCCGGTGAAGCTTGAAGGGCAGACAATACTAACGGCATTCGTCGTTCTGCCCGAGTCCCGGGATAATCGCACCCTACTGGGCATCGGTTTCATACAGGACGCCAGGATGATCCTCAACTTGCCTCAATTTACTTGGAACTACCTAGGGAACACCCTGACCTACGAGTTATTTGAGGCAGATTTTATAACGTTCGCCGACACGGCAAGCAGTTCGATAAACATGAACCCGGTGAATATTGATGTCGGACCTGCGGTACAACGGCAGAAGGTTTCAGGGAAAACCACACCTCCACCCTATAAACTAATTCCGATAGAGCTGTCGCCGGTAAAGAAACCCAAGACGGTCTTCGACGGTTACGCACTACATTTCGCAGAATTTATGATGCTGTTTCCCAGTCCAGCTTATTCCGAGGGCGCCTTAAGTCCCCATTCCGATTCGATCGATATCTGCAGCATAGGTATCAATGACTGTCAAACGATGGAACAAGAAGTTGCATTATAACCCTTTAAGACAAAGTTTAATTTCCGCACCTGTGTTGAGACTAGCCGATGAAACCAAGCCCTACAAGCTCTCGGAGCAGTTCTCGTCCAGGGGGAGAAGGATGAACACCCCGGTGAATATGCGAGTAGGTTACTCACGGCAGCTGAAAGAAACTATTCAACCACCGAGCGTTATGCGTTAGCCGTGTTAAGGGCCTTAAACAAATTCCGATTCGTAGAAGAGGGCGACCCAAGAAGCTGGCGACTCAGACTTCGTCACTGGTTGAGAAACGAGGACGTGGACGTCCAAAGAAACAACAATGACCCACTATCCAGTCCCTCACGCCGAGACGTCTTTGAGGACTGAGGGGGAGATTGTAACAAATCTTTTTCCAACTACTAACAACAACTTTTTTTGACTGGCCTGTTGGTCTAGTCAAGTGGTTAGTGGCCCTGACTGCTATGCCGGAGGTCGTGGGTTCGATTCCCACCCAGGACAAATGTTTGTGTGATGAGCACAATCATTTGTTCTGTGTCTGGGTGTAATTTATCTATATATGTATGTATTTAGAAATATATAAGTATGTTTATCAGTTGTCTAGTACCCATAACACAAGCTCTGCTTAGCTTGGGACTAGACGGCGTTGTGTGTTAGTTGTGGAATATTATATTATATTATTATATTAGTACCCGCACCGCTACTTTTGCTACTCGACACTAGATTGAGCTCTCGCGTGACGTCATATTTCTGAATAGCGATGTTAAGATTTTCCTTGAGTTAATGACCTCCCCTATAGTTTTAAGTTTTGTGTGACTCAACTAGTGTTGCATCGGTGGACTACGCCCTAGTTGGAATAGCCTCACGGGACCTCACTATTTCAGTTGTTCAAATATTTCTCTTTTTTTTGTTGGATTAGAGGATAGCTTCCGCCGCCTTCGTCCAAGCGGACTTGGCTGTGCTGAACTGCGCCTACAGTTTATAACTTCCATCTCGTTCTCATCATTTTCTTCATCTCTTCTTCCTTCGAGAGACCTTCTACAAGTCTTATTATTTTGAAGAGGGATATTCCAACACTTCGATTTTTAAACGATTTGTTAATCAATTAATTAGGATTTTTATTATAATTCTTATAAAAAATAATGTAAACAATTACATTATTGAAAAAGGCGATTTCATGACGCTTCCCAAACGTATGTGGTTAGGTGACAACATAATAAATGGATTTGTGTCTGTATATGTCAATGAAGCTGTAAAAATGGAAAAATATATAGGTATATTTTTTAACACAATTTTAACGTCAGGTATCTAGAGCAGGAACATAACTCCAAGTTTCAATAAATGGCTAGTAGATAACGAATTTACCAAGTGCGATATTTAGCTACTACCATTTAATTTAGGCAATATCAATGGTAACTACTGCTCATGGTAGATTTCGAAAAACATAACATTGTGATTATTGACTCAGCGTACTCTCAGACTAGATCATATAAATGCGATTTATGATTGGTTATCAAGCACCCACAAATATCACAACAGCAATAAAGACTGGGAAATATGTGCCCCAAAAGATGTTCCCAATCAACGAGACGGTTTTAGTTGAGGATTTCATGTACATCTATGGATATACTCGTACATCATTTGCACAGGAATTTCGATAGCATTCAATGCAGTAGGTGCTAAAAATACTCACGAAAGAATCACAACAACATAGGTAGAAACAAAGACTTGGAAACCGTGAATTAGTCACGAAAGAATAACAGATAAAATGCTTGAAGAAATAATAATAAGAAAAACAAAAATGAACATATTATTATTTATTTATGGAATGAATTAGTAGTGAGTAACAACCCGCCAGAAGGGTTTGCAAGTACAGTGGATTTCATTTATTATGACCTTGGTTGTAGCTACCATTTACCTATAGCGACGTTAAATCGAAGTCAGTTGAATTTAAAGCTCACTTTAGTACAAAATTCATGCGGCTATAGCGACTTTGGATGTAACGCTGAGTTCAGGTGTAGCGACTGTTTTTAATGAATCATTTGTAACAAATTCCTAGAAATCCCATGCAGATATTGCCAAAGACACAAAGATTAAATTTATTTCTTTGAGACAGATGGTCAACAAATGTTTTAACCTTTATCTTTTGTTTATTCATATTCATATCAGCTGTATGTTACGGAGTTAAAATAATGGTTCCCAGTTACAGTGATATTCTGAGTAGTAACTGGGTTTAGTAAACTTCTGAATAAGTATGGCTGCTAAAAGATACTGTTTATTTGGTGATGGAAAGGATATTATACATATTAAAAGTAATGAAAATAGAATACACCCTACAACGTAAACTAGCACAAATAATAAATTGAAGCAAACTAATATGTGAATAACTATGTGTGCAAATATTTTCAATAATAAATGAATAGGAACTATACATGTGTATGTATCTGTATCTCTTTACCTTTGCCTGTAACGACTTCCGGATATAATGACAAATATAGTGGTCCTTTCATCGTTGTTATACCCGAAATCCACTGTACACTGGACCATTGTTCTTAAATAGGCACATAGGTTGGACTACATTTGAACCCCTTACGGTTGCTAACTGCTAGTTTCAGTTTCGTATGATCTTGACACATTAAGCTCAAAATATGCTTCCTGTAATGACTGTCAAATCTACACAACTCAAATTCTCAAATAGCAGAGCTGAACCAACTAAAACCCAACTGTGTACCTTCAGTTGCCCATAATTTGCATTCCAAAGCCATAATAATTCTATCATACAATATTGCAGCCCAAAAAGTTTTGCCCCTATGTATCATCAAGAACCACACGCTCCTCTGAAAAACTGACCAACTCGCAACACCACAAATTGTTTTTCTGTCTATTTTATACATATTATTTCTGCCTTATAAGTTTTACTATTCCACAAGACTCTACTATCATGATCTTTGATTATTAAATTCATCTGCCACCTAACAAAGGAGAAATCACAGAAATAAGCAAGTATCTTAATTAAAGACCACCAAAAACTCACTCATTATTTATTCTCAAAACTAATGCCTCAATTCAAACCTGTAAAGTAGAACTTGGAATATTCAATACACCTAAGAATCTTCCTACGACAATAATACAATTAAAAAGGGGCAAAAATGCCCCTCTGACTGGTACTTAGTAGGTATTTATATTGGAAAAGTACAGTTCAGGTTCACTCTACAATTCAGTATCACAGACTAAAAGGTGAGGATAAACAACCAGCAGATCATTTTAAAGACCACATTTCCTACGGACGAAAGTGACAACGGGCGACATCTTTCTCTAAAGAAAAAAAAAGAGAACTTTAATCATTAACGTAGACATATATAATAAAATTACACCACAAAATCGATAACCAAATTTAGAACCACGGCTTAGAGAAGCAGAAACAAATAAATAAACCTGGGCTAGAATAAAAATAGAAACAAAGAACTTCCCCCAAATATAACTTCAACTCTTCATTTGCGGAAAAGACACCACAATTTTGCCAACCCCAAATATAAGTCTACTGGAAGTACTGAGTTTGACACTTTGACATTTTTTTTTTTTTTTGTTTCGTTCCTTGTGGAACAGGCTAAGGTCAGAGACCATGCTGCCTAGTCATCAGTTTTTGTTTCTTTTTGTTTTACATTAGAATGCAGGTGTAACACATTCTAATGTTTTTTGAAGTATTTGGCAGCAAATGTATCGATTCAGTCTTCTCAGCAAACTTCGCTGAGGTAGCTAAAACTACAATAAAATTCTCAGCTCCATTTTACCGAGACCGCGCCTATTTCAATGATTCCACATATTATTCCAGTTGCGCAGACACGGGATACAAAACAACACCAATTTTACATCACAATATCCACTAGGAATCAATTTGCGAATAATTAAAACAGTCACTGAACTTCACTCGAAGAAATCCCGCCAAAAACTCTTGACACTTTGACAGTGGGGCTGTCAAAACAGCCCTGCGTTCAAAAATGAGGTTAGTTAGTTTTGTTTTTCTATTTACCCCTTAGGGATTTTAGGGAAGGCTAAAGTCACTCAACCATATCGCCTTGTCTTTCATCCATGTTTTCTTGTGAAATATATTTTCAATAATAATGTCTTTCGTATTCGAATGTCAAATTGCTTCTTTTTATTTTACTGTCTTTCGTAATAAGTCCATTAATATTTTTTCTATAACCATTTTTCATCAGTTTTGTCAAATCCAAGGTAAACGTCATTGTCAATTCAAATTATAGCTATCCTCATTTACAGATTTATACAGATTAGAACAAAATTAAAACTTACGGAATCTATATTCACAGAGTACATTTTTCTAAACTATGTATAAGCAATTTAAAAATTTTAAATACGTTATTATACCTATACAGTTACCTTGCGTATAAAAATAAAAATTTCAACTTAATTATATGTCCTTTACAGTTTCGGTTATAAATTTGTACAAATTTATGTTGTGGCATTCGTATGCAGCTCCTGAATGCATTGCGGGACCTTAGCAGGTTTTTTTATAAATATTTAGAAGTTCATCCGACAACACAAGGCGCTGAATGTTGAAAGACGAACATTCAAAAAAACTGGGCAAGTGCTAGTCGGACTTGCGCACTGAGGGTTCCGTACAAACTTGAAAGGTAAAATGCGGTTTACGATTTATGACGTACTAAAAAAAAACTACTGACCAGATCTCGTTCAAACCAATTTTCGTTGGCAGTTTTTATAGTAATGTACATCATATATTTTTTTTAGTTTTATCATTCTCTTATTTTAGAAGTTAGAGGGGGGGGGGACACACATTTTACCACTTTGGAAGTGTCTCTCGCGCAAACTATTCAGTTTAGAAAAAAATGATATTAGAAACCTCAGTATCATTTTTGAAGACCTATCCATAGATACCCCACACGCATGGGTTTGATGAAAAAAAAAATTTTGAGTTTCAGTTCTAAGTATGGGGACCCCCAAAATTTATTGCTTTTTTTCTATTTTTGTATGAAAATCTTAATGCGGTTCACAGAATACATCTACTTACAAAGTTTCAACAGTATAGCTCTTATAGTTTCGGAAAAAAGTGGCTGTGACATACGGACGGACAGACGGACAGACAGACAGACAGACAGACAGACAGACAGACAGACAGACAGACATGACGAATCTATAAGGGTTCCGTTTTTTGCCATTTGGCTACGGAACCCTAAAAAGCTATGGTGTAAAGACTTACTTAACTTTCTGTAATTGACAATACTCACAGAAAGAGGAAATAACCATTTTAAGTCGATGAAGAAGATAATTTAGAAGACAGTGGCCAAAACGCAAACGACAGATAATTGAATAAAATTTTGGTTGGAGTGTACGAAACGGGGCACTGAGGCAGGCCTGGCGCACTTCTAACTATAGGTATAGAAATCTGCCTACGCCCGCGGCCTCTCTTGCGAGGCTTATTTCGGTAGAGTGTCACACGCGTGTTCGATTTTCCGCTTGACCCGTGCTAACAAAAATTATTTTTGAATTCTTTACCGAATATTCTATCGAGTTTTTATTTCAAGTATTTGCGACATTTTTCACGTAAACGAGTCGATGACCTTAAAATCATTCCATATAGTAGACCTCCCAGTACTAGTGACTACCTTACTAATGCAAGGTCAACATAATTGGAATTATATCTTACAAAATGTTAATTATTATTTATAATAACGTCTTAAACGACCTACCTTTTAAAAATTACATATGAACGCAAAGCTAACGCACATACAAAACCAACAAAGTCATATACACTTCATTTTAATTACCTATTTCATTTGTTTAGATACCTAACTAAATGTAAACAATCTCTTGACACTTCTATGAGATGACTTTTAAAAACATAATTATTTTTTAAAGTATGGATATAAGTAAATAGGTAGAAATCAATTAGGTACCTATCTACCATAATATATAATTTTAGAAAATCTGATTATATTTTATGTAATAAAACGTAAGTACCTATTTCACATTTTTCAAAAACACACCAGTCCTAACCCTATAAAAAGAGCGGCCTGTTCAAAGGCGCATAACGGGCATAATAAAAGAGACTCTCGTCACGCGGACTTACGGTGCATTTTGATTCGTTACGAGCGCCACTGGATCTAGTAGGCTAATAAAATCAAGGTCGTGTCCGTGCCGTGCAATGTATTATGGACATTATCGCTGTTGTTAGTAGGTTTAAATTCGTATGTTGGCTATCACGGAGTGCAATTTCTGTACTTGTACTATTTCTTATTCTGTGACTGAGGATAAAAGACTTAAAAAAAATTCATCCAAAAATAACGCCTAATCAAACCTTCGGGATCCGGTGGGATGTGGGAGTAGAAGGGTGGGGAAACATCAGGGGACACTGCATGTGACCTTGACCTCAATGTTAAAGACCTTGACCTCAAGGTCAAATGTATAAAATGATGGGAGACGTCTGGGACACCCAAGGTGAATGACCTTGACCTCAAGGTCAAACGTATTAAACGAGACACCCAAGGTCAATGACCTTGACCTCAAAGTTATTGACCCCGGGTGTCCCAGGCGTTTCCCGACGTTTTATACATTTGAAGGTCATTAACATTGAGGTCGAGGTCACATGCAGTGTCCCCCGATATTCCCCCACCCTTTTACTCCCACATCCCACCGGATCCCGAAGGCTTGATTAGGCGTTATTTTTGGATGAAATTTTTTTAAGTCTTTTTTCTCAGTGCCCCGTTTTGTATCCACTGACCACCAATTGCCTTTATTTTGCACCTGTGTAAACTGGTATAAATGTCTCCCCCATACTTGACACATGCGCTGTTTTATAAGGCTAACTGCGTCTGTATGTGGTATGGAAACACTCATATCAGCATCAGCGTTTGGAATCAATTCCTATATTTTTTTTTTCTTTTGCCAGATAATCAGCCCGAAATAAAACCGAATTGGTTCTGTGAAATTCAAATGTAATTCATGCACATAATATGCATGTATTACACTTGCAATGCAATAAAGAAAAGCCAAGAATTTCAAAGATTTCTAACACTTGTGCAAAGTTGGGGTGGATTACTACTTACTATTAAACCTGTGTTAACCAAAACTAACACATTATACCTGACTGTTGTGTCATCAGTATTTTTATTTATCAAAATCGTTGACAACTATTTGTAGACAAAGCTAAAATATGTTAAATAATTATTAGTTAGATTTTGTCAAATCAATTAAATATTTATTTTTTTGACTTGTGAAGATTGAAGGTTTGATCTCATATTCATTATTTCAGGCTGTCTGTACAAGAGACCTAATGTTCACCAGCATGTATGCAGGACATGTGGGAAGTATACATGATTCTCGTGTCTTCAGACTTTCTCCAGTAAACGAATACATCCAAAGACCAGAAGAGTATTTTCCCGGGAACTCCCATATTATTGGTGATGCTGCATAATTATGGCATTCATACAAATCTAATGGTCCCATTTAAAGATAGTGGCCACTTAACGCAAAGGCGGAAAAAAATTAAGTTTTGTCTGTCATCTGCCAGAATGGCAATTGAAAGGGCATTTGGTGTTTGGAGGGAAGGTGGAGAAGCATTTTGGATTGCCTGCCTATGGTGACAGTCGCCAAAATTCCAGAATATCTTCTTGCTGTAGCTGTACTGCACAACATTTGTATTTTAAAAGATGATTTTCTTCCCTTGGACATAAATGAATTAAGACTTTTATGCCCGGGACGACATCTGCTATCGGCGTCTCCGCAATTTTGTGGACTCCAGGTACTCCACGCTTTGGGCTTTGGTGGACACTGGCATAGATCAAATTGTCTATGCTTGTGTCTACCGTTCGCACAGTGGTGATCAGGAGACAACCAGGCTCACACAGCACCTTAGTGAGGCGGCGGATGTGGCTCAGCAGCGGTACCCTTCTGCCCAATTGGTGATACTGGGGGATTTCAATGCCCACCATCAGGAGTGGCTCTTCCCATACCAGTGCACAGACCATGCTGGGCGAGAGATGCGGAAGCTAGCGCTAGCGTTAAATCTCACCCAGCTGGTCCAGGGGGCTACAAGGGTGCCGGATGTTGAGTCACACATGGCCAATTGCTTGGACCTTCTGTTGACTACAGATCCGGACCGGTACTCAGTGTCAATATCTTCACCAATAGGTAGTTCCGACCATTGTCTGGTGAAATCTGTATCCGTCTATTCCCCGCCCGATCCCAGCCCAAGAGGCACCCGGCGGGTTTGGCGATACAAGTCAGCAGATTGGGATGGTATGCGTTCTTTCTTCGCATGCTATCCTTGGCAGCCTACTTGCTTCTCTTCCGCTGATCCGTCGTTGTGCGCGGACGCAGTGTCGGATGTGTTGCGTCGGGGGATGGAATATTACATTCCATTCTCTGATGTAACAATGTCTGACAAGGTTCGACCTTGGTTTGGCGCCGAATGTAATCGCGCTGAAGCGCTAAAACGTACGGCATATCAAGAATTGGTCGACGCTCGTAGGCGCAAGGCAAGTGACGTGACTCAAAAAAAGAGAGCCTATAATAGGGCTGCCAAATCCTGCAAGAAGGTGATGCGGAGGTCTCGGTTTGACTACATTAGCCGAATTGGGAACAAACTTGCTTCATACCCAGCAGGTAGTAAAGCGTTTTGGTCCCTGGCTAAATCTGTTGAATCGAACTTCTGCCGTCCCTCACTACCACCACTGCTGAAACCAGTGACGGATTAACCCTTAATCAAATTAAGCAATTGCCTAGGGCATCACGTCTGGGGGGGCACCAGAAGAAGCACAAAAAAAATCCGTCCTTAGGGCATCACGTCTCACTCTCATGTCACCAAAAACCACACCAAAAAAAGTTTCTAGGACTAATTTGAAAATTCGCGGGTTTTAAGTTGACATAGAGTCCGACCTAGAGTCATAACCCCGCTCCCGCTTGCCCACTCGCTGCCCGCTAGTGCATTCGGCAATTCATATGCACCGGAATTGCGATTAACCAATCACAAACCACCTACCCCGCGGCCCCCCGCAAATTTGTGTCAATCAAATGTTTTGTTTTTTGTGCCGGCCGGCTTCTATGCTTAAGTAGTAATAGGGGTTAAAGTATGAAATTGCCGTATTATTGTAATAGGTACTTCGAATTGACATAAAACCTTCATGGTTTGAGATTTTTGAGTGAAACTTTTTTCACATAGTAGGTACTTATGAAGTTCTTTTAAAAAACTTTTTACAAAAAAGAAATAATAACCGACTACACTAAAAAAAACACTGAAAGAATCAAAATAACTATAATTTCGGAAGTCGGTGTTTCTCGGTATTTTTTGTTTCTTATTTAACACCGACTTCCGATTTTTTTTTGAAGTTTTTTTTTTCACACTTTTTAGTTGCGACACATTTATAACCAGAGTGCCTATTCTCATGACAATTCCAATTATCCCAAACACTGCTAAGTTACATTGTTTTATTATGAAGTTCCTGTGTCTACCTTCTACCTTCCGTCTCCATCATCAGATCAGTTCGATAGTACCTTGTAGCCAAAGTGCATCTTATGACAACTCTAATAAGCCTAAACACGGCTATTATACATTGATTAATTACGGAGTTCCTGTGCCTACCTTCCGGCTCCATCATCAGATCAGTTCGATAGTACCTTATAGCCAATGTGCATCTCATGACAATTCCAATAAGCCCAAACACGGCGAGATTACATTGATTAATTACGGAGTTCCAGTAGTCAGAGTTCCTACCTTCCGGCTCCATCATCATCATCATTTCACTTCGATGATACCATTTTCAACATAAATATTCAGAACCATTTATTTATTTGTATTGTCATAGTCGCTATCTTCATTCTGATATCTATGTGAGTATGAAGTTCCGTTGGCCATTTCTGGTCTTTTTCATCAGTTCCACTTCATCAAATGTTACTTTTTGACTGTAAATGCTTAAGTCCTCGATGAAAATACTAAAATAACTATATGGTTGCCTATAATATGTGAGGAGCTCCCTCGATTCCTCATGGATTCATCATGAAAACTAGATTTTGAAAAAAATGAGACCAATCTGGAAGCATGTCCTCTAAGGGGAAAAAAAAATTGCCAATCGATCCATAAACGACGGAGTTCTGAGGTAACAAACATAAAAAAAAAATACAACCGAATTGATAACCTCCTCCTTTTTTGGTAGTCGGTTAAAAAATGTGCAACATTCGATTATCGACTTTCAGTTGTTTTTTATTGAGCTTAGACAAGAAAGATGGATACTTCGAAAATTCGAGTGATTTTTTAATACGAATTCCTCATTTTTAAACTAACGCGGCAGAAACAGCTCGCAATATCAATGTTGCGTTTGGAGAGGGGACTGCTAATGAACGCACCGTGCGATTTTGGTTTAAACGCTTTCGTGATGGAAACTTTGATTTGAAAAACGAACCACGTGGAAGACCGCCCACACAGGTGAATAACAATGCTTGAAAGAGATGGTGGAAGCCGATCCGAGCCAAACTACCTAGGAATTAGCGGCATGGTTTAACGTTACCTTACCAACAATAAAAAAATATGAAAAATGGGTGCCTCATGATTTGACTGATCTGCAGAAAGAAACGCGTGTTGAAACTTGTGTTGCCTTGTTGAATCGATACAGAAATGAAGAAATATTGGATCGAATTGTGACATGTGATGAAAAGTGGATTCTTTACGATAACGGTAAGCGAAAAATGCAATGGCTGACCCCAGGTCAAACGCCGTAACAGTGTCCTAAAGCAAAGCAATAAAAAGGTAATGGTAACTGTTTGGTGGTCTCAGCATGGTGTTATTCACTATAGCTTTCTCCGATCTGGTCAAGCAATAACGGCAGATGTCTACTGTGCCGAACTCCGAACAATGATAGCAAAACTAGCAGTGAAACAGCCCCGACTCATGAATCAAATCTTCACCATTATTGCTCCATGATAACGCGAGACCTCATACAGCACGAGAAACCATTTTAATTCTACAGGAACTGCAATTAGAAACCATTCGTCACCCTCCGTATTCGCCAGACCTTGATCCAACGGACTACCATTTTTTTCGTGATTTAGACAATTTTCTACTTGATAAAGTTTTCTTCTCAGGAGGCAGTACAAAATGCTTTCACACAGTTTGTCGAATCTAGATCACCAGAGTTCTATCGCAAAGGCATAAATGACCTTCCTATTAGATGGCAGCAATGTATAGATAATAATGGTAATTATTTGGATAAATATGTTAAATGAAAAAAAAAAATTCAATTCAGTTTTTCTGTACAAATCGGCAATTTCATACTTTAACCCCTAATAAATAAATTATGCTTTGGTTTTTATTGTTGTCGCACCTACTCCACTAGGGGGGCCCACAGGCGTAGATTGCTTAGGGCATCAAGTAGTCTTAATCCGTCACTGGCTGAAACCCGATGGGTCGCTGGCCCACACCGCTGAGGAGAAAGCAAATCTATTTGCCTCTCTTTTTGCGGAATCTTCACGTCTTGATTCCGGTAACGCGCGGCCCCCTGCCTTTCCTGAGCGATGCGAGACGACTATGGCAGACATACGCATCCATCAGAAGGACGTCCGTAGGGTGCTACGTAACCTTGACGTGAACAAAGCCAGTGGTCCCGACGGGATACCGGCAATTGTTTTAAAAACTTGTGCGCCTGAACTGTCTCCGATCCTGACACGCTTATTTCATCTTTCGTTTGAGGCTGGAAAAGTACCGATGGCTTGGAAGCAAGCTAACGTGCAACCCGTGCCCAAGAAGGGTAGTCGGGCTGACCCTGCTAATTACAGACCTATCTCGGTAACGTCAATTCTCTGCAAGAGTATGGAACGAGTGATCAATAATAAGCTCCTGGCATACCTAGAAGCTAATGACATCCTCAGTGATCGTCAATACGGCTTTCGCCGAAATCGGTCAACTGGGGATCTTCTAGCGTATGCCATTCACATCTGGAGCGAGGCCATCGAGAAGCATGGGGAAGCACTTGCAGTCTCCCTTGATATCTCGAAGGCCTTTGACAGGGTCTGGCATGATAGCCTTATTGCTAAGCTTCCTTCCTTCGGTCTGCCCACTGGTCTGTGTGACTGGATCGCAGACTTCTTGAGGGGGCGATCCATCCGAGTGGTTATTGATGGCTGCTCGTCCGGTCAAATGGAAATTAATGGCGGGGTCCCTCAGGGGTCGGTACTCTCGGCAACACTGTTCTTGCTGCACATAAACGACCTTCTTAAACCCGGTACCTTTGGGTATGCAGACGATAGCACTGTTGCTGAGAGATACGTGTCCGATGCACGTGCTAGTGGGTCACAGATCCAGTCTTTCCGAGAGGCTATGGTTGAACGCTTGAACTTTTCCTTGAAGGCAGTATCCGACTGGGGCGATGCCAATCTGGTCAAGTTCAATGCTGCTAAAACCCAGGCGTGTCTTTTTTCCGCCAAACTTAGCCAATTCCACCCGGCTCCATCATTCCGGGGTGTAACCGTGCCGATAACCAGTGACCTTGAGCTTCTTGGGGTAACGTTGTCATCTACCCTCAATTTCGGCTCTTTCATCGAGGCTAAAGCTCAACAGGCTGCCAAAAAATTGGGGATCTTGGCCAAGGTGAGACAGTACTTCACGCCGGAACAGCTGCTCAAACTTTATCAAGCGCAAGTTCGATCGTGTATGGAATACTGCTCTCATCTTTGGGATGGGTCTGCCAAATACCAGCTTGATGCTCTGGAGTCGATTGAGAAGCGAGCCAAGAGAATCATCGGTGATGATGCACTTGTCGAATCAAAACTACAAAGCCTTGAGCATCGACGCCGAGTTGCTGGCCTGTCGGTTTTCTATCGATTACACTTCGGGGAGTGTGCGTTGGAATTGCACAATTTAATTCCACCAAGTCCGTTCCATAATCGGACCACTAGACGTACGGCGTTGCGCCATCGGTACATGGTGGACATCCCACCCATACGTACAAAGCGTTTTGGGAACACATTCATAATGCGTACAGCTAAGGAGTGGAATTCCCTGCCGGAGTCTGTGTTCCCTGATAGCTACAACCTAGGGGCCTTTAAGTCAAGAGTGAATAGGTTATTTGTAGGCAAGCGTGCTCCATCGTCGGCCACATCATCGCTTACCATCAGGTGAGATGGTGGTCAAGACAGGCAACGAAGGCGTGTAATCACGAATGGAAGAGAAGGAGGAATTTCTAAACGAGAATCTATCATGAACAATTTAATTATTCGCAACAATTGAAAAATATGAAAATAATTTAAAATAAAACAATTTTATTATAATTAGACTCTGTTTTGACTGGCTCTGTTCTGCATCATCATAATAAAACACAAAAATGAACCCTTAATCAAGATCAGTTTTTAACAAGTACATAAACACTTATTAATATGTACTTACATTCTAATTATATTAAAATACACAAGAAATTAACACTTAATTAAAATCACAGTTTTTAACATGTAGATAGGTATCTAATATTGCCTATATTCTAATAATATTTAAATAAAATGCACAAAAATTAACACTTAATTAAAATCACAGTTTTTAACATGTAGATAGGTATCTAATATTGCCTATATTCTAATAATATTTAAATAAAATACACTAAAATTAACACAATCATAATCACAGTTTTTAACATGTAAATATACATCTAATAGATGTTGCATCTAATAATACATGTACTTACATTCTAATTATATTAAAATACACAACAAATTAACACCTAATTAAAATCAAAGTTTTTAACATGTAAATAAACATCTAATAGATGTTGCATCTAATAATACATGTACTTACATTCTATCATCATCATCTTCCTGCCCTTGTCCCGTGTTATTGTACTTGTCCCGTGTTATGTACTTACATTCTAATTATATTAAAATACACAACAAATTAACACTTAATTAAAATCAAAGTTTTTAACGTGTAAATAAACATCTATTAGTTACATTCAAATAATTTTAAAATACACAAAAATAACACTTCAGAAAATCAGTTTTTGAGATAGAATGAGATCTAATGATACTTCCATTTTAATATGATTAATTACACATAAATTAACACAATCAAAATAAAGTCAAATCTCTGATATCTTGACAAGATGTTGTTAATAATAATATCTAGCCTAAAATGATTTTTATTTCTTATATTGATTGCAAAATGATTTTAAAATTTCCATCTTCTCTTGGTGTTGCTGCTGCTTCATTTTAAGCATTCTCTCCATTTGTTCTTTTTTAAAAACTAATTTTTCATTCATATTTTTTTTTTTTTCTTTAAAAAAATCTTCTAATATCGCATCCAATTTTCTCTTCTTGGGCTCCGATGAACTGGGGGTACTGGAGTCACTAGGGCTTGAGGGTCCTGCTTCACTAGCCGTAGCTGCTGGGTTGGCCCATCCAGTGGTACCAAATATTTCATTCATACGCTGAAAAGAGTTTAATAACAACTTTAGATTTTTGTAACATGTGCTGTAATAATAATTTAATAATTTTTTTGTTATTTCTTTCTTTGAAGTTGTACTTTTATTTCCTAAATTATTTCTATTTTATTTTTAATTGAACTTTAGTATTAGCAGAAAACTACTTTGACTACATATTGTGGCTAGAAAAAGTACTGGTAGCTGAGACACAGAACATGTCCTAGTTTGGATGTCAGAAGCACACTTTCATGCATATAAAAGAAAAAAAAAAAAAAAAAATAACCTAATTTTATAATGTAAATTAAGTCTATCAGGTCTATTAATTTGAGCATAAGGTGGAGGTGATTAGATATGAAACCCGTGATTGTAATAGAGAGAACATTAGGCAGTATGTAAATTTTTTCTTGCCAATGACATTTCTCCTGTCAAAAAATGTTAACTTATTGTTTATTCATCTTCAATATTAATTTAATATTTCTTAAAAAAACACTAAAGATTATTTTTATATCAATCGCTATGCCCATCCAGGCTCAATGGATTCCATTCTATCTGAATTAGGGTTATTGGGCCTTAATATATAATTGATACCTGATATATAATTAGTATAAAATGTAGTGATGATAAATGACTTACATCAAAATAAGGCCATGTCACCCGGTCATTTCCAGATTTAGAATTATTGTGGTCCAAAATTTTTTTATATGTTTTTTCTAAGCCATTTAATTTGGAATGGCACTGACCACCAGTCATTGTGTATGCAGGATTTGTTAATTTCATTTTTTTTTGCTATACTTATCCTTGAATATTTTTTTGTGTCTTTTGGTTCCAAAATCTTCTTTGGACTCTTCATACAAGGAAAGTAGTAATTGTATACATGAATCACGCCATATGTATAGTGAATTGGCTTCAGAGATTTCTGGAAAGAAATTGATATATAAATATAGATAAAAAAATGCAAATATTATGAAAAGAAAAATTATCTATTATAGTCATGGGGCAAAGAGCAGGGCTTAGAGGCAATCCTTTTTCTTTAAAAACTTTCAGCTGGATAGCCATAATAAGAGTAGACAAGAATACATGACTGACCTGCCCATAGTAAACTAACTCAGGTAGGTGCATATACAGACTGACACTAAGATTTTGGATTTTTTTCTAAGGAACCGTAAAATTAAAAACTATTAAATTTGAGAATTGGATAGGTACTTTGTAGTAACAATAGAATCAGTATCTATACCATTCAAATGTTGTTCGGTTGGCTGGGTATCCTGCTGTGCATCATGAGTTACAGAAACTGATTCTTCTGGGGTGATACTATTATTTTGGTCATCATAATTGAGCTACATAATAAAAATCTGAAAAGAAAATTAAAACAATATTATACATGATTATTTGGCGTTTTGCGCCGTTTAATCTTAGTACCTTAACTAAGTAGTAATCTTATTCTTACTTGAAATAAAAGTCTGTATTGTCGAGCAAATTATATAATATTCGTCCTGACCGCCAAAAAGTGAGGTCTCAGGTCTGAGGCAAAGAGTATGTAAAGAGTGTCTGAGGTCTGATGAAGTGTCAGTAGTGGTCAGTAGTAAGACCATAGACATTTTTTTTTTTCGTTCCTTGTGGAACAGGCTAAGGTTAGAGACCATGCTGCCTAGTCATCAGTTTTTGTTTCTTTTTGTTTTACATTAGAATGCAAGGTGTAACACATTCTAATGTTTTTTGAAGTATTTGGCAGCAAATGTATCGATTCAGCCTTCTCAGCAAACTTCGCTGAGGTAGCTAAAACTACAATAAAATTCTCAGCTCCATTTTACCGAGACCGCGCCTATTTCAATGATTCCACATATTATTCCAGTTGCGCAGACACTTGGGATACAAAACAACACCAATTTTCCATCACAACATCCACTAGGAATCAATTTGCGAATAATTAAAACAGCCACTGAACTTCACTCGAAGAAATCCCGCCAAAAACTCTCAGACCATAGACAGGAAACTTTTGTTATACCACAGACTAAATATGTTTCAAAAGGTGGGTCCTACACATAGTACTGTATTATTATGTGGGACGCCACAATTATATATCAGATTACTGATAGGTTCTCCAGGTTCTTTTTTTAAATGAAATAAATTAGTACTCGACTGCAATCCCACTTGATGGTAAGCAGTAATGCAATCTTTCATGGTAAATCGCACTAGTTATTGGGAATAAAGTATTTTCGAAGGCAGATGTTCTTACCTTTACTTGCTCTTTCGTATTCAGATTTCGATAAATATAATTGAATACACCGATTCCGCACTTCGTCATTGATTGTTACTAGTGTTTTATCCGACATATTTGTAACTAAAGTAATTAAATAGGTTTTATATGATAAGAAGTAAATAAGAACTGGAACTAATTATGCAAACATAAACAAACAATATTTTTAGACAGCGCTCTCAGTGATATTGCATCAGAGCAAGAATAATATATTATAGCATCAGAGCGCGAGAGCACTGTTAACGCAAGATGGCGTCGATAATGACGGCATGCATGACGTCAAGAAATCGTTTGTGACTTTGTGGACGGGCTCACGTTAAAACGGAACGACTGTAAGCGCGCTCACAGCGCTGATATCTCATCTCGGAACGCACCCACTGTGAGCGCTGTCAAAAGTGACATTTAATATTTACATGTTTGTTTTGTTTATAATGAATTCGAACTGTTTGTTTAGACTTGACTATGTCTTACTCAGTAATTTTTAACCGACTTCAAAAAGGAGGAGGTTATATCTTCGGTTGAATGTATGTTTTTTTTTTAAGTATGTTCACCGGTTTCTCGGTCAATTGTGGACCGATTTTTTTATTTTTTTTTATTGAAAGGTTATGCTTCCGAGTTGGTTCCATAGAAATATTGTTATGATCTGATCATGAACTTTGAAGATATGGAACAGAACTCCTCATAGGATCACAGCAGAACCGTCGTAACAAGTAAAATTGCTTTGTTTATACGTATAGTCGATGACTGACTGAAAGTAGAGGGGGAATATATCGAACTAATCTGATGATGAAGCCTGAAGTTAGGCACCGGAACTCTGTAATAAATTAATGTAACCTAACCGTGTTTGGGATTATTAGAATTGTCATGAGATGCACTCTGGCTATAAGGTATTTAAGTTTGGCTGAGGGGTACTTTTTAGTGGTGGTACCATAACTAAAAAGTGTAAAATAAAAAACTTTTTACAAAAAAAATACAAACTTCAAAGTAAAAAAAAAACACTGAAAAGTGCAAAATAACTTTAATTTCGGAAGTCGGTGTTAAGACAAAACTATTATAGAAACACCGACTTCCGAAATTAAAGTTATTTTTCACTTTTCAGTGTTTTTTTTTTACTTTGAAGTCGGTTGTATTTTTTTTTGTAAAAAGTTTTTTATCATATATATATCAGTTGTATATTTACTTCAAAAGCAATGTCAGAGACCACGAAAATGTAAAAATAGGATTATTAGTTGGTATCGTAATACAAAGCAATGAAAATCTAGAAGAAAATAGTTACTACATGGCTTATTTATAAATTGTATTTTCAAGAACAGTTGTAAGAGTATAATTATGTATAAACATCGTTTTATTTTTCATTCTAGCATAATGAATGAATTAAAGAATATGATGAACAATTTAGTATAACCACCCCAAAAGAAACAGCTTTTGTAAGAAATGATGCGCAGGAAGATACTCAGAAAACCCAACAAGTTGTTCAAGATGATACTCAGATAACTTCAACAATGTCAACCTGATGTGATTGATTATATTATTATGTATAAATTAAGGATTTCTGCTGGTTTTATCTCAAGTCTATATGTAAATCATTTTTCAGATTATTAGAGAGATACTTATAGTTTTCTTATATTTTATTTTCAAAGTTAGTATTAAGTAGTAGTAACACCACAAGTTCTATATTCATGATACTTTGATATCAAAACGCTCTATAAATAATTAATTTTAAACTTCGCTTAGAATTTACATTTGAATATTTCAATTACAAAAAATCCATGTAAGTACTTAGTGACTGTCTATATATCTATCAGAATCTATTATGGATAGTTTAGTCGTATTATGCTCTTGTCTACTCCATTATTATGGCGATGAAGTTAAAAACTATTCGTAAAAAAATTATGGGAGAAAAAGGGTAAGGTTAAGCCTTCCCCTTGGAAAGAGAAAAAGTATCTTTCTTTTTATAATACTTGCATTTTATAATATGAGCCCTTTTCTTTACAGGAAACTCCAAGGCCAATTCATTGTTTAAATAAGTGATTCTTGCGTTCAACTACTACACTTTTTACATTAAGAGCCCGAAAAAGATTTTGCAACTAAGAGACATAAAAAATACTTGGAAATATTGCAAAAAAAAAAGAAAGTCAAAGTGTTTATTGCGAACTAAGTGTTTACAATGTTGTTATAATATCATGTCAGTACTTTTGACTTAGCAGCCTTTTATAAGCATTGCAATTTTAATTGAAACCAATGAATTGCATATTAAAAAAAATATAATATTAAATAAATAGGGTCAGAGTATTATGTCCTCATTCAGTTTTTTTTTTTTTTAATCGGTTTGATAATATGATATATAAAAAAAGAGTAGATGAGAGTCAAACCTTGGATTATAAATTTTTATTTTTGACATTCCACTGGTGGCCCTGACTGCTATGTCGAAGGCCGTGGGTTCGATTCTCACCCATGGCAAATGATTGTGTGATGAGGACGATCATTTGTTCTGTCTGGGTGTAGTTTATCTATGACATGTTTGTATTTAGAAATATATAAGTAGGTTTATCAGTTATCTAGTGCTCATAGCACAAGCACTGCTTAGTTTGAGACTAGATGGCGTTGTGTCATATTCAGTAGAATACTAATAATAATAATATAATATTCCACAACTATCACACAACGCCGTCTAGTCCCAAGCTAAGCAAAGCTTGTGTTATGGGTACTAGACAACTGATAAACATACTTATATATTCTAAATACATACATATATAGATAAATACTCACCTCACAAACATTTGTCCTGGGTGGGAATCGAACCCACGACCTCCGGCATAGCAGTCAGGGCCACTAACCACTAGACCAACAGGCCAGTCGAATTTAATACTGAAATTAAATACTGCAACCGTTTTTTTCTAAACATTTATTTTCAATTTTTTTTTTACTGTAAGTAGAATTTATTTAACTATTGCTCCATACTATTTACGTACTTAAACAACATTGATTTGTGTGTAATTTGATATGATAATAGACTGGCTCTATTTTCAAGTATTGTTTTATTTTTGAATAGCTTCTGCCCGCGGTTTAGACCACTTGAAACTAGTACCTACTTTATGATATGAAAATTCGATATCGAGTTTCTTGCCCAGCACATTGGATCAACTTAGGATGGATGAAAGACCGACATGTCACTGGAATAACTTGTGACCCACGGATGCCCTTCAAGTAGAAGGGTAAAATCTACAAGTCCGGGATCAGACCTGTCATAAGAATGTTGGGCTGTAAAAAAGACAGATGAAAGGAGATTGCATGTAGCGGAGATAAGAATGTTGAGATGGATGTGTGATGTGAGAAGTAAGTGTATTAGGAGTTTATACTTACTTACTTCTCACAGCACAAATCCATCTCAACATTCTTAAGTATATTACGAGTTTGAAAGTGGCGTCAGTGGCTGAAAAGTAGAACTGGAATAGTTTTTCTTGGTATGGTTATCTGAAGAAGACGAATGAAATGCGTGATACTAAAAGAGTTGAGTATAAACGTGGTTGGAGGGAAAATGGGGCCAAAGAAAGATAGATGGATTGTGTGAAGTTTGCTATGAAAGAAAAGGGAGTTAATGATAGCATGGTGGGTGACAGGACACAAAGGAAGAAAAAATCTTTGCGCCGACCCCGGTACAAGGGCAGGAAGATGATGATGATATGAAAATCATTATTATTATATAGTTGAAGGCTTATTAGGGTTCCGTACCGAAAGGGTAAAACGAGACCATATTACTAAGATCTGCTGTCTGTCTGTCCTTCTGTCACCGGGCTGTATCTGATAAACCGTTATAGCTAGACAGTTGAAATTTTCACAAATGATGTATTTCTGTTGCCGTTACAACAACAAATACAATAAACATTTTAGTGGGGCTCCCATACAACAAACGTAATTTTTTTTTGGCGTTTTTTGCTGCAGACGGTACGTAACCCTTCATGCGCGAGTCCGGCTTGCATTTGGCCGGTTTATTTTTTAGGTGGGAATTCAGCAGAGAGGAAGGGCGTGCCAGATTTCTACTGACTAAAACGGATATAACTTTAGAATGGTGTAGCCGGAGGGGTTTGATAGTTGAGGAGGGGGGAGAGAGTTGAGCCCTCCCACCTGGCACCACTCCCATGAAAAGGTAACTTACCGTTTCCGAGAAAAACGATCTTTTGTAACCCTACCTCAAAACACTCCGCACGGTTTCCCGCGAAGCGGCGAGCCTCCATGCTGGCCAGCCACCATGAGATCTGGTGGCAACAGGCCTTGCACGCATGCACGCTCTGCGCGTGGAGATGCAACGTCGGGGCGAAACTCCGCTGCCACGACAAATCGCGGCATGGCGGACAGAGCTCCGGCGGGGTCTCATGGCGGAATGGCGACAGCGACTATCGCAACCCAGTGCTGGGCACGCCATAATTATGGCGGTAAGTCCCCTCTTTGAGGAGTGGCTGGAAAGGCAACACGGCGTCCTTACCTTCCGCATGACGCAGGTCCTGGACCGGACATGGTAAGTTCGGGAGGTTCCTGCACCGGATTCGTGCGGAAGAAACGCCCGGGTGTCACCATTGTGTGGACCACCCAGAGGACACGGTGGAGCACACGGTGGAGGTGTGTCCCGCTTGGGCAGAGCAACGCCGTGTCCTCGTGGGGGCTATCGGTGGCGGCGATCTCTCGCGCCGGGCCTTGGTACAGGCCATGGTCCGGAGCGAGGAGGAGTGGCAGGCGGTCGCCTCCTTCTGCGAAGCAGTAATGCTAGCAAAGGAGGCGGCCGATCGCGTGAGGCAACGATCCTCACGCCCCAATCGCCGCCGGGATTCCGATCCCGATTTCCGGCCATCGTAGGCGCGGGCTTGCGGACGGCGAGCAATGGGTGGCTCGCCTTCCGACCGTCCGGTAACCGTCCGGACCGAGCCCAAGTCGTCGACGGCGCGTGCTGTTCCACGCGCGCCTCAAGGAGATGTCAGCAACTGTAGGGGCCTAGCAGGGTCGAAGCCTACTGGGGCCAAGGGTCTGATTCTGAAAGGAAGACTCGGCCCTGGTACGAAAGGCAATGAAGGAACAGGAGTGGGTTTTTAGTCAGTAAAAGTCTGACACTATCTCCCGCCCCGCCCAAGGGCGGGGGATGTCATAAGACGATTTTCCAACCGAAAAAAAAAGAAAAAAACTTCAAAACACTCAAAATTGCTTAAAAGGCGTAGTCGACGGAGCCCCGCAGCGCCTACTTCTGGTTGGTTTAAAAAAAAATAAGCGAGTGAATAAGTGAGTGGGGGTGCCCCCATGTCTTGAGCTCGCTTCGCTCGCTTTTGCAACGTTATCCTAGTAACAGTAATAACTGCCTTTTGTGGGCACATATGAAAAAAAAAAAATTCATTCGATCGAAGTATATTATCAAAGTCCGGGATATTTCACGCAAAAGTCGGCCGAGTAAGCAGAAAATCGGTGTCCAGTTTATAAGCGTAGGTCAATCATAATGGCAAACAATTCAAGTCCAAGGGAGATGCCAAGGTCGTCGAAAAAAAAGCCACAAGAATACCACAAAACACATAGAGCACATTCCCGCAACTACGCAACAAAGGAGAAACGGAATGAATGACCCGAATGACCGAAACAATGACACAGACGGCTTCTTTTTTTTACGTTCCGTTTTACCGATGTAGCACGATATTTTACACAACAGGCAATATATTGTGACAGCTTTGATTGTCAACCACCTATTTTAACGTTCCGTTTTTCCTTTTATCGGATTTGAGGTATACATTTCTAGAAAAATGAGCATTACCTTGTAATAAGAGTGGTAGCGTTTCATCGACGACCCAAGCCCTACCAGCTTTGACCCTTTTTAGTCCCCAACTCCTGCTACACCAAACTAAAGTCAAGCCCTAAAACGCACTCCTATGTTATTTCTTTTTTTTTCGTTCCAGTTCTCGTATATAAATTCCTTCGTCTCCTCCATTCAGGATTTAACGTCCTAATCCTCATCAGGTTATGTCCGAAAAAAAAGAAATATTATTTTATTCATATTCATCCTTTAGAATACATGAAAATCAAGGAACTTGTATAGCCAATATAGAAATTCTATGATTATAAAATAGAAAAGAAATAAAAAAGATAAACAGACAAAATCACCCAGGATATTTTTTATTGAACTGTCAACGTGAAGTGAATTTGAGTTTTAGAATCACGTCAAAATCATTGAAGCGCGACAACTCGTATTTCGGAACGCGGGGCTTGTCAATCACTTTCTTAGAGAAATTATATTTTTTTGTGATTTTCTGACCTGGTAACTGAGGCCTTTAGGTCAGGTTTTAATTTAAAAAACATTACACTTTGTTTATCATTAAAAGTAAAAACATAATTTTATGGTGAAGAATGTTAGTAGTATAATTCAGGTAAATAAATAAAGTTTTTTTTTTGGCTTTTTATCCACAAGGATACGTGAAGAGAAAATAAAATCAGTTTTTGTTTTTGTACACGAACAAATAAGCTTAACTTGACAATGCAAAATTCAAAAATATAAAGATTTTACCATCAGGTCATTTTATCATCAAGCACTGCTTTATATCAATAAAAAAAATAAAGATTAGAAAAGTATTACAAACCCTTTTCTGACAGTTTATTACCTATTTATTGGGAAATCATCCAATGACTTCTGGTACTCCAGGATGGAGTGAGAAGGCTAAATGTATTCAATCAAAAGCGTGTTAAAAAATTCAAAGTATTTATATTCTTCTAAAATAAAATGAGCCTTTATTCCGAAGTAAGAACACCAATGTGAATTATTTTTATGTTGTATGTTTATATTTATGAATGTAGGCAGGGTAACCACTATAGTGATTGCCCAGCATATAGTGTTTGCAAAATTAACAAGTAATAAATTTTTTGGTAATTTTTAAAGGAACTAGTATAAATTTAATAACCATAGATGTTACTACTATTTATATAGTAGCATTTTAAATTTCAATAACTGGCAACATATTATTTTTTAAGTGTCATACTCATAACCGATTTTCAATGTATCAGGTGGTGCAGCTCGTCAAAAAAAGTTATTTCTTGTGATTTTTCTTAAGGATAGTAGTTTCAAAACTGCATTTTTTTTAATTTTTTTTTATGTGCTAGGGTTTTTTATTAATGTTATTCGATAAAAAGATATTTAAGCGTCTATTAACTTACTTGTTATAACGATTACTTTTTTCGTAAAGTTTTAAAAAGGGGTGGGCAATCACTGTATTGAAATTCTAATAATTTTAGTTATTGCCATACCTTTATTTAGCTATTGCCACTGACAATAGATACAGCTATTGCCCGGTATTGACCGGATTGATATTTATCATTTTCTGATTTTTCTAATCATTTCTTTCAGCATGCCAAAGGTGCCTAAAGTAAAATACTCTTAAGAAAACCTTCAGAAGGCAATAGCTGAAATTCAAAATAATGAACAGCAATTGTCAGATCGCCAAATTTCTCAAAAGTGCGGTATACAAAAATCAACACTTCAGTTTTACAAACGTAATCCGGGCCATAAAACTCTCAATTTTATTGACAATATAAATAAATCTCCAACTATTTCGAATCCAGATAGCAACAATCGAATTCCTGAAATATTAGGTGCAGAACAAGTTATATACCCAGTTGAAGTCCCTCCAGCGGGATTAATTAGCATCCTTATCACATCCAAAACTGAGTAAACCCCCTATTACTTACATAGTCTCCTACTTGGAACATCTAATTGTGACCAAAATATTTTTCTGGCTGATCACTCTGAAACTCAAAATTATTCAGAATTTTAGTCTGACCTCGTTACTCTAGACTCTGCTACTATCCTTGAGAGTCCAAAGTTGGTAAAAATAAAATCAGGTTTTGGAGAATATCTATTATATCCAAAAACCCCAATAACAAAATGAAAACGACGAGTAGAGAAACTGCCGTTTGCTATCACATCGCAACAATTCAAATTAGCAGTAAAGAAAAAGTAGACAGACAAGGAAAATCAATTTAAAAGAAAAAGAAAAAAAAAATTGGAGAGAAATGAAGAAGAATGAGTAAAGTAAAAAAGAATGTAATAAATACAAAATTTTTGTTATAAAATTAATGATTTTGACGATGATACGATTTCTGATTAGAACGAAGATATTTAAACGTTCAAAAGGCTCGAAGAGAGCTCAAAGGGTATGGTCCACCATTCATACAAACTTTGGCCACAGTATAGCAACAGTGTACATATATTAAGACAACTTCAATTCATAGTTTATGAAATAATAAACCCTTTACAGTTATTACAGGTTTATCTAAAAGTTGGAGGAAATGAGTTAAATCAGTTTTAATTTTTATATTGCTAGAGTCAAAATGGCGGCTGTAGCACAGCAAAATAAACAAACATTTATTTATTCATTTGGTTAATCATTTTCTTCGTCGTTTAAAATTAGAACAACGACTAAAAACATTATTTAAGTGACTTCTAAGTATTAGCTTATTTATTCATCAACAAGTATCATTCAACATTAACATCTGTACTTAGTATTTTATTTACATATTTTTATTTTTGTTAGTTAGGTATGTATTGGTACAAATTAAATAGTTCTTACCTGCCGTGGATAAATCCATTATTGTATCACAGATCACGGATTTCAGCAAATTCTAAAGAATTTTTGGGGGATGAACTGCTTGCGTCTGTAGGATTTACTTAGTTCTGACCACCCTACACGTGTCCCCTGGGTAGTGCTAAACGAGCAGTAAATACGGTGGTAGGCCATAGCATCGGCTGCCGGCTTAAAAGTTACCACCCACCAGACAAAGCCATGCCGCCAAGCGATTCGTCGTGTTCCGGCGTGATGTCTGGTGAAGCCGTATGGTGGAAGATGGGTCTGAGCAGTTGTGTTGTGATGTATACCGGGTATGATGCACCAGCTATTGTTGTGTCGGACGTTTGATCGTGGAGGGTAGCGGGATCCGAAGCACGGTGCTCCGCTGGCCGACCGTAGGTAGTTGGGGGCCCAAGTAGTGTGCCAGCCACACACGAAAGGCTGCCCCACCAACTGCGAAAAATCCCAGGGTGGCCCCATCGTGCCGGTTGGCGACCGGGCGAGAGGACCCGATGGCGATCCCTGGGGGGGTTCGGGCGTCCCCGCAGTCTCCAGATCAACCCTCCATTGACACAGCAACTCTGGTTGTGTTGTTGGGTTTAACATTGCATCACCTCGCTCAACTGCCATCTTCCATCTCTCCTATTCACTCCACACACAAAACATGAAAGGTAAAAAGAAAGGCAAGTGTCAACAGCGGATGCACGTCCTCTCATTTCAAGTGCACCTTTCTAATATTAGAGGGCTGCACTCCAATATCGATGCGGTCCACCACCATCTTGAGACTGACAAGCCACACTTGCTTTTCTTGACGGAGACCCAAATTAGATGTCCGTTAGATACGGCGTACCTCAACTACCCGGGATACTCACTGGAGCATCATTTCCTGCAGCGTGCCGGGGTCTGTGTGTACGTCCGTAATGACATCTGCTGCCAGCGTCTCCGTCACCTTGAAGACCCAAGTTTCTCTACGTTATGGCTGTTGGTGGACACTGGTATGGACAAAATTGTTTATGCCTGTGTCTACCGATCGCACAGCGGTGATCAGGAGACGACTCGGCTGTTCGACCACCTCAGTGAGGCCGCCGATAAGGCTCTGCATCGACACCCTGATGCGCAGCTCGTCGCTCTGGGGGACTTTAACGCCTGCCACCAAGACTGGCTTTTCCCATACCAGAAGACCGACCACGCTGGGAGAGAAGCGCGAAACTTTGCAGTATCGATGGGCCTTTCCCAGCTGGTTAAGCACGCGACTAGGGTGCCTGATGTAGTTGGTCATACTGCCAATTGTTTAGACCTTCTGATGACCACCGATCCGGACAGATGTATTGTAACAGTTTCCTCACCACTTGGAACTTCAGATCACTGTCTGGTGAAGTCTGTTTCGTGCTTCTCCCCACCTGACTGCGACTCACGCGGTGAACGGAGAATATGGCGTTACAGGTCAGCAGAATGGGATGAGATGCGGCACTTCTTTGCGTCTTATCCTTGGCAGCAGGTCTGCTTCTCTTCTAAAAGTCCGTCGAGCTGTGCGGATGCTATATCCGATGTGATACGTCAAGCTATGGAGTTTTTCATCCCTTATAGAGACGTACCCATCGGAGGCTCAGCTCGCCCATGGTTCAACGCCGATTGCGTTCAAGCTGAAGAGCGAAAGCATTCGGCGTTTCTCGCCTGGGTTGACGCTCGTGACCGCAAAGCTCCGGATCTGAGCTCAAAGAAGAGAGCTTTCAACCATGCTGCCAAGTCCTACAAAAAGGCACTAAAGAAGGCTCGGTTCGACCGCATTACCCATATTGGCACAAAGCTCTCTGCACAGCCGTCCGGTAGCAGAGCGTTCTGGTCCCTTGCCAAATCGATCGAAGTGAACTTCTGTAAGCCCACATTGCCTCCGCTGGTTAAGCCTGATGGAACACTGGCTCACACGGCGAGAGAGAAAGCAGGTCTCTTTGCATCTCTTTTCGCCCATAACTCTCGTCTTGACACTAGCAGTGCTACTCCACCAACTCTACCTCACTGCAACACCTCAATGCCCGAGGTTCGCATAAGAAACAAAGAAGTTTTGAGAGCACTGTGTCGACTAGACGTGAATAAAGCTAGTGGACCAGATGGTATACCAGCAATAGTTCTCAAGGCATGTGCGCCCGAGTTGTCTCCTGTATTGACGCGCTTGTATCGCCTCTCATTTAGGACTGGTATAGTGCCCAAGTCCTGGAAGCTTGCCAACGTGCAACCCGTGCCCAAAAAGGGCAGTCGTGCCGATCCTGCCAACTATCGGCCGATTTCAATAACCTCCATACTCTGCAAGATTATGGAGCGTGTATTGAACTCGCGCCTCATGGCATACCTGGAAGGTAACGATCTCCTCAGTGACCGACAGTACGGGTTTCGCCACAATCGGTCTACTGGGGACCTACTAGTGTATACCACTCACATGTGGGGCGAGGCCCTTGAGAAGAATGGAGAAGCGATTGCTGTCTCCTTAGACGTCTCGAAGGCCTTCGACAGGGTATGGCATGCCAGCCTTTTGAGTAAGCTTCCAGCGTACGGCATTACCCCTGGTCTGATTAACTGGGTAAAAGACTTCCTGAGTGAACGGTCTCTCCGAGTTGTTGTCGATGGATGCTCATCAGAGCCCATGACGACCAATGCCGGAGTTCCTCAGGGGTCAGTTCTCTCTGCAACTCTTTTCCTGCTGCATATTAACGATCTGCTGATGCCCGGTATCTATGGGTATGCAGATGATAGCACAGTTGTAGAGAGATACCTGCCAGGTGCTCGGGCTAGTAAAGAGCTAATCCGGTCCGAACGAGAAGCTATGGTAGAGCGTATGAATGTCTCACTTCAGGCAGTCTCCATGTGGGGCGAAACCAATCTGGTAGGATTCAACGCCGCCAAAACCCAAGCGTGTCTGTTCACCGCCAAAAGGAGTCCGTTCGCCTTGGCTCCTGCTTTTCAGAATGTATCTCTGGAGTGCACCGACCGCCTTCAGCTCTTGGGAGTTGAAATTTCTTCAGACCTCAATTTTGGGCGGTTCATTGAGTCCAAAGCCAAGGTAGCTGCTAGAAAACTAGGTGTTCTTGCAAAGGTCCGACGGTACTTCACACCGGGACAGCTTCTAATGTTATACAAAGCACAGGTCCGATCGTGTGTGGAGTACTGCAGTCACATATGCGCTGGTGCTGCAAAATGCCATCTAGCAGCTTTGGACTCAGTGGAAAGGCGTACGAAGAGGCTAATTGCGGATCCAGATTTGGTTAAGTCCAATCTACAAAGACTCGAGCACAGGTGTAGGGTAGCCAGCCTATCGGTATTTTACAGGTTGCATTTTGGAGAGTGTGCGCGGGAATTGCATGACTTGATTCCGCCATCTCCTTTCTACCATCGGACAACCCGACGTACGGCGAGTATCCACCCTTACGTTGTTGAAACTTCAACGGTCCGGACTAAGCGTTTCGCTTCGTCGTTTATACCGCGTACATCGAAGGAATGGAACAATTTGCCTGCTGCGGTCTTCCCGTCCAACTATAATTTATGTGTCTTCAAGGCTAGAGTGAATAGGCTCTTAATAAACTAGTGCGCCACACCATCAATGATTGCATCGCTGCTTACCATCAGGTGGGATCGCAGTCAAGCACTGGTTTATATGAATTAAAAAAAAAAAAAAAAATTTCGTCTCATTTGAATAATATTTAAAGCACAATTAACACAGCGTTGGCTTCTGCGGGTCGAAATATTGTAGGTACGAGTCGGTTTCCATCTGTGGGACGCTGGAGTTGTTCAAAGAAGTAGAAACAGAGTCCGAGATAGAGCGGCCGGGTGTCATTGTCGTACATAGCAGATTCAGAATCCATAGGCAGGCTGGGGTCGTCGGGAAAAGCGAGTGCATAGTTCATTATGAAAGCGAAAATTAATAGCAGCAAATATTCACAAACTGAAGCAAATAGTCGCAATTCAAATGCTACGCGGCAAAATGTGACACTTTTTACCGCCACTTTTCGCCCCATTTGGGTAGGCTAAAGTCTTAAGACCATACAGCCACTGAACTTCACTCAAGAAATCACGCCAAAAACACCCGAACATTTTAAACGACGCAATTAATATTTTTTTCAATAATATAAGCAAAATAATTGTATTTCGTATGCATTTTTATCAATGGGCCAAATGCATATTATTGATATAATAAATGATGTTAAAAAAATGATGTTCTGGTCGATTATTAAATTGAAAATTTTAAGCAATCTTTATTTTCATATTCTGCCTAAAGGACTTTGTATCCATGGTCAAGAAATAATTGAAAAAAAAACTTCAAAATGGTTGCAGGAACCAAGGAAACACTGAATAAATGAATATACTTATTGTTTATTATTATTTTTCCGAACTTTAACTGACGTGATATTATTTTAATAATTATTTCTAGTAATTATTAAGATTTTTTGTTTAAATAATAATCTTGTCCACGGCATTGAAAACCTCTGGCCGTATCCGGACCACTCTCTTTTAGTTATTTGTATTAGAATAAGACGTTAATTAATGTTATTATTAATTATCTGCTAGGTGACTAAAAATGATTGACTGTCACAAACACCCATGAAAATGGATATGGAAAAAAAATTAATGGACTTATAACGAAAGACAGTAAAATAAAAAGAAGCAACTTGACATTCGAATACGAAAGACATTGAAAATATATTTCGCAAGAAAACATGGACGAAAGACTAGGCGATATGGTCGAGTGACTTTAGCCTTCCCTAAGGGGTAAATAGAAAAAAAAAACAAAGACCCATCCCCGTGTTCCGAATTGCGTCAAAAGCGATTATATCGCGAATCCGACCTAATTTAATAGTCACAAAATAGAAGGGCTATTGAGTAATAATTATTATTGTGACGTTGCGCGTTGGTCGGATTCGCGATATTATCGCTTTTGACGCAATTCGGAACGCAGGGCATGACGGCCATAACCCACAAGTCAAAGAGTATGCAAGTCACTGTCACTTAAAAAATCGACACGTGCTCTTTGGTTTTTGGTCACAATGGTCATTTACTGATCATTGTCCGGCGTTCGTTCGCGTTGTATTTTTGTGTTATTATTGCATTGATTTGTATCGAAGTGTCAGAATGTTCATCTTTAGCACAGAGTATTTAATATTATGAGAAATCATAATCATATCATCAGGTCAGGTTATGAGGTCACACACAAGCGTATTTTTACGATGTCGTGATGTATTGTTTTTATATTTAACCACAAGACATCGCCACAAGATTATTATTTGTTTTATTATTTTTGGTTTTTTGAGTTTGGTTTCGTGTCATTTATATATGGGCCAATAATCCGCGCATTCGAAGGTAATATTTTTATTTCAAGAATATTTCTGTAAGTGTCGCTTTTTGATCAGTCTTTCGCTACAGTCAAATAGTTGCAGAAGCGATTGTAGTACTTCGCATTCTTGTCATAGTGAAATAGCTCGCACTCAAAATGTTTTCGTGTTGTGTTCTCACAAGTCTGTTGTAATTATTGTTTGAATCTAAAACTCAATCTTACCACACAAAAAAAATTAATATACCTCCTATTGAAACATTGGTAGACAAGGAAACAAAACTGTCTAGATTGGTGACATGATTGCTCTAGGTCAGCGGTTCTCAAACTTTTTTGGTGACGGAACCCTTTTGGGAAGCAAAATACTTGATGGAACCCTACAATAAAACAATAGTTTTTAAAAGTGTATTCTTTATTAATAAGCATAATAAATGTACAATGTAACAGTTACTAATTATTACTTACTTTACCACATGGTACAATAATAGAAGATATTAAAAAAGAAAAAATCTAACTAATGGGAGGTATGAAACTGTTTTTTATTTTTCATCAATTGGTTGATATCAGGTTTGATAGAAGACAGTTGAAGTCTCATATCAGGTTCGGCGTCCAGTCTATTGCGATATTTTGTTTTCGTGGCTGCATAGGTTGAGAATCCTGTTTCGCACAAAAATGTTGTTGGGAACGGGAGAAGAATATTCAGAGCCATTTTGCCATTCATCACGGATTCTGCACCAAAAATCGTTGAGAGGCGTCGTTTTGAACAGTGACTCCATACTTGTGTCTGATGACATTTCTAAAAGAGATTCATAATCTCGTTTGACATACTTTCGGCCTTTTCCAAGTTGGGTAAAAAAGGATTATGAATCCATGAATTCAGTTTCATTTTTGTATTCTGTTCTTCGGGAAAATACTTTTCAAAAGATGCGTGCATCGAACTGAGATATTGGACCAATTCTTCAAACACATCATCTTGAAACATTTCTGAGTTGTTATCACTAACAAACTCACTGAGTGACATAAAGCTTTCTATTTCTTTCTTACCAACGCAAATAATCCAAAAATCTAATTTACTTTTGAAGGCAGTTATTTTGTTATAGGCCTGAAATACTGTTGTCTGTTTACCTTGCAATGATAAATTCAATTCGTTCAGTTTTTGAAAGATATCCGCCATAAAAGACAATCGGGACAACCAAGTTTTATCATACAAACGGTCCTTCAAATTAAAAGAAGTATCTGCTGAAAGAAACATTTGTAACTCTGCTCTAAGTTCAAATAGCCTTGTTAAAGTTTTACCCCGAGACAGCCATTGCACTTCTGTATGGAGCAGCAGTGTTTTATGTTTGCTGCCATAATCTTCACACAATAATGAGAACAATCGGGATTGTAGTGGTCATGATTTGATAAAATTAATTAATATTACCGCTTCATCCATAACTAATTTTATATTTGACGGCATTTGCTTCATCGCAAGTGCTCTACTTTTCTTTATTCCGTGCAAGTGCTTATCTATGCAGAATACAATGGCTGGAACTACAATTAGGCGCTTTATTTTTCATTCGTGACACTGCTCCTGCTGTTTTACCTGTCATCGCCTTTGCCCCATCTATTTGATAAAATTAATTAATTTTACCGCTTCATCCATAACTAATTTTATATTTGACGGCATTTGCTTCATCGCAAGTGCTCTACTTTTCTTTATTCCGTGCAACTGCTTATCTATGCAGAATACAATGGCTGGAACTACAATTAGGCGCTTTATTTTTCATTCGTGACACTGCTCCTGCTGTTTTACCTGTCATCGCCTTTGCCCCATCTGTACAAATGTCAATGCAATTGTTCCAACTGAGATTATTTTCTTCAAAAAATATATTTATTTTATTAAAAATTTCTTCCCCGGTAGTGTTTGTGAGCAGCGGTGAACACATAAGCATGTCTTCTTCAAAAGAACTTTCATATCGACTGCAAGCAAGCAATACCTCCTATCTGACTCCGGGTGGATTTTAAAGGGGAACAATAAAACTTAATAAAAACCTTATTCCGAGGTATAATGAGATACTGAAAATCCAAGTTTTCTTTTTTATGTATAGTATTGATTAATAGTTTTTTTGTTTTTATTTTGAGTCTAAGGGTAGTTTATGGTAGATACGAGTTATTGGTATGGAAAATCTGATGCAAATATTGCAGATAGAATTTATTGGTATTAAAGTTCTAAATAAAAACAAGTAATTTAACCCTTAAATGCATGAATTTTTTTATAAAAATATATTACATTTGAGATAATGTGTAGATTCATGGAAAAATAGAAAAAATCCGTATAAAAATTTTAATATATTTTTTATTAAAAAATGTATGTTTCAAAAATGAAACACTATGCATTAGGGATCTAAAATATAGCAAGTTTAAAAGTATAATATTTTCGGTGTGTTTATGTCGTATATACACATCAATTATTGTGAAATAAGGAAAAACAGTTAGAATTTTTTTTTGAGCATAGGTACACATTGCATTTGTTGCATTTTATAAAGCTCAAAAGTTTACATCCAGGAAATTGACAACGTCTTCTTGAATCTGTTCTTACAAGCTCGTGGCCAACTCTATCAAGTCGAACGTCTTTGGTAGGCATAGAAGGTAAGTTAGCTGTCCTTTTCTTTTTACAAATAGCTTCTTCCAGACTTGAGCTTGGTCTTCCTCTCTTACTCTCTCCGTGTGTTCCATATTTTGTCAACGTTTCAGCCAAGTCACTGCGAAACTCTCCAAAATCCATAAGGCTTTTAGGGTTCACTCCTTTTTGTTTGTTTACTTTTAGATATAGTACCCAGGCGTTTATGAGCATTTCTCAAAATAATTGTACCATTGCTTAGAAAATTTACTAAAATGAAAATATTGAAATATACCTGATTTCTTTATTTTAATCTATGGGTAAAGGTCTAAAGATTATAAATATATGGTTTGTTTTGAGATATAAAACGCAAATAAATAGCAAAATCTATTAAAACAAACCAAAGGTGGAGAAAAATTCTTATTTTGTTACCTTCACTAGTTTAGGTAAATTTAATGTTGAAACCTATTACTAGCAGCTTTATTTGATTAAATGGGATAATAAAACAAAATTTAACTTGTTTTTAAAAAATCAGTCTATAATTAACAGAAAAGTCTTGAAATATAGGCGGTAATGTTTCCTTTACGTTACTATTCGGCCACAACTCTTGATTAACTTTACATTATTGAGTCTTTTTTACTTTGAATTAAAATGTTGTATACATACATAATGCAGAAACGAACTATATATTTTAGTTTTTATTACAAGAATATAATTAGTATCTTATATGTATTAATAAAGAAAAGAAATATGCGCCCGCTTTTATGGGACAGTAACAAAAATAGAATTCTGGTTACAAAATAGGATTTCTTAAGCCTAGACTTCACAGTAGTGCAAATAATTATTTTGACTTAATTATATTGATAAAAAATCACTGTCAGGAGACATTCTTTAAGATTCTTAATATTAAATCTAATACCTAATTAGGAACATTAAGAGCGAAACATAATACTCATATGCAATATATCAAGGTCTAAACATTTACTAGAAAACTTTTCCAAAAATAAACGTGAATATTCTTCAGAATCAATCTCTACACACTAGCATCTTATTAATAATTTCTATTCGTTTTCCTATCTCTTTCATTCCTTAATACACAACGCTTTATCTAGTTAATCTAAAAAAAAACACTCATCGTTTAAGTACAACGTAGGTACCCTGAAGTACCTTAGCTTCAATAAGTATAGGTCATTAAAATAACAATAATTATTGTTTATTTGGTACACAATTATAAAATGACACGTTATGGTGCGCTGTGGTAGCCCGCGACATTCAAATTTTCTTGCGTTTTTTGCAATTTACAGGTCAGTTTCAGCTTGCATCTTAATTAAAATTCAATTCGCGCCAACAATAAGTATGTATTTACATGATTTTAACCATAAGAATCATCAATACTTCTATTCCTCTCAGTTGTTATAATTTTGGAAATCTGAGCATTTGAGAGGAATTCTAACTTATATGTAGACAAGTATTGATGAATCTTATGGTTAAAATCATATAAATATTTACTTGTTATTGGCGCGAATTAAATTTTGATTACGATACAAGCTGAAACTGACCTGTAAATTGCAAAAAACGGAAGAAATTTTGAATTTCGCGGCTACTGCGGAGGAATCACCTTAAAATAAGACGATTCGCAATAATAAAACTAATTTTTAAAACTTAATGAGTAGCTACATAAACAATAAAAAAATAATTAATTACAATATTCACACTCATCAGTTTTTTTTTTTTTTTTTTTTTTTCGGTGGGAAAATCATCTTATGACATCCCCCGCCCTTGGGCGGGGCGGGAGATAGTGTCAGACTTTTACTGACTAAAAACCCACTCCTGTTCCTTCATTGCCTTTCGTACCAGGGCCGAGTCTTCCTTTCAGAATCAGACCCTTGGCCCCAGTAGGCTTCGACCCTGCTAGGCCCCTACAGTAGCTGACATCTCCTTGAGGCGCGCGTGGAACAGCACGCGCCGTCGACGACCTGGGCTCGGTCCGGACGGTTACCGGACGGTCGGAAGGCGAGCCACCCATTGCTCGCCGTCCGCAAGCCCGCGCCTACGATGGCCGGAAATCGGGATCGGAATCCCGGCGGCGATTGGGGCGTGAGGACCGTTGCCTCACGCGATCGGCCGCCTCCTTTGCTAGCATTACTGCTTCGCAGAAGGAGGCGACCGCCTGCCACTCCTCCTCGCTCCGGACCATGGCCTGTACCAAGGCCCGGCGCGAGAGATCGCCGCCACCGATAGCCCCCACGAGGACACGGCGTTGCTCTGCCCAAGCGGGACACACCTCCACCGTGTGCTCCACCGTGTCCTCTGGGTGGTCCACACAATGGTGACACCCGGGCGTTTCTTCCGCACGAATCCGGTGCAGGAACCTCCCGAACTTACCATGTCCGGTGAGGACCTGCGTCATGCGGAAGGTAAGGACGCCGTGTTGCCTTTCCAGCCACTCCTCAAAGAGGGGACTTACCGCCATAATTATGGCGTGCCCAGCACTGGGTTGCGATAGTCGCTGTCGCCATTCCACCATGAGACCCCGCCGGAGCTCTGTCCGCCATGCCGCGACTTGTCGTGGCAGCGGAGTTTCGCCCCGACGTTGCATCTCCACGCGCAGATCGTGCATGCGTGCAAGGCCTGTTGCCACCAGGTCCCATGGTGGCTGGCCAGCAAGGAGGCTCGCCGCTTCGCGGGAAACCGTGCGGTATCCCCGCACCATCCGTATGGCCATGACCCTCTGGCACGCGTTCAGCTGGGCCGCCGGTCGCTTTCGCAGTGACGGCGCCCACACCGGCGCCCCATAAAGGGCCATGGACTGTACTATGCCAGCGTAGAGCCTCCGGCAGGAGGCGTTTGGACCCCCAAGGTTGGGCAGGAGCCGCTTGAGGGCAGCCCCATTCCGATTCAGTTTGGGAGCCAGACGTCGGAAGTGCTCCTCGAAATTCCACCGGCTGTCGAGGACGAGTCCCAGGTACTTCATCGTCGACCCGACGCCGATGTGAACTCCTCCTACCGTTAATTGGGAGCGCCGAGGCGGCGCGCTCCGAGGGCCGTGAAAACACATGGCCTCGGACTTTTGCAGTGCCACCTCGAGTCCCAACTGCTGGATCCTATCAACGACTATCGCAACCCCGCGTGTCGCTAATTCGACCGCCGCCTGGTACGACTCTCCCTGCGCCAGGACCAGCGTGTCGTCTGCGTAACAGACCACGCTGACCCCGTCAGGGAGGTTGCCGCGCAGCACGTAGTCGTAGCCGATGTTCCACAAGGGCGGTCCTAGTACCGATCTCACTCTCCCTGGTGACCAGGGTAGATGATGTACCTGTCCGACAGGTAGGCCTCGATCATACGACAGAGGTGGTCGGGCACCCGGTGATACCGGAGTGCCCTCCTAATGCTACTCCAGGGCAGGGAATTGAAGGCGTTGGCGATGTCCAATGACACCGCCACGACACACCTGCCCTGGGACACCGCATCCCCCGTCGTGAGAGCTCGCACGCGCATGATGGCGTCCACCGTAGAGCGCCTCCTGCGAACACTCATCAGTTGGATAATGGTCATACATAGCAAAGTTGCATCTTTGGCACCAGAAAAATTGACAATTCAGTAACACATTTATTTGTTCTGAATCCATAGTAGAAACAAAATGCAGAGGATTATTAGACAAATTTGGAATAAACCCGCAGTCATAACATTTCGGTGCCGCAATAAAATGTGTAGAAGACCAAGGCCATAACAAACCAAGGCGTAAACACAGTAGGAAATCGTCTTTACGCAAAAAATCTGTTATATCAAAGAGTATCATTTTTCGGTTTCTCTGGTTAATAAAAATATCTGAAACAAATATTGTTTGCATAATTTTACTACTTAATAATTAAAAATATCAATGTTGCTCAAAATTAGATATTAAAACAAGATGAACAAATTATAAAATCTTTAAAAGCTTGGCTACCACTACACTTTTCACAGAAATAAAAATTGCATGTTATGCACTTTGTGACTTCATGCATCAATACGGACCGTTTACATTGATTACATTTTAATTGTCGACTTACAATCGTTCGCAGTGATTTATTTTTTTGTTCAGATGTTTTATATTTGTAATTAACACTTTGGGAAGGTTTTAAAACAATATTTGAAAGAATTTTTATTCCCTTGCAACTTCCTCCAGAAATAAGAGGCGTGCCATTTTTATTATTACGGGAATTTTCCTTGTCTGAAGATGATGACGATGGCATCGGCGATGTATCTACTGCGCTATTATCAATTGATGCTACTGAAGATGTATCATATATCAGTATATTTTTATTAGAAGTGCTAGAAGGTGTAGGCACATTCTCAATATCTGCTTGGCAAACTAAATCGCTACTGGTAATCATATTGGCAACGTCGTCCATTGATGATATTAGTTTGGAAACATCGCCAATGTCGTCCATTGATGATATCAAATTAGAAACATTGTCAATTTCGTCCACTGATGATATGTCATTAGAAACATCGTCAACGTCTAAGGATGATAACACATGGGAAACATCGTCAACCTCATCTATTGGTAATATCACATTGGAAACATCGTCAACCTCATCTATTGGTAATATCACATTGGAAACATTGTCAACCTCGTCTATTGATGTTATCACATTGGGAATATCAAGCATTGGTGATTGCGAAATTTCAAATGTGTGTATTTTTGAATTGAAACAAAAACAATCATCCAAACTACAAAAGCAACTAAGTATTCGATGTTTAATTTGATTATAATTTAAAGTAACAATTTGGTGAATTGATCGTGTACCCGGAATAGTTTTGAGAGTCGGGGGTAATAATTTTGAAATTTCGTCAATATGTTCTGTTGTAATATAATAACATTTTACAGACTTCACACAATTCAAAATTATGTTATAAACATCATCCGCGTTAGCTACATCTTTACCGTATGCTACTTGTCTATCTAAAGATCTTTTAACCACACCCCCAATTGCATCAGCAACGCCTTTTCCATGGCCACTCTCAAAGAATGACCACGTAATTTTAAGTCGTTTAACAGTCGCAAAATAATTAATTAAAAAAAAGTTATTTTTTTGGCGATACTGTGAGCTTGGGCCATCAGAAAATATGTGAATAACTTTTAAGTTTGGTTCTAGAGATTGTGCTAATTCTAGTAATGGTAAAAGATGGGCCCATATCGCACTTGGTTGATGGATATTTGAGGCAGTGTTGCCGCTGGTCATTTGCAGGGTTGCCGTACGCAAGAGATGAAATTGCCGTATTGAAACAAAAATTGCCGTACATTTTTTTATTTAACTATTTACATGAAAAATTAAAATATAGACATGAAATCACTCGTCTCCTCCCATCACATCCACAATATCACCTAATAAGACATCTTCTTCAGTGGCATTTTTTTCAAATTCCGACGGTTTTTTTATTTTCGTTATCATTTCGGGAGTTGGCTTGAACCTCGTACAATTCGTGTGTTTTCTGGAAATGCACTGTTTGGCTAATAATGTTGCATTTATAGTAGACGTTAAAAGGCGGTTTCTTTGTTTTGTTTTAATTAAGTTCACAGCGCTGAAGATTCTTTCTGAATCGGCATTTGCATGTGGCAAGGAGAGAACTTCAAGAGCAAATTTCGCCAAATTCTGAAATTGCGGTTCCGATAAATGAAAAACTCCAAAACTCATCAGGTGACATTTTGTCCATATGAAGGAAGGAGTCTTCGGGAAGAACTGTTTCCGGTAGAAGTCTCCATTCATCGTCTATGGCCTGTTTTTGTTCATTTGTTTTACCTTTCATGATGCAAGGAACCTTTAGCATCATGGGCAACAGAGTTGGCTCCGTGGTTCTTTGGGCACTCGAAACAGCATTTTTTGGCGATAGTATCGATAACTTCTGCAGTAATACGTCGGAAAAGTCATATCTATTCCTTATTTGACAACACCCGGTTATAAGGAAATCTCTCGCTCTTTTTTGGAAATCTGAAATCAAGTCTTGCCTTGATTGAATATTCTGGTTTGCTATTTCAGTCATCAGTTGTACCCCAAAATACATACTTTCAGGTCGTAAAAAATGCTCTTCTTTAGTCGGGTCAATAGCGCTCATATCATTTGTAACAACATAGTCTCGTTTCATATAACACAACAGAAGCTCTTGATAAGTTGCTCTCATTTTTCTATCTAATTCTGTTATTGCGACACCGCTTTTTTGGAAATATTCGTTTAGATTCACGAACTTAGGCAGCACCCATTGCAAGAATATAAAATATAGCTTCATGAATGGATCATTCAAGTCATTGAATGTATGCTCTGCAGACACAATACGCTCATCAAGCCACTTTCTTGTAAAAAACAGTTTTAAAGGTTCCCACTGTTCCAGTAATCGATTGACAACTGCTAATAAGGAGAGCCACCGTGTCTGGGAGGGGTGCAGTAGCTTGTGCACTTTAGTATTAGTGAACAGCTGGAATTCGACAAATTCAGATTGACGTTTTGAGCTGTGTTTAAAGTATCCATACACGTTTCGGGCTAGATCCTCACAACGCCTTGGCAATTTCTTACACGCTTCGCTTGCACACAAGTGTAATGAGTGGCAGATGCATTTAAGAATGATTATGCCAGGATTGTGTGACATAAATCGACTAGCTACTGAGTTGTGCTGGCCCATCATAACGCTAGCACCGTCTGATGCATATCCTATTATATTATCTGTAGGAACGTTTCGGTCCTGAAAGCTTCTGATAATCGAATTATAAATGGCTTCTCCAGTTGCACCTTGATTTGCAGCGTCAAAATCGTTCTTTTCAAACAAAGGTCGCAATTCCCATAGAAGGCTCGAAATTTTTTGTGTTTCAGGGCCATAAAGACGCACTACGATGCACATTGTTTTAACTGATGAAATGTCAGTCGACTCGTCCACTAGCACACTGAATTTTGTTGATTTTAACAAAGTTTGTAAATCGCTTTTGTGACATTCCCCAATAACGTTTTTTATTACTCCTGTACATTTTGTTCTTTTCAATTTAATATCGGGTGCAATTTTCGAATCGGGTATACTCCTTATTATTTCACTTAAATGATCCATGGTTTGAAACGAAACGTTATATGCTCAGCCATAAATGAACAAAGTTTTAATTCAAGTTCAGCAACAGAATTTTCATGGGGGCAAATAACATCTGCTTTTTTGAAAAATGATGGTATCGGCTTGGCAAGTTTTTTATATTTTATTTTCCGCGAATGTTCAGCGTTGGACATGTGTCTCTTTAAAGTAGAAATTTCACAAGAGATTTTCACATCACATAGTTTACAATATGCCTTATAAGTATTATTTTCAACAGGGCGAATCCAATCTTTAAACTCGCCTTCAGTTTCCCATTGGTTTCTATACTTTTGGGCTCTGTGTTTGGTTTTCTTACATTTCTTAGGCGTTGACGGACCAGTGGCATCTTCTGAATCTGAGGTCATTTTCTAAATATCACCGACCACTGCACTGTGAAAACTCTGTTCCAAAAGTAAAAACTAAGTTCTATCTTGTTTCGAATTGATTTGATACGAAGAACTAACAAGTAGTGACGAGCCGAGCGGCGAGCAAGGCAAAATGAATAGAATTCCCCTTCAGAATTCCCCGAATACCAAAGACAATAAATACAATAAGTAGAGTTGCGTTCATTTTTACGCAAACGCTGATTACGTTTCATCTTAATTTAATTTCGTACAATTTATTTAATTTCGTTTTCTTGCTAGATGGTCTGATTGCCGTATTTTAGCGTACGGCAATGACCACTCTGCCGTATACCGTAAAATTTGTCTTAAAAGAGCCTGATTGCCGTACGAAACGGCAATTGCCGTACAAACGGCAACACTGATTTGAGGGCGAAACAGTACAAAAAGATTGCTTTTTGCCATTCACAAAAAGCACGCCAGTATGTAGAGTAACTTGATTTTTAGACGCACCGAAGTGCATAGCTTGTACTTCAGAACTCAATTTACATTCGAAATTTTGGGAAAAGTCACAGTGAATGGCTGCTTCTCCAGGGTTTAGGTTAGCACAACATTTACGGTATTCGTTTGTTTGGTGCCACATGTTATAAGAGTGAATTTTAAATAGTTTAAGATCATTGTCAAACATATCAATTAAATGTTTAATAGTATTCTTTTTTAAAGTTTTCGTCATCCGTTTTGTTTTTACTAAAATTTGGTTACCATCTGCACCTGTTTTTTATAGCTATGGTCAGTCATTTCCCACATCTGCCAACTGATTTCCTCTGAAGGAGTAAATGCTTCCGTGTTATATTTCGGGGATTTAGTTTTACAGATAAAACACTTATTATACATACAGTCGTAACAGTTAATGTCGCAGACAACTGATTTTAATAGATCGGTCATATTAATGTAGTTAAATACATTTGCTCTCTTTAAAGCATAAAATTTGAAGTTAAAGTTGCTGTGTTTTTCGCACAAACAAGTGTCCCTATTTTTAACAGAGGGTGATAGGACAAAAAATGGTTTATATCTGCAAAACGAAGAAAATGACACCAAGTTGCCTTCTTGTTTAAAGGACAATGGGCAAAAATGTATGGAACGTGGTACCCGCTCCAATAGTCCTCATTAATATATCATTGAATAGACATTTTGATGCAGAAAAACGTCTACCATGGCACCTGTCCCTATTCACGTTTGGAAAGCAGTAATCTCACTATCTATACTTATTATTATAAAGCTTTAATCTCAGGAACTGCTAGTCCGATTTAAAAAATTCTTTCAGTGTTAGATAGCCCATTTATTGAGGAAGGCTATAAGCTATATATCATCGCTACGCTACGACTAAAAGGAGCCGAGCAGCAGGGGTGAAACCACGGGGAACAGCTTGTGTTTTATAAATGATGAAGAATTTATTACAAACTACTTATATAAGTAAAATAAAGCTAGAATAACATGATATAACACATTTAGGATTCTATTATTAAAAGAAGTAAGAAAACAAGCATTCTTTAAATACAAAACATATATTTTATCAATAAGTGAGTAGATTTAAAACATTACATATCGGTATCAACTATAACAGCATTGAGGAAAGAGCAGTAAATCCCGTATGCCTCGCATAGCCTAAGTACCATACGATGGACACTATATGTGCACAAGTGCCGATCGTACGTCGCCCGGTTAAACATGTGCAATACTGTTGGACAATATTATTTGCACTGCTGATTAATATATAACAAAAATATGTTTTTACACGGACATGTCGCGACTGGATTCGTCCACGCAAAAGCCAGGCATCTTCGTGTATGCCATAGTCTGGCAGATCATCAAGTGCTCCCTCTCTGTACGTTTCAATTATATATAGACCATTTGATAAATGCTCGGCACAGTAAGATCTTGCCAGCTTGAGTTGGTATGTACCTAGCGCTAATAGAATTATATCCTCCTCCGTCATTGAAGGGAAGTTTTCAATCTGGCTCGCTTCCATCCTCTGAAAATCTACTCTTCTGTGGTTAAGCCGTTTTCTCTCTACATACATATGCAGAAGATTCGGGGTATCTATTTTCTGCCTTATTATATGGACGAATTCGTCTGCGTGTACGCTATCCACGATGGGTTGGTGGAAGTGATTCGTGATAGCTGCGGCAATCTTAAAATCAGTGAACATATTGGGCAGTGACTTATTAAAATATTTTTGCCGCAAGAGCTTAAAATCACGTTTAAACCGGCCATTTGCCACTTCCACAACCCACCGGCATAGCGTTACCGATCGAGCTTCGTTGGATTGTTCAGTGGTCAGCTGTGTCTCTTGGCGGTTCTTTGTTGGTGGGACATAGGATTCATACCCACATTCATCAATGAGGTCCAAGCTGTCCCTAAAACCTCGATCTAATATAAAAGCATCGTTTGTTCGGAGTAACCAATGTAATGGATGTTGTCCATCATTCATAATATCGCCCATTATTTGCGCATCTGTTTTTGTTGCAGCGTATGGACCCATTACATCCAATATATATCCATCAGTACATACAAGTAGGAAAGGTTTCAGTAGATTCTGAAACTTGTGTAAACTGTAGGATAATCTTTGGAATAAAAAGTTCGAGCTTTTATTTATGTAAATGTAAGTACCATCACCAATCAATAATAACTTATCATTATTTTCATTACCAAATAATGCTTTTGGTATAGTTAGATTTTTTTCCAATAATTGTTGTCTGTCAATGTGATCCACTCCCAAATGCAGCCCGACATAATTGTTACTGAGACACTCCCTCACAATCTATACTAATATTATAAAGCTGCAGAGTTTGTTTGTTTGTTTGTTTGTTTGTTTGAACGCGCTAATCTCTGGAACTACTGGTCCGATTTGAATGTTTCTTTCAGTGTTGGGTAGTCCATTTATTGAGGAAGGCTATAGGTTATGTTTTTTTTCAAAATTAGGGATCCGTAATAAAATTGCTATTTTGTAACACAAGGTGTAAAATCGAAAACCTATTTTTGCGTGCGCTGCAAAAACTATTGACAATAGAACAAAATGATGTACTACGGGTTTGTAGATCCTATTAAGACCTACAAAAAAGTCCGCGAGAACATATATCTAGCTATCATGGTTTAATCACAATAACCGATTTTGTGTTCAAAATAATTATTAAATCGTCTGAAGAAAAAAAAACTACGTTAAATATGTATCGTAATATTAATCTTTATCGAAATTAAGCATTATGTTATCAAGAGTATTTATGTAGAAGTAAAATACTTTTCGTTTCATCTCAATCGGATATTTCGTTTAAAAGTTATCACGTGTGTAAGATGTTAAGAGTTGGTACCTATTAATGAGTTATGGGCAATAGAGTTTTTTATCAACATAAAATCCTGTAATAATCTTTTTCGAAATATATTTGTTGATGAGATCAAGAAGATGCAGTCCATTATCCACAGGAATTTCTTAATTCTTTAAACCCGAGTGGCCTCCCCCCACATTCTCTCAAGTTAAAAATTGGTGCCCCAATTATTTTACTTAGAAATCTTAAGCCACCAAATTTATGTAACGGGACTCGACTTCAGGTTAAATTTCTTCGCAATAACGTGATCGTTGCAACAGTTTTGACTGGTCCAGCGGTTGGTCAAACAGTACTTATACCTCGGATCCCAATAATTCCAAATGATTTGCCTTTTCATGTTAAAAAGAGTCCAATTCCCAATTAAATTATCTTTTGCCGTAACGATAAATAAATCACAGGGGCAAACATTTAAATATGTAGGATTAGATTTACGGCAAGACTGTTCTTCGCACGGCCAACTATATGTCGCGTTGTCAAGATCAGGTTGCGGAAACAATCAATATATTCTTCTGCCACAAGAAAATAAAACGAAAAATATAATTTACTCAGAAGTACTTTAAAATAATATTTTAACCCGGTTTAAAGTGGACGGACACTCCCGCCTATAGTCGTAATTCTTATGTGTCTGGCTGAATGTCGAACAGATAGACAGCTATTGCCTGCAACTTATACAATTTAACTTAATCTATATTTTTTATTAATATTATAAAGCTGAAAAGTTTGATTGTTTGTTATGAACGCGGTAATCTCGGGAAATACTGATCTGATATGAAAACTGTTTAAATATTCAATAGTCCATTTATTGAGGGAGGCTATATTTATCTCGGTATTTCCACGGAAACGAGAAAAACGCGGGTAAAACCGCGGGGCACAGCTAGTAACCAATAAACGTTGGAGCTTTCGTCGTGACATGTTAAATAATGTCGCAAGTCTTTCATTTGGCTCCCCAGAACGCAGTTTTGTTAGATAAATACCTAATGCAGTTCTCGGCTCTCTACATCTTTCATTTAGTGCAGGTGTTTGTACCAATATATTATCAAACTCTTCGCACTTGCGTCCTGTCCAAAAGTGCATTTCTTCGTTGGTTAAAGCGTCTCTCGTGTTGAAGTCTAGCCGAGGTCCACGTTGTAAGGCCATTCTTAACATGTCACAAATGTCAGTAAACTGTTCTGTATTAAAATCATGAGTGACATTACATGTTTGAGGTAGCTCATCCCAAACGTTGTTCTCTAAGTGCTGTGTACACACTCTTGCACCATTTGGAATATAAAGCTTATATTCACAAAAGATGTGAGTTTTAATTGTTATTGGGATTCGATGGCGAGTTGCGTTTGGACAGTTGTTAAATACAATGTCGCCCATGCGCATGTGACCGCCCGTAATATTCTGAATATTCATGAAAAAATATCGAAAATAAACTTCAAAAGGGGGGGTCTATCTGTAACATTTATCATGTTATTCAATTTTGAATTTTTTAAGTAGAGTTTGTAGACTTGCTTTCTATTTTTTGACACATCTCCGAAGTTTATGGGTCGATTTGTATTTTGTTTATTATTTCCAAAAGCTTATGAGTTATTTTAACAGGTTAATTAACATTTTACTAAAAATTATCGACTACGAAAAAAAAAAACGGAATCGAAGTAATTTTTTCGGTAAAAAATTGTGTATTTATTTTAAAAAAACTAGTGTAAGTCCATAAATTATCCCCATAGGACCACTTTTTTAATCATTATTTGTAATCTACTACATAACAGCTAAAAATTCACAGAACATTATTAAACCAAACTGTAACTAAATCCAAAGTAAAACTCTAAAACTCTAAGAGTCAAATTTAGGAAAAGAAAATGTGAAAGTCAATTAAATGTCCCCGCTTTTAGCAGTGAGTACTAAAAGGTTAAACTAATAAGGAGGATGATAATGGAAATAAAAACAAACAAGCAATAGCCAGATTTTTACTTAAAAAATAAAAAATACAAGAATTTTAATTAATTAGATTTTCGAAATGGTCCCCACCCTCCTGTAAACAAACTAAAGCTCTCATGGCAACACTTTTTATTGTACGACGTAATTCTTCACGGTTTTCTTTAATTTCCGCAGCAGCAGCAAAAATCCTAGCCGTTAATTGCTCGCGGCTTTCAATGGGCACGGCATACACTTTTTGTTTCATGTTGCCCCAAAGATAAAAATCTAAGGGTGTAAGGTCGGGAGATCGCGGCGGCCAAGCAATGGGACCTCCTCTGCCAATCCATCGCGGATAATTTTGATTTAAATAATCACGAACTAGTCGTGCGAAGTGTGCTGGAGCTCCATCTAATTGCAGATACATCCGCCTTCTTGTTTCCAGCGGTACTTCCTCCAAAAGCAACGGCAACGTATTGACTATAAAATCTAAAAATGCGTGTTGATCTAGTCTGTTTGGTAACACGAAAGGGCCAATAAGTTCATCGTCAATCATTCCAGCCCATACATTTATGGAAAATTGAGTCTGGAAAGTTGTTTCTCTAATGACGTGTGGATTTTCAGTGGCCCACACATGAAGATTGCGATGATTTGTTATACCCGCCCTTGTAAACGTGGCTTCATCTGTCCACAAAATCTTCCTCATAAAATTGAGATTAGCTCTTTGCTGTGCAATTATCCAATTACAAAAAACAGATCTCGCACCGTAATCGACATTTTCCAAATGTTGTGCACGTCGGAAATGATAAGGATGCAGGCCTTCTTTTTTGAGAATTCTCCAAACTCTTATTCTTGGTATACCTACTCTTATCGATAGGAGACGAATGCTTAGCATAGGGTTAGCGCGCACTAATCGTAACACATCCTCTTCCACGTCTACATCAACAATCACGCCGGGCTCATTTTGTTGCGGAAATAATCCTCTTTCGCAAAAAAGACGATGTACGGCAATGAAGGATCGGTACCCAAGTACTGGTCTACTTGGATATCGACGTCTGTACTCTTCGACAGCAGCGCGTGCATTTCCATTACAAACACCGTAAATGAAATGCATGTCAGCCACATGAGACGGCGGTAGATCACGCAATCGTACCATTGCAATGATACGAGTAGTTAACAAACTTTCCTCACAAGATTAAGTAGTGCACAAATCACAAAACACGTAGCGTCACGGGGTCAGTAATCAAGCGACTGAATGAAGTAACGCTAGCCGACAAGGGTGTGCACGTGGTAGGGACGCAATTGTTAAAAAGCTGTTTCTAGGAACCGGTTTCTACCTGAGCGACCCTTTTTATTTGAATAGTTGCAAATGTTCAACAAGTTGTTTGCTGGTTTTTTTTTAGAGATAGGTATTAGTAATGTTCTGTGAATTTTTAGCTGTTATGTAGTAGATTACAAATAATGATTAAAAAAGTGGTCCTATGGGGATAATTTATGGACTTACACTAGTTTTTTTAAAATAAATACACAATTTTTTACCGAAAAAATTACTTCGATTCCGTTTTTTTTTTTCGTAGTCGATAATTTTTAGTAAAATGTTAATTAACCTGTTAAAATAACTCATAAGCTTTTGGAAATAATAAACAAAATACAAATCGACCCATAAACTTCGGAGATGTGTCAAAAAATAGAAAGCAAGTCTACAAACTCTACTTAAAAAATTCAAAATTGAATAACATGATAAATGTTACAGATAGACCCCCCCTTTTGAAGTTTATTTTCGATATTTTTTCATGAATATTCAGAATATTACGGGCGGTCACATGCGCATGGGCGACATTGTATACAATGCCGTGGTGTGTTTGGAGCACATGTATACTCTGAAACTTGAAATTCCTGAACATTTTGCACAGCTTCCGGCACTGCTTCCGGCACTGCTTCCGGCACTGCTTCCGGCATTGCATCCGGCACTGCTTCCGGCATTGCATCCGGCATTGCTTCTGGCACTGCATCTGGCATTGCTTCAGGCATTGCTACGGGCACGGCAGGGTTCGCATGTCTTCTCACTGCATTATCAGCGGACTGCCAACATCGGTGACACACACGTCGTGTGCCATCGAATACCACCTGAAAGTAGTAAAAATATGATTTAATATATATTTTTTTGGAACTAAGCTAAAAAACTGAGAAAACAACGTCACGTAAATACAAAATATTAAAGTGTCGATCGTAACCTAACAACACTTTTGTTATAGTAAGCGCAGATTCAACAAAGTCGTCGGGCCATAAATCATCTCTATGTCCATCTTGCTTGCACTTATAAAGCTTATGGAACGCTAATGCAAAATAATAGGGCATTGGAATAATAAAAGTGACTTTCGAAGGTCCGATGACTCCACACGTGCGCACAGTGTCCAGGTAGCTAATATCGAGTTAGAAAGGATAAGCCCTTTTCTTTGTACTGCTAACCATTATCTATTGTTATTGGTAATGACCGTCTTAAGTGGCAGCACCTGTGCTATACTTAGATTAAGAGTATAAACGGCACGGACGAAGGGATGATGAAATAAAACCACACCTTGATTATAATAATGGAAGTGTTTACCTCCAGAACAGCATGTTCATGAATAAACGCAGCGAACTCAGGGCGCGTTCTTGACAGATTAGTTGTCAAAACATGTTGTTGGTATCTTCTGGTATATAAAGCTCGCCGACACATTACACAGTTGAGACGTTCCATTGCGATATTCCAGTTCGAAAAGCAAATCAGTATAGTCCACAACACTAGCACAGGTCAGCGTTAATTAGAGCGGGTAACAAGTCCAGTAGGAGCGCAGGGGTCAGTAGTTAATAAAACCGAGTTATGAAAGCACAAAAGAAACTCAAACAGCAGCTAAACGTCGTCACGAGCGCAAAACGAACGAGCGACTGACGCAGGACGCGAACACGTCTGGTGTCAGTCGATCCCCTCCTCTCCCTCCCCCGCTGCTCTTGCGCACACCCCGCGCTCAGGAGCAACGGGACTCGAGTTAAAATGAGGAGTGCATGGCAAAGTCTTACGTAAAAACGTTATTAATAGAAAACATGAACGGAAATGCCGAAAATATTACCTTGGTACTCATTTTCTTACATAAATAAGTGGTAACTAATATACTCGTATATGTATGTTTATCGCCGGGGCCACGAGACTGTCTAAACAGGTTACTGTGGCCCTGGAAAGCAAAGGGAAACTGAAGGAACAGGGTTTTTATTAGTTAGTAAGACTGTCGTTTATCTTCAAACGCAATCAGATTTGAGAGTGGCGGCTATAGTAAAAATTGTTCCTCTTGGTAAGACCTTTTAAACGACACTACAATCATATCTATTGGAGCCGGGTACCATTTTGCTCATTCTTCTTTATCATAAAGGCATTTTAATGAATTATTAAGATATCTAATTTGCTTTTTCGTCTTATGTAAAGTTCTGCACTCTCTTTTACCGGCAGTAGATCGGCTTACATCGTCTCTCAAAAAAAACTTTTCAATAGATTTCTTAGTTCCCAGTATTTTGGCTGCCTTTTGTCGTTTTCTTATTTTTCCTTTTAAGCCAAGAGTTTTACGAATGAAAGATGACGCTCTTTTTTCTTTTACTGTATCATTGTTGGCGATAGACTTGAAAACATCTTTTTCTTTGTTACTATGACATTTTTTATAAGCATTTTTCAGTGATAGCTCCAGTATTTCGTTCCTAGCCGTTAACATAGTTATTTGTTTGTTCAAATCTTCTTCTGTCTTCATGTGTTTCTGATTTAATCGAAAAATCTTTTTTCTTAAATTTTCTGTACGCCGGTTTAAGTATTCTATTCGACTTTGAGCATTGTTCCATTGTTTTTTATACATGTTTCTGCATTTTTTTAAACGTTTGATCATCACTTGCAATTGGGATGCGTCTGGAATCAAATTAATTTCAGAATTTTCGTTTTCCATCATGGTATCAATGTTTTTCTTCACCTTCTGCTTTGTCTTCCTTTTTTGATCCCGTCACTTTTTTCTTTGTACCTTCTTTTCCGTCTCAGTCATATCCTTGACTTTTTTGTACACATACTTCGATTTTATTCTTTCGAGGTTCTTTTTCCTTTGTTCTTCCATCTTTTCAGGATTTTCTTTTAATCTTTCGCGGTACCGCCTCATTTTTTCAGCCGGGGTAAGAGGCATATTTAATTCGGAGCTGTAAAATGTAACCGTACATCTATCTTACATTTGCCATGCAAAGCATTTTTTTTAAATGATTATTAATTTAGCCACATTGATACAGGTCAAACATTGTTATGAATATAATTTGAAGCATCAGCAAAAACAATTTGATATTCAGTGTTTTTTTTTTTGAAAATAGAAGCAGCCCACCACTTTATAAAATACTAGCGGCCCGTCCCGGCTTCGCACGGGTGCAATGTGCACTAATACGGTGTCAGTCTATACAGGGAAATGTAGCTTTCTAAAGATTGGTGAAAGAATCTTCGGTATCTACAGTAGCTTTTGAGTTTTTTACCAACCATTAAAAAACAAATCCTGTTTAAAATATTAGTAAAGAAGTATAAAATATAGATATGTAAAATGTATGGGATATTACTTTGAGAAAGATTTTTATCTTAATACCCAAGCTCCTACTATGAGATTCTATACAAAGAACTACGTAGCTCTTTAAAAGGAATGGGACTAATAAGTATGTAATGAGTACGAGCGAGTAGTAGTAGCCAGTATGAGTATTTAATGTCTGATGTTATTTTTTGTAGGTAACTCATTTATTGTATAAACACGACAGAAAATAAATGCACAAAGCTCCCATTCAATTTCGCACATTACCAAAAATGTATTCAATATAATATTGTATTTAATTAAAATTTCATCTTAATTATATTCAAAATCAGATAGTCAATACTCTGCCTAACAATTTCCTATTTTGTTACTTTCTTTTCCATTTATACGTTACCACTCAAAAGTAACAAAAAAGGAGGTAACAAATCAAGTTCCATAAATGATTTTAAATTGTAAATGCATGCAACTAAAACTAGTACTCGTTTATGATTTGACTTACGAAATCAAGATTGAGAGCTTTAATGGTTCTAAATGAGAAATAATAATAATATTAGAGCTTACCTGTGTTTGTTGGGTAACAAAGCTTGGATTTTTTTTCGGACCAGTAAACTAACGGACAACATTCAATGTTCGCGCATGGAACGTAAAAGAAATGTCAAAACGAAAATAAGATGGAGGCCGATCTTGCCAATGTTGCCACTATCCTAAAACATATTTACACCAAATTCACGCAAAAATTTTCAAAAATACGGTCACAAAAGAGGAATTTCAAAAAGGAACTTTTTACTGCGATATTATAAAATCATTATTATTAAATATATTTGTTCTAATACAACAAAATATTAATTTATAAATGAATTATGGTCTTATAGTCCTAATAAATACATAAGTTATTTGTACAATTTCCGCCAGTCCTCTCAAATTACAATTGATTGTTTGGGAAGGTACGAAATTGGGACACTGCACTTTTCATACAACTAGATTAGAACGATTTTTAAAATATTTTTATAGTTATTAATTCATTAATTTATTTATAATTTGTAAATGTTTTTTACTTAGTTTAATAAACTTACTAATTATATAATTTAATAGAAACTGGAAATGATCTATTTTATATATAGAAAAAAATATTTTAAAATATGGGACAGAGATTTAGATAGAAAGTACAATTTTTTTGAGAAATGCTCTTATAATAGTTATATCCAAGAGATGATAAAAAAATCTGAGGTACCACTTTCTTGTCTTCATATGGACGCGGTAACGACCTAAAAAACTGTTCCATAAGATCGACCCCACCCATATGAGCGTTATATTCTAGTATTACCTTAGGACAGGAAATAGGCAGCCTTCTTTTTTCTTTTTTGTCATACCTCTCTAGTCTCCGACGGTTCAGCTCCAAGATACGTGGACAGAAGAATAACTGGTTTGTTGTCTTTCCAGCTAACCGCAGCTACTTCTGTCCCTTCGTAATTGGACTATTTTCCTCGTAGTGACCTCTAGGTACGGATTGTTTCATTACCTCAGATTTTGTTGGTAATTTGCAATTCTTGCCTAACCTATTTCTTTGCACTGTTTCTAGGCAGTAAATACCTTGCTGTGCAAAATAGTGCATCAGGGGCAAGTTTGTGTAATAATTATCGAAATAGATTATGTGGTTCCGATTTCTCGGCACCCCACGTGTAAGTCTAATAACTGTATCTGAAACAACACCAAGCTCTGGTTCTGCTGGGAGACGCTCGTGTGTAATTTTACCAGAGTAAAGGAGAGGTCAAAAATGGGCTATTATTCCGAAGAAATTTGAACACCTATGTGTTATACCTTATAAAAAAGCTTATTTATTACGCTACTCGATCATAATTAAATATGAATTTTTCAGTCCTCCGTTTTTGTGAAAAGCTGAAAAATGTTTTAGTAAAAACAAAACACATATTTTATTGATTATTTGTTCCTACGCAATAGAATTATTTAAAATGTAGCTAAAATTGCCGTATCTATTAAATACCTTCAGTTTTTATTATGATTTTAACTGCCGTTTTATGAAATAAAGACAAAACATAAGTATTATCATGATAATGCAATATCAAAACGTGTCGAACGAAGATCAAATCCGTAAATGTCAGATTGACATTTTGTCAACTTGACGTCTGACGTTGAAATAAACACACACAGATACACTATACGTCATTGAGATACACACACACTGATACAAAGTTATACTGTCACGTCAATTATCACAGAGTTGCTAACCCTATAAAATGATTTACAGCTTGGCAAAAAAGAGTGTGGAATAAATGAGGTCAGCAGTATCGCACCTGTGGCAACCCAGTATACTACGAGTCAACAGTTTTTGATACTTGTGATTTTTGAGAATATGATTCCAATTATTCCAATCCTAAGTGGGTGGGACTTACGAAATCAAGATTGAGAGCTTTAATGGTTCTAAATGAGAAATAATAATAATATTAGAGCTTACCTGTGTTTGTTGGGTAACAAAGCTTGGATTTTTTTTCGGACCAGTAAACTAACGGACAACCTTCAATGTTCGCGCATGGAACGTAAAAGAAATGTCAAAACGAAAATAAGATGGAGGCCGATCTTGCCAATGTTGCCACTATCCTAAAACATATTTACACCAAATTCACGCAAAAATTTTCAAAAATACGGTCACAAAAGAGGAATTTCAAAAAGGAACTTTTTACTGCGATATTATAAAATCATTATTATTAAATATATTTGTTCTAATACAACAAAATATTAATTTATAAATGAATTATGGTCTTATAGTCCTAATAAATACATAAGTTATTTGTACAATTTCCGCCAGTCCTCTCAAATTACAATTGATTGTTTGGGAAGGTACGAAATTGGGACACTGCACTTTTCATACAACTAGATTAGAACGATTTTTAAAATATTTTTATAGTTATTAATTCATTAATTTATTTATAATTTGTAAATGTTTTTTACTTAGTTTAATAAACTTACTAATTATATAATTTAATAGAAACTGGAAATGATCTATTTTATATATAGAAAAAAATATTTTAAAATATGGGACAGAGATTTAGATAGAAAGTACAATTTTTTTGAGAAATGCTCTTATAATAGTTATATCCAAGAGATGATAAAAAAATCTGAGGTACCACTTTCTTGTCTTCATATGGACGCGGTAACGTCCTAAAAAACTGTCCATAAGATCGACCCCACCCATATGAGCGTTATATTCTAGTATTACCTTAGGACAGGAAATAGGCAGCCTTCTTTTTTCTTTTTTGTCATACCTCTCTAGTCTCCGACGGTTCAGCTCCAAGATACGTGGACAGAAGAATAACTGGTTTGTTGTCTTTCCAGCTAACCGCAGCTACTTCTGTCCCTTCGTAATTGGACTATTTTCCTCGTAGTGACCTCTAGGTACGGATTGTTTCATTACCTCAGATTTTGTTGGTAATTTGCAATTCTTGCCTAACCTATTTCTTTGCACTGTTCCTAGGCAGTAAATACCTTGCTGTGCAAAATAGTGCATCAGGGGCAAGTTTGTGTAATAATTATCGAAATGGATTATGTGGTTCCGATTTCTCGGCACCCCACGTGTAAGTCTAATAACTGTATCTGAAACAACACCAAGCTCTGGTTCTGCTGGGAGACGCTCGTGTGTAATTTTACCAGAGTAAAGGAGAGGTCAAAAATGGGCTATTATTCCGAAGAAATTTGAACACCTATGTGTTATACCTTATAAAAAAGCTTATTTATTACGCTACTCGATCATAATTAAATATGAATTTTTCAGTCCTCCGTTTTTGTGAAAAGCTGAAAAATGTTTTAGTAAAAACAAAACACATATTTTATTGATTATTTGTTCCTACGCAATAGAATTATTTAAAATGTAGCTAAAATTGCCGTATCTATTAAATAAATACCTTCAGTTTTTATTATGATTTTAACTGCCGTTTTATGAAATAAAGACAAAACATAAGTATTATCATGATAATGCAATATCAAAACGTGTCGAACGAAGATCAAATCCGTAAATGTCAGATTGACATTTTGTCAACTTGACGTCTGACGTTGAAATAAACACACACAGATACACTATACGTCATTGAGATACACACACACTGATACAAAGTTATACTGTCACGTCAATTATCACAGAGTTGCTAACCCTATAAAATGATTTACAGCTTAGCAAAAAAGAGTGTGGAATAAATGAGGTCAGCAGTATCGCACCTGTGGCAACCCGGTATACTACGAGTCAACAGTTTTTGATACTTGTGATTTTTGAGAATATGATTCCAATTATTCCAACCCTAAGTGGGTGGGGTGCAGTCCCTCGAACGCTTCAATGTCCAGTATTAACAATGTTAATACAGGACGCTAAAGCATTGTTCGAACGCGGTGTAGTAAGTATCCACATATCGATATTAACAGTGAGGTTGTTGTTGTGCGTCCAGATCTGATGAATGTGTCGCTTGCGTGCATTTCATGTTCGTTAGAAGCGCGCAGGGGTTTTATAAATACGAGCCGTGCGCGAAATATACATGCGCCGTTCGCAAGCGGCGCCTTCGCCAGATCTACGCAACACTATGACTTGACAAATAGTTCGATTACAGGGATAATGAAAGAACACGTTTTTTTTTTGAAGTTTCATTTTAATAGAAAATAATTCAATCCGAGGAATCGAAAACACTTTCATCTAAATATTCAATGCCAGAAAAGCTCACATTTTGGCTAGAGCTTCCTGCACCTGATGATTTTGAATCACTAGAATATTCTAATTCTGACAAATCACTGCTACTGTCATCTCTTAGATTTATTATCAGTCGTTCCATCTGTTCATACATAATCGCACCTCTGTCATAATATTCTTTTTCTATTTTCATTACATGCTTGCATGAATTTTTCCAGTCTTCGGCAGTAATGTTTGAAAATGCTTGTTCAGCAGCCACCTATAAGAAAGAAATTATCTTTAAAATCGTTTATACATTGCAATATTAAATAATTAAGCATGTATAAACTAGGCTACATACCTTTATATCAATGGACCCAACATTGACTGAAGCAATTTTATGCTTTGCGATTCCCCATATCAACTCAATAGGGTTTAGGTCACAATGATAAGGTGGAAGGCGTACCACAGTGTGACCATGATCTCCTAAAATATGGTCAATTTCGTAAATGGGCTCTGGTTTATGCCGCTTCACTAGCATTAATAATTGAGGTTTACGGAGAGACTCATCAAAAGGTATATTGTTTTCCAGTAACCATATCTTTATCTCTGCAACCTTTGAAGCGCTAGTTGGGGCCTTGTTCAAGACAACCGAATGGTAAGGAGCATTATCCATTACAATAATGGAAGGTTCGCTTAGGTTGGGGATTAATTTTTCAGTAACCCATTTTGTGAAGTTGGTTTTATTCATTTCCGAGTGATAATCTTCATTTTTGTTTGTGCCACTGAAAATCAAAAGGGCATTTGGAACAAATCCTTTCTCGCTCCCCGCATGTACAATTATATATCTCTTGCCTTTTGATATGTTGTGTTTCACTCCGCTGACATCAACTGATTGCCAACATTTTTTCAGCTTGTATGATGTATGAATATAACTTTCATCCAAATATATTATTTGTTTTTGTAGTTCTGGAGGCAGGTTTCTATTCTCCATAATAATTTTCAAATATTGCTCCCGCTTTGCTGCTATGTGAGGTTTCTCTATTAGTGCCGATCTGTCTGTTTTACATTTCTTATATGAAAAACCCAGAGAGTGTAATATCTTTCTGAGATGTTCACGGCTTCCGTCATAACCTAAGTCCTCTCTAACTACCGGCAGTAAATTTCTCAGTGTAGGCACCTGAAACATAATATTTTGTTTTAAATCTACTTTTTTTTAATTCATGAAATCTGGAGTAGTGTACGAATAAAACATACCTGCTTTTTCACAGTATAAAAAAAATGAACTTTTTGTCTAATTGCACATAAATCGAAGTTATCTAAATCTTTCTTTGGGCGACCTTTGCGATGTTTTCCCGGTGTTGAAAAAATACCATTATTTTTTTCACCTTCCTGAACAATCTTTCTTATTGTGTTGACAGATTTACCTAAAACAAAAAGCATCAGAACAATACTTTATTATTAAATCCATATTCATTATCTTTAAGTTTCTTGTCTTGGAGGATAGCGTATACGAAACTTGTCAAACTACAAAACATAACCTCAATTTTCAATTTATATAAACAAGAATAAAAGTTATATAAATCTGGATATCTACAAAACTACGCATTGAAAAACATTTGTAAAAACCTTATTTAAGGTACAATAACTAATTTAGAGAACATAAATACCTGTCATATCGGCAGTTCTTTGATAAACATTGTCGATATCGGACAAAACTTGTCCCGCTTGAGATTCGGCCAAACACCGCAAAAAGACGTGGTAAATCACTGCTCTGCCACTACTACGAATAGTTTTATTCATTTTAAATAGTTAATTAGGCAACGAAAATTGTTATTTTTATGAAATCTATGAAAAACGAATAGGATAGACGCACTGTTGACACAGAATGTACTAGCAGTTGACAAGTGAAGCAATGTTGCCTCAATCATCGCTTTTTAATTCCAACTGTCACCGCGTCAGACTCTTTTTTGCCAAGCTGTATAGTGATACAAGTTTATATCTTTTCCACTTAACTTAAAAAAAAACGGAGGACTGAAGAATATTATTTGAAGCTCAAAAAAATCAAGATAATTACGCTCTTTCAGCCAGTTTATGTCAGAATGCTGTTCAATTTTTTGATTATTTTTAGACCAAGCTCCATACATTTTTTGAACGTCTCCTTTCAAACTGGTAAGCAAAGCCTTGCAAGCAGCACATAACGAATAACTTGAAGCCCCATTTATGTGGCTTATTTGGTAAATATTGTTTTAAAAAATGCCCTATTTTCGTGGCACACATTTGCTCGTCCACTGATAACCTCTGCTCATATGGAAACGAACCAAATCTGTTATTTAGATGATCGATTATTGGTCTTAGTTTATGGAGCCTATCATGATTGATATGGCTTGTAGGCAAATGTTTGTCATTGTCATTGAAATGAATGAAACTTGTTATCTTTTCAAATCTGTTTAGTGACATGGTTTCAGAAATAGCGGCAAATCCAAATTTTGTTGACCAATATGATCGTATATTGGGATATCGAAAAACGGACATAAATGTGAGTATTCCTAAATGCTGACGCAATTCTGTGGTCGTAATTGATTCCGGTCGAGCTGGATTTTTTGTATGCTGTACCTATTGCTTTCTTGCACTATGTGTTCAAAAATTTGATCGGTAAAAAAGTAGGAAAAAAATTGATACGGTGTCTCTAGGCTTGTTACTTCGGAAATATAAGCAGTATTGCCGTCAAACAATATTTTATTCTCGTCAAACTGAAAGCTTTGCTTTTTCCAAATAAGTTGTCGGTTGCTGATAGGTGTACTCGCCGGAATGTGCTGGTTTGATCCAGAAACAGTTGATTGATTGTCATTACTGGTACTATTATTATTCGAATTAGGAGAATCTGAGTTATTTACGTCATCCGTCGGCTCATCTTCTAGCACCTGCAGCAGATCTTCTCTCGACGGATAGAAGTCTAAGTCGTCTCCATCGGACTCGCATTCATCCTCCGATAATTCACCAGCTTCCAATCTTCGAAGTATATCCTCTATATCATCGTCCTTGGAATTTCTAGCAGCCATCTCTGTAAAAAACATATAAAGCCATGCACAAATACCCACACACATCATTTTTGAAACACATGAATTTTGGGACGAAAACTATCGAATTCATGCAAAATGAGAAAATAAACCAGAAAAAGCAAAAAAATAGAACTACTTACCAATGCAATACACTTTTTCTTATAAACTTCACTCTAACTAATTTTTATTGTTTTTCAAAAGTTGTAAGTATGTACCAGTCGCGCCAAAGTCGTACGTTGGTTATAAAATGACAGTTTTGTTCGCGCGTATTTTGAATACCGTTATTTTTTTTTTAATTCGTCATGTGCACTAGCAGGCCTGGCGCACTTCTAACTATAGGTATAGAAATATGCCTACGCCCGCGGCCTCTCTTGCGAGGCTAAATTCGGTAGAGTGTCACACGCGTGTTCGATTTTCCGCTTGACCCGCGCTAACAAAAAATATTTTCGAATTCTTTATCGAGTTTTTATTTCAAGTATTTGCGACATTTTTCACGTAAACGAGTCAATGACCTTAAAGATCTTTCAATATAAGTAGACCTTCCAGTACTAGTGACTACCTTACTAATGCAAGGTCAACATAGACTGGAATTATACCTATCTTACAAAATGTTAATTATTATGTATAATAACGTCTTAAACGACCTACCTTTTATAAATTACATATGAACGCAAAGCTAACGACATACAAAACCAACAAAGTTATATACACTTCATTTTAATTACCTATTTCCATTTGTTTAGATACCTAACTAAATGTAAATAATCTTTTGACACTTCTATGAGATGACTTATAAAAATATGTTTTAAAATATGGATATAAGTAAATAGGTAGAAATCAATTAGGTACCTATCTACCATATTATTTTAGAAAATCTGATTATATTTTATGTAGTTTACTACATAAAATATAATCAGATTTTCTAAAATTAACGTAATGTACGTACGTATGTACGTATTAACGTAAGTAAGTACCTTTTTCACATTTTTCAAAAACACACAAATCCTAACCCTATACCAGGCCTGTTCAAAGGCGCATAATGGGCATAATAAAAGAGACTCTTGTCGCGCGGACTTACGGTGCATTTTGATTCGTTACGAGCGCCACTGGATCTGGTAGGCTAATAAAATCAAGGTCGTGTCCGTGCCGTGCAATGTATTATGAACATTAGCGCTGTTATTATTAGATTTAAATTCGTATGTTTGCTATCAAGGAGTGCAATTTCTGTACTTGTACTATTTCTTATTCTGTGGCACTAGTAAAGGAAACTATACATTCAGCCAAGTTTGACGTCGGGTAAAATTTGTAGCTGACAATTGGCTATGAAGTTAGTGTTTCAGTTTTGATACGCCATGCATTTAAGGGTTGAATCATTAAATGAAAATAATCTTATAATTCTTCATAATTATGGTAATTATTTGTAATCACATTATGTTCAATCTAATAGAAAGTAGGTACTTATAAAAAAAAACAGTCTTCTCTTAGTAATAAACACTAAGTCAGTCGTCTCGTAATTAACAATCAGCATTCAGTTTAAAACTAATTTTAATTATGCGGTAAAGCATCATAAAATGCATGACAGTCCACCGGAATTACACTTTTCAATTCTTGCAGGTGTTCAAATTTTGTATCAGTGATAGGGAGCTTATTCCGATGAAGTTGTTTATATTGTGTTACGATGGGAATTTTGGTAACTCGCTGAGGCAAACATTGCCAATCATCAGAATGACTGGTTTTATACTGTATCTGTCCCTCTGGAACATACATCAATGCTTTTATATCCGTCACCTTTGGGTCCCCTGGTTTTCTCCCTGGTCTGATAGAATTATAACGCCAAGTTGACGTGTCTGTGTAGTTTTTAATAAAATCATAATCCATCATTGTAGTCTCGTAAGGATAAGGTTTTTGTCTAGCCTCCAAAGTTGCAGATAGATAGTCACTGGGCAAATGGATCAAACGGTTTTTCAACTTCCGTTCTATCGCGCTATGGACAGAATCTCCCTCCATTTGAGTGTGGCCGACCTCCAAATATTTTTTAATTATAGTTACATTATGTTGCATCGAAAAATTGAGTAGCGCATTACTCAAAACATTCTGTCCAGTACATCCGTCACTGTATACAATTATCGGGAGACGTTTAGGGATGCCATATTTTACTAAGTAGTCCGTCAGTAATGAAGCGTAAGTTGAAGCTGTAAGGTCTGCATCCACCTCTGTGAATCAGTAACACATTACATGATGCGTAGTCAGATCATAAACCGAATAGTTGTGCAATGCCAGCTTCGTTTTATAATACACCGCACTTGCTGTAACAAAAGGGCATACTTTGGCAGCTTGAAGATCTACTGTAAGTACTATACACTTAGCCTCCAGCTTGTCTCTAGCTTGTTCAGCTCTCGCATTATCCTTGCGAATAAGATGAGCCTGATAATCAAATTGCCTGTCTTGAAACCTTCGCATGTGTCGCACATATCTTTTTTTAATTGATGTATGGCCAAATTCTTCTCTTTAAACATGCTATTAAAAATTTTCATTGAGTATGGAACGGCATCACGAGTTTCACAGAAGCTTTTATAGATTTTGTAGAGATTTGCTATAGAATGATAAATTGGTTCCAGAAAAATTTTATTTGTGTTTTGTCGGTTATAATGCGATGGCATTTTTGGCAACGAGTCGAAAAATTCATGTAACACAGCTAATCTTTCAATTCTTAAGGTATCAACAGATCTCACTCTAGATAAATCAGCACTATCTTGAGATTTATGCATCCCGTACTGGATAGATCTAACCCAGGAACGTACTGAAAATGGCCCGATGCTTAGGGTGTTTAAGAACATCTTTTTACATACCTTTTTAACGCTACTGGTCCCACTAGAATCCGTCACAGTCAAGCTGTACTCAAAAGAACCCTTACGTCTGGAATCATTTTGAACAGTACATTTCTTTTTGTTCTTAGGCCTCCTACGCACTGGCGACCATAGACGCGGCCAGGCCGCCGCGGCCATGGTCGCCGTTGCGTAGGCAAGCGCGACATGTGGACGGCCGAAAAATTTGCAGTCGACTTCCAAGGGTGTGTCAAGATGGACGTGCAGAAGATAATCACGCTAACTGTGCTTGTGTATTTACTACGAAAACGAAAACGGAAGATTTCACGTAAAAGACAGTTTTGGGTGCATCCATTACTTTGCGAGAGAAAGACTAAAGGATTATATTATACTTATTTTTTGGATTTAAAAATGTATGAGAAGAGATTCTTTAATTACATGAGAATGTCAACGAATACTTTTAACCTGTTACTGGATACAATAAAACCAAAAATTACTGGAACTGGTAACAACTATCGGAAATGCATTCCAGCAGAAGAAAAATTAGTAATAACAATAAGGTAAGCTTTTTCTTTTTTAAATACAGAATGTTTAAAAAATACGTGATATATTTTAAAGGGTGTTTCGGAATGGAGTATTGTGTACAGGAAAAATAAAAATAATGTGATAGGGCCTTTTTTTACTTAAACTGCTAAATGGATTTTTTTGTAAATTTGAATTATACAAGACTCGTTTCTGAATCGCCCTAAACCACCACTGTTGTGTTTTTCACAACAACCTGTAAAATTCATTGACCAAGGTTTTGCCACTTTAAAAAATTTATGAACTATTGTTCAGTAGTATTCTATTTTACGACTTTGAAAAGGAGAGGAAAAGGGCTTGCTTATAACATGTTTTTAAATATTAAAAAACTGAAGTAGATAATCAAATTATTTGTATTTTCATAACTTAAAAAATGGCAATTGTGAACAATTAATCATTCAAATTGGGAAATAGGTCTATCATTTCTGAATTTTGAGAAATATCAGAATAATGAGTATGATTATCGCTGTAATTTGAATCATCTGATATCCTGTTGGTAGTAGAATAACCTGAATAACTCGGTCGATTAGGGTCATATTCTTGGTCGTTAAGAGTATTGAAATTACTTGAATAGTTTATGCGCGCTGTTGTAGGTGTACAGTTCGGTTGGTATTTTTCTATAATTTCCATGATTTCCATTTTCGCTTTGGTCTTCATTGCAGCAGGGATTGTTTGAAATCTTTCGAGGAGGGATAAAAGAAACAGTCTGTCACAATTTGAATCATTCTGTGTAGTCGCTATGGTCTTATGCAGAACTGAAATTAGAGGGTCTGTATCGGATTCTTCGTTTGGTATTTTTTTCTTCCTTTTTGTTCTAAGCGACTTTGATGCAGACTGTTGAGTCTCAAGATCAGAAGATCTTGCACTTTTATTTTCTTGACTTGCCTCTTCGAGACTATTTTCTGTTGCGTTTGTGTCCAGCACTGATTTCAAAAACAGTAATTGGTTGAAATAGGTGTATTGTGATTTACGTTTTGCAGCAGAACCACTTTTGACATCTTTAAGACGGCGCAGCTCTCTTGTGAAACAGTCTCTAAGGTTTTTCCATCTTTTTTGGAGAGTAATGCCTGTAAATCAATAAATAAATGTATTACATATTACAAAACTAATATTATGTTTATTAATGTGAATTTTATTTTCAGGTATTTGGCTACTGGGTGTTCTTTATCTCATATAAGTCATGAATACCGTATAGGGCTTCCTACAGTATCGGAAATAGTATTTGATGTTTGTGAAGCAATATGGGAGATATTAAAACCAATTGTGATGCCACAATTGACCAGAGATAAGTGGATTCAAACGGCTGAAGGTTTTCAAAAATACGCCCAATTTCCTAATTGCATTGGAGCCATCGACGGCAAGCACATTAGAGTTATCAAACCACAACATTCGGGATCTCTTTATTACAATTACAAGAATTATTTTTCAATCGTGTTACTTGCAATATGTGATGTAAATTATAAATTTCTTTACGTAGATATTGGAGCATACGGCAAATGCAGTGATTCGTCAATTTACAAAGACTCTGTATTTTATCATAGGCTTTTAAATAATGATCTCGATATTCCGAGCAATAACCCCATCAAAGAAAATGGCCAATCAATGCCGTTCGTTTTAGTGGGTGATGAGGCGTTTTCACTATCGGAACATATGATGCGACCGTATGCTGGGAGAAACTTGAATAATGTAAAGACTAATTTTAATTATCGACTATCCCGTGCCCGCCGCTATATTGAATGTACATTTGGAATATTAGCCAATAAATGGCAGATTCTTCACCGACCCCTAAACGTCAAGAAAGAATTTGCAGTTGTGATTATAAAAGCTCTATGTGTGCTTCATAATTTTGTGCGAGAAAGAGACGGATATGATTTCAAGGACACGTTAACTGTACCAGAGGCTTTATTAGAAATACCTGCATGTTTACCTAATAGAGCAAATAGAACATCAACCGAATATCGAGATATATTCGCAAACTACTTCAGTACCGATGGTCGCTTGCCCTGGCACAATTTGTAAATATATGGGTGCGTACCTACGACGGCTGCTCAGTTTGTGCGTTGAGGCACTTGCTCGCCGCGAGCCGCCATTGCGCGCCGTAAACAAAATGGCGTCAAACGCACATGCGGTATGAGTAATCTTTTCAAAAAGTTATTCCAATCATTACGAAAACCTGGGAAATTTTAGCAAATAATTGTCAAAACTCATGTGCAAAGCGAAAAATAGTAGAAATAAAATAGTTATACTTTTGACAATTACCTATTTGCTAAAATTTCTTAGATTTTGAATGAACGGAACAACTTTAAAAAAAAACACTCATGTCACATATACGTGTCGAATGCTACTACAGCACCTGCTGCGTTTATTGTAGTTCATCGCATTATTAATTTACTTAGGCATAATAAAATAAAATACTAACCAAGTTCTGCCTTTTCTTTATCTTCCATGGATTCACCGCCAAATATATCGACCAGTTCAAGCCACAACTGCCGCTTAACATCTTTATTGGAGTAATCATTTGATTCTAAATCCCATAAACCTCTTCTATTTTCAACTTCAATTATGAACCTTTCCGTGTCGAAATTGGCCATTGTAAAATAATCACTCTGTAGCTAGCTACACGTCTGGTCGCCGCGGCCGATGCGGTAGCACTGATGAATTTTAATACAGAAGTGATGTTCTCGACGGCCACGATTGGTCGCTGGTCGCGTGGCATCAAATTGGACGCCGCGGCCAACGGTGGCCGCTGGTCGCTGGCCGCTAAGTGCGTAGGGGCTATATAGCGATTGCTATAAAAGTCCAGAATTCACTGGCCGCCGCGGCCAGGTCGCGGCGACCATGGTCGCCAGTGCGTAGGAGGCCTTACATACCACATGGCTAGCTACGAATATCTTCCGTTGATCCCAGTTCATCTCATTCCAGAATTTATTAAAAATGTGAGTTCTATCTTCTTCCAATATGTTTGCACACTTTCTTATGCTGCTTTTTTTTACAAAACTCCGATTCACAACGGCCTGCCATTACCCTTCCCGTCCGATGTTTATTTTGCTTCATTTTTTGTCCCCTTGGACGCGAGTAACCCAAGTATGGTTTACCTTCCATACGCAAACGCTTATTCAAGTTCTTCTTCCACAACTTCTTATCTGCCTTACGTCTTCGACGAATACCACTGCTCATATCTCCATAAAAAATTTCGTCCTGGTTAGAAGTACTTGGAGCGGAATCATGATTCGATTCATTTTGACATTCTTCAGTTTCCACTGATTCAATGTCTGAATCAGAATGTTCAGTTTCGGATGTATCCAAAGATAGAGTTACAGATAATGTGGTTGCACTGCAAGTTGATCTACTGCTGCAGCGACTTAGATTTAAAGATGCAGGAACTTGTAATACCTCATTTGGTGAACTCGGGGTATCCAACGATGCAGGAACTTGCAATGACATGCTAGAAGTTGTAGATTCCATTACCTCGTTTGTTGGAGATCTGGTATCCGGTGGGTCATTTTTATCACAAAAACAAAGATTTATTAATTTAAGCGTTCGTTCACTCGGCATGTTTACCTACAAAACAATACAAATCGTGTTAGTAAGACGCGTAAATGTAAAGAGTTAGTGACAATAAATTCTATCTGATCAGTCAAACAAGTAGTAGCGACATAACAACAAAAAATCTTGAAATGGAAATACCTCTTAACTATCACTCGAATCTTACAATCTTTTTTCTATTATTTTCTCAAGGCAAAGACCGACGTTTTAATATTTTTTTATATAAAATAAGTTAATAAATAACCTTTGTCATCAATTATAACATTCAATTACTACTATTAATATTAAAAAACAAGTGTAATACTTACTTTTTGTCTGGATGAACAGGTGCCGACCGGTTCTCAATACGAAAAGAACTGTCAAATTGCGAGATAGGAGAAATTTCTACCACGTTTATTTGCGCGCGAGTTAGTAGCTATTTCTATAAGCGATTTTTCGTGACTTTAGTGGCTTTGGATACTTACGAGTTTTTGTCACGCGAAAGATCTCTACATTTCACAACAGATGGCATTAAAAACAATTTTTAAACAAAAATGTCAGATAGGAGGTATTGCTTGCTTGCAGTCGATATGGATATCTCACGATAACCAGCAAGATAGCCAAACCAGCGACATCAGTTGATTCGTCCATTTGCAAGGCGAATCGTGTTTTTTGTAGACGTAACTAGTTCTTGTTTGACGTAGCTTGCCAGATCATGGATTCGCCGTGAAACAGTATCGTTTGATAGTGGCACAGTAGAAAGATGCTTTGCAGATTTTTCATCGAGCATACATTTTGTTATGTCTAATACACATGGCTTTATTAAATTCTCAGCGATAGTGTGCGCTTCACCTGCTTGTGCAATGCGATAGCTAACTAAATATGATGCCTCCGTGGCCTTTTCGTTGATAGTTTTTGTTACATGCATCATATTTTTTTGACTTTCCAATAACTGATCTTTTTTACGAACAAAAAATTCTTTATTCTTGTCTTTAGACTCGGGGTGTACAGTTTGTAAATGTCGGCGCAATTTGGCAGGTGCCATGGAACTATTAGCAAGCAGTTTACTACATAGCATGCAGAGAGGTGAGCCCTTGGAATCAACAAATCCGAAACTGATATATGATTCATCATACTTCCTTTTTTTCGTCTTTGAAACCGTCGAGCTTGACGTCGTGGCATCATCGTCTGGATCGGTGATTGCTATATTCTCCGCGCTTACTGCTTTTGAACATTCAGCGTCATTCGAAGATGTTGTTGCAACACGTTTAACACCTTTAAGCCAACGTTCCATTCTTCTTTATTTATAATGTTACACGTCAGGATGGTGGGGTCTAAATAATGCACAATCGTTACTGCGTATAAGAGACTAACGGCCGAATACTGAAACGCCACTCAAATATTTAAGGGCTGCTTAAGCGTTTGAGCAGCTCCTAAACTTTAATTTCGTATACACAAACGTCTTAATATGAGCATCTGTTAAATATAAGTGCTTCTTAAATTAAGTGGTGCTCAAACACCACTCAGTTTAACTTTTGGAGTAGCGTAATTAGAGACACAATAGTAAGACAATGGCGCACGACCGCCGGCGTTCGTGCGGGGATCAACAGCTTAAAAATCGTATACAGGAACGCTACTCAACGTTATTTATCTGTCAAATGAGCTGTCAAACTGATTTGAGCAGCCCTTAAATCTGAGAGTGGTCGCGAGGTCCCTCAAATCAAGTTAAATCTATTGAAACAAAATAAAATTGTGATAAAAATGTCTTTATCGTCCTTGTCTTCACTTTCGGATCATGAAAGGCCAACTGTGAACCGCAGAAATGAAGTAATGTTGAACGCTTTTGAAAAGTACAACGACAGGGAGTTTGTTTCACGGTTCCGCATCTCGAAAGAAACTGTGTTATATTTGGACTCTGTATTTGGTAGCAGTATTAAACCCCTAACAAAAAGAAACCGAGCCATACAGCCAGTGGACCAAATCCTTATAGCTCTCCGGTACTATGCGACAGGCAGCTACCAACGCGTAATAGGCGATATTTTTGCGGTTGAGCAACCCACGGTGCACCGAATAGTGCACAAAGTAACAGCCAAGATAGCCAGCTTAAAACCAACGTACATAAATATGCCAACACCAGAAGAATTTCCAGTTGTGGCAAATGAGTTCTTTGCAATAGCAGGATTTCCAAGAGTTGTGGGAGCTGTGGACTGCACTCATATTAAAATAAATTCTCCAGGTATGTCCTTACCAAGTTCATTGTAATCATGTGTCCTAAAATGTTGATTTTGCTTACACAGTACAACAAACAACAATTGTTCCATTGTTCCCCAACCCTACTTGTAGAATTGTTTCTACAAAAATATGTTAGTAGGTACTTTAGTAAAGTTTGTTGTCCCACAATATAATTAGAATTTATTTTCAGGTGGTGCCCAATCTGAAGTCTATCGGAACAGGAAAGGCTATTTTTCACTAAATGTGCAAATGGTATGTGATGCAAGACTACGCATAAGGAATGTGATTGCAAGATGGCCAGGTTCTGTACATGATAGTACTATATTTAATGACTCACCACTGTGTGCTCAATTAGAGCGACTTTGGCACAGGTATTATTCTTGGGGACAGTGGATATCCATGTCGGCCTTATCTGCTTACTCCATTACTAAATACAAGGACGGCTGCTGAAGAAGCTTATAACCGTTCACAAATAAGTACCAGGAATCCGGTGGAAAGGCTTTTCGGGGTCCTTAAAAGAAGATTTCCTTGCCTACAGAACGGGATGGGCCTAAATATAAAAAACATTCCACCAGTCATTGTAGCATGTGCAGTGCTTCATAATATTGCCCTGTCGCGATCTGATGAACTGTCAGAGGAGGATTTTGCTTTACCCTATGTAGAGGAGGACTCAACAGATCAACCCATAGGACTTGGGTCAAATCAAAACTTTATTGTAAGGACTAATTTAATAAATACACATTTTTCCTCTTAAAATTATTTTTATTTCAATGCTTCGATTTCAGTTTCTGTAGTCTCAATTTTAAAATTTGCATTTCTATTTTATATTTATTCATTTCCCTTTTGTTTTTATTGATAAGGTATTTGGCTTCTAATTTGGCATTTCTTAGTTTAGTGCGAAAATATTGCTGTTTAACTGTATTATGTGTAGGTTTCATTTGTCCTGAAAAATAGTATTAGTTTAATATTAAAGAAAATTTCATACCATTGGCACAAATAACAATAATAAGATAATTACCAGCAGAGGATGATCTTAGGGGTTTGTTTTTTTCTTGGGGTTTGATGACCATTGCAGCTGGCTGGTCATCTATTAAGTAAAAGAAATGACTATAGCAAAATACCAAATTAGTTTACCATATAAACTACTACAATAATGAAAATGTTTACCAGCTATATTTATTGATGTTATTGTACAAGGTTTGCTATTGTCTGCTTTACTCATGTAGGCCATAGTTGTATCTTGGTGATCTAAAAAATATTCACATAAAGTATACATAATATAAATTATGGAAATAATAAAAAAATAAACTAAATTTACCAATGGTCTGGATTGTGGCCGGTGATGAAGATATAACTTCACAAACTGGTTCTGTATCACCTATAAAATTAAACAAGAACATGATTATAATTATTTTGTGATGTTAAAATATAAAGATATACATTTTAATATTACACAAACCAAAATATATTGCAGCATCATCATAGCAATTAGGCAATGGTTGAATTTGAGGAGCAGCCATGGCTAAAATCTGAGCATCTTGTTCAGAAAGAATGCTTTTATATGTTCCACCACCAGTGCGATTGATTTCTTTCTATGAAAATAAAAATTACAATCACAAGATATTCTGTAAGGTCTATGTCACTTTTCCAGAAATATTATATTAATACACACCTTATCTATTGACGCCTTCTTTTGTACCTCTCTAGTGGTCTCGTAAAACTGAACCCGCTAAAAAAATATTTGAAGACATAAAAAAAAAAAAAATAAGGAAATATTATGATAAAATACAAGAAAAATCAAGTCTACATAAGAAAAATCAAGTCTACATTTGCTTTGGCTATGTTCTTTTTAGACCTCTGTTTGAGGTTTTCATAGAGGTGCCGGAGTTGCTGCCATGTCCTGAAGCCGCTCACTGCAACAGCATTGTACTGTTGGCACACTGTATCCCATGCATCTCTCTTCTTCAAAATTATGTTAGCATTAGTTTCTTTATTTTCTATTATATTTTGGTATCTGAAATATTTAGGTAACATATTATATATATATAAAACAGTTAGAAATTAAACTCTGTGAAATGTTCAAGAGAGTATGTTTCTAGTTCATTATCTGGCCGTATCTATACTTGAAGACGTCTCGTCGTGTACGAACTTGTAGTAATAAAAAGTAATTGTACTTAGACATAAATCATGTGTTTATTCTGAGCCTTTCAAATATAAGTGGTCACAAGTTTCAATGGGTAAGTAAGTGCTTGATACAGGCAACAGTTGCCCTGAGCCCCTGACTATGTACGAAAATGTTAAAGGCATGTGTACTAACAAAATATTACATAGACCAGGCTCTTGTGGTTAAATGAGTGTAAAGTACAGTATTTCATTGTTAATTTATGTACTTACTTCTTTACTAACTCCAAAAGCATGTCTTTCTCACCAGGTGTATAATTGCATCCACGTTTCTTCTTCTCCTCCATCGTGAATCAATTTAAAATTTATTTAAACTTGATAATAATCGCGCGTAAATGACAAGTGTAACGTTCCAATCTCGACAATTGTCATATGAAATTTTCTTTTCATATGACGTCTTCTTTTGATATTCAGCTCATTTTTATGTATATAAATACATAATTTCAATCGTAATTCAAACCAAACTTATATCACGCTTTTTTATTTCAACTAATAATAATTATAGAAAATATTTGTTCAAAGAAGACTGCGTAAAACGAATACAAGACGTAAACTAAATTATTTTGTAACTGAGAACGTGCTGAGATCAACTTTTTAGCAGGATGTTGCCATGATGTAAACATTTGAGGACTGCTTGGCTAATCATGGTTTCAAATTGCATGAGTGGCGTTTGTGTATACCATTTAAATTTGAGGGATGCTTATATTTAAGTAGCTTTTAGGTGACTGTGAGATTTGAGTGGCGTTTCAGTATTCGGCCGTAAGTTTAGTACAATGAAGAAATGTATAAAACTAACGGCCGAATACTGAAACGCCACTCAAATATTTAAGGGCTGCTTAAACGTTTGAGCAGCTCTTAAACTTTGTTTTCGTATTCTCAAACGTCAATATTATGTATCTGTTAAATTTAAGTCCACCTTAAATTAAGTTGTGCTCAAAGACCACTTAGTTTAAAAGTCGTATACAGGAACGCTACTCAATGCTATTTAATTGTCAAATGAACTGTCAAACTGATTTGAGCAGCCCTTAGATTTAAGACCGGTCGCGAGGTCCCTCAAATCAAGACAAATCTATTAAAACTTGGATTCCTAGTGTACAAAAGTGTTAAAATGTCTTTATCGTCATTGTCTTCGCTTTCGGATCACGAAAGACCAACTGTAAGCCGCCGAAATGAAGAAAAGTTGAACGCTTTTGAAAAGTACCACGACATGGAGTTTGTTTCACGGTTTCGCCTCTCGAAAGAAACAGTATTATATTTGGACTCTGTTTTCGGTAGTACCATTAAGCCGTTGACAAAAAGAAACCGAGCCATACAGCCAGTGGACCAAATTCTAATAGCTCTCCGTTATTATGCAACAGGCAGCTATCAACGCGTAATAGGTGATATTTTTGAGGTTGAACAACCAACGGTGCATAGAATAGTGCATAGAGTGACGACCAAAATAGCCAGCTTGAAGTCAAGGTTTATAAATATGCCAACACAGGAAGAATTTCCAGTTGTGGCCAATGAGTTCTTCGCAATAGCAGGATTTCCAAGAGTTGTGGGAGCTGTTGACTGCACTCATATCAAAATTAATTCTCCAGGTATGTGCTTGCAAACTTCACTGTTAATTATATCCCCAAATGTTATGTCTGATTAATAATGCTAATATTACACAGCAGGTAAGTCTGTGTAACATTACCATTAACAGTGCTATACGTAGTAAAGTTAGCTTTATCACATAATACAACTATAATTTATTTTCAGGAGGGGCCCAATCTGAAATTTATCGGAACAGAAAAGGCTATTTTTCTTTAAACGTGCAAATGGTGTGTGATGCAAGACTGCGCATTAGGAATGTTATTGCTAGATGACCAGGTTCTGTGCATGACAGTACCATATTTAATGATTCACCACTGTGTGCCCAATTAGAGCGTGGGGACTTTGGGACAGGAATATATTCTTGGTGACAGTGGTTATCCATGTCGTCCTTATTTACTAACCCCATTATTAAATACAAGGACAGCTGCTGAAGAAGCTTACAATCGGTCCCAAATAAGCACCAGAAATCCTGTGGAGAGGCTCTTCGGTGTTCTGAAAAGAAGATTTCCTTGCCTTCAAAATGGCATCGGCCTAAAAATACAAAATATCCCACCGGTCATTGTAGCATGTGCAGTGCTTCATAATATTGCCTTATCACGATCGGATGAACTTTTGAATGAGGATATTTCCTTACCCTATGTTGAGGAGGAAACTATGGTACAACAACCTATAGGGCTTGAGACCAATCAAAACTTCATAGTAAGGACCAATTTAATAAATACACATTTTTCCACTTAATTATAGGTTTATTTAGATTTAGATTTTAGTTTCTGTAGTTTCAATTTCCAAAACTGCATTTTTATTTTGTATAGATTCATTTCCATTTTGCTCTGGTTCATGAGGTGTTTGGTTTCTAATTTGGCATTTCTAAGTTTTGTCCGAAAATATTGCTGTTTGACTGTAGTATGTGTAGGTTTCAATATCTTCAATCGTCCTGAAAAATGTAATTAGTGCAAAATTATTGAAAATCTTATACCACTAGCAAAGAACAATTAATTAGATAATTACCAGCTGAGGATGATGTTGGATGCATGGTTTTTTCTTGGGGTATGATGATTGTCGCAGCTTGTTGGTCATCTATCAAAATAAATACAAGTAAATGAACTGCCTTCATATAGATAAAATTATACTTAGTTTCAATATTATATCATTTAACGTTTAACTTATAAAATAACAAAAAAATATTACCAGCTGTATTTATTGATGTAACTGTACAAGGTTTAGGTTTGTTATTTTCTGCTATATTCTTGTTTGCCATGGTTATGTCTTTGTCATCTAAAATAAAATATGTACATATAGTATACAATTCATAAAAAAATTGAAAAATTTAATAGAAACTACATTTACCAAAAATGTGGATTATTTTTGCTTCAGAAGAGGATTTAATTCCGCTATCAGGTTTTTTTGTATATCTGTCTATTGTGACTTCTGGTTCTGTATCTCCTATAAATTAAAAAAGAATAATTATTATTTTGTTTCTTTCCTTTAAACAATGCCTTTCCTTTGATTTTAAAGCATATATTACACAAACCAAAATATGCTGCAGCATCATCATAGGGATTAGGTAATGGTTGAATTTGAGGAGCAACCATGGCTAGAATTTGTGCATCTTGTTCTGTCAATACACTTTTGTATGCTCCACCACCAGTACGATAAATTTCTTTCTATAAAAATAAAGAAAATATTATGAGGAAATATTCAGTAAGGTCCTACTTCTTTACAAATATTTAATTTAAACAAACCTTATCTAATGATGCCTTCGTTTTCGCATCTCTCATGCTGTCAGTGGTCTCATAGTACTGAAGCCTCTTAAAAAATATCATAAAAATTAATTAATAATTAGGTATGTTAAATGATAAAATAGATACCTTATAAAATCAAGCCTACATTTGCTTTGGCTATGTTCTTTTTAGACCTCTGTTTAAGATTCTCATAGAGGTGACGGAGCTGTTGCCAGGTTCTGAAGCCGCTCACAGCAACAGCATTATACTGCTGGCATACTGTGTCCCAAGCCTCTCGCTTCTTCAGTATAATGTGAGCGTTGGTCTCTTTGTTCTCAATAATGTTTTGATATCTGAAAGAAAATTAACATAATTTTAAACATGGAGAGCAAAAAATTAAACTTGGGATCTGTAAATTATTGAGTATGTGTGAATGCTCATTGTCTGTATTGGTCCTTGTAGAAAAAAAAGTACCTACTTGTACTTATAAATAAACTATCTATAAGTTGAGATTTTCAGATGATAAGTGGTCACAAGGGTACACATTCATTATCACAAGTTACAGACAACAGTTGCCCTGGCTCTGTATGTTATAAGTGTGCATAATAGCAAAGTATTTCATGCACCAGACTGGTCCTTACGGGTAAATACTTAATTTACTCTATACGTAAAGAATATAGTATTTCATTGTTCATGTGGGTAAGTACTTACTTTTTTATCAGTTCCAAGAGCATATCTTTCTCAGCAGGTGTATAATTAGATCCACGTTTCTTCTTATCCTCCATCGTGATCAGTTCTTAGGATTTTATTAATAAAATAATGGTCAACTGAAGTTCAATCCCCTAATGAAATGTTTATATTATCGCGCGTAAAAATGTCAAGTGTTCGTACGTTCCAATCTACGTCAAACGTATCCAGATAATTTTATTTTTTTAAGACGTCTTAAATAAATATTTATCTTATTTTTACGTAAAAAGACATATAATTTCAATAGTAATTCAAACCATAATTACATTATGCTGATACATTTCAAATAATTTATAGATATAGAAAATATTCATTCAAACAAGTCTGCGTAAAACGAATACAAGACGTGACCTAAATTATTTTGTAACTGAGAACGTGCTGAATACAATTTTTCTAGCAGGATGTTGCCATTATGTAAACATTTGAGGACTGCTTACCTAATCATGGTTACAAATTGCTTGAGTGGCGTTTGTGTATAGCAGTTAAATTTAAGGGATGCTTAACTTTAAGTAGCATTTAGATGAGTTTGATATTTGAGTGGCGTTTCAGTATTCGGCCGTGAGACAACAGAATACAGCAGGCAGTAGAACAATGGACACTAGTTTCTTGCTAGCGAGCTTGTAAGTAGGTAGGTAGGAACTTATCGCTCCGAACGCTAATCGTCAACCGACTGACGAGGCGCGTCGTGGCTTTCGCTACGTCCCCGTCAGGGGGCGCAAGCGGTGTCAGGGCTTTGCCCTCTGACCGCAGAGTCCAGCCGGGGCCCGTAACAACGGACCGGTCATTATGGTGCCTAACTAGGCTCGGCGGTTGTAGAGCAGATGGCTCTATGTGTATATGCTTGTATGTGTGTACTGTAGGCACGTCACGACGCTGCTGCACACAGCGCCGACTCTTCACGACATACCGGCGGTCAGTCCCCGCCAGGTGAGACCCCTAGGGGAAGCCCGGCGAGAGACGACCAGCGACGGGTATGCCGACTTGTTACGGACCTACAGTAGGATATGTGACCCCCGTCTAACCCGCTTCAAGAGCGAGCCGGTTACGGTTCAGACCGCAGGGACGTTTTATGTATGTGTGTGAGCGGCATTGTATTGTGTTACATCGCTCAGTGCACGTGCACCGAATAGTTAGCTTGCGCTATCTATTCGGTGCGTGAGTCTAGCGCGTGTATAGTGGCGAATGTATGGTCGACTCGCGTCGTGCCTATATTAACTTAGCACACGACGTTTGTCAGTGTGCGAGTTAAAATGTAGAGTCATATTGTTTGAGTAGGCCGCGTGTAGACTGGTACGGCCTACTCAGGCGTCAGTCCGGGGGGGGGGGGGGGGGGGGGACTCGCTGCCCGCAATCAGGTCGCGCGGGAGTCGTCTCGCGTCAGGGGGGCGCGTATGCCAGGGCGCCAGGTGCTTGACGTGAGGCCAAGCTGAGGCGTCGGCACGCGCGAACATCCCCTTCGCGAGGCGGCGCACAAACTCATCCAGGCTCTCAATACCGAGGTCGCGTTCGATGATGTCGTTCCTCATATAGCGAGGAGCGTCGACGACTCTACGCAACGCAAGATGTTGTTGCGCGCGGAGTCTTTCTCGGCTCGACTCACTAGTGAGGGCGAACCATGCTGGAGCGGTGTACGTCAACACTGGGTGAATATACGCCTTGTATATGCCCAGTCCGACGCGCGCCGGGAGGCGGGACGAGAGCACTGGTTTGAGCCGGTGGCGGACGACTCTACCCTGCGCGACGACATTGCGTGCATGCGGTCCCATAGTGAGCCGCCGGTAGATGGTCACACCCAGGTACTTGGCCCGGGGCGTCCAATCGACTTCGGCTCCGCTAAATTTCAGACGTGGTGGGAGGGGCGATAATCCTGTGATCAGCGCCTGCGTTTTACCCACGTTTACCGACAGTCGCCATTTGGCGAGCCATTCAGGGATCATATCGAGCGCGCTCTGCATCTTTACCGCCGCGTACTTCGCGTTCATAGAGGTGGTAATGTACGCGGCGTCGTCGGCATACAGCGCGAGCGTGGCGTCTTCTGTGGTAGGGATGTCGTCGGTGTAACGTGAGTAGCACGTCGGCGAAACGCAGCTGCCCTGCGGTACGCCCACACGGATGGGTCTGGGGGCGGAAAGCGCCCCGTCGACCACCACTCTGAAACACCTGTTAGACAGGAAAGCTTGGACCACTTTGACGACTCTACGGGGCGTGGGAGAGGTGGCGAGTTTGTAAACTCGCCCCTCGTGCCACACACGATCGAAAGCTTTTTCCATGTCGAGGAATACTGCCACTCCTTACTCCTTCTTGTTCATCGCTGATGACAGGAGGTGCAGTACCCTCGACAACTGGAGCGTCGTACTGTGCTCCACCCGAAACCCGAATTGTTCCGGCCGCGGAGAGATGTGTGGGGTGAGGTGTCGCAGCAGGAGTTGCTCGAACACCTTAGAGATAGAGGGCAGCAGTGTGATAGGCCGATAGCTTTCCGGCTTCAGGGGGTTCTTTCCCGCCTTTGACGCGCCCTTCCTTCCAGGATGTGGGGAAGACTCCCGTGCGCAGTATCCCCGTGAACAGGCGCGCCAGGGCCGCAATAGTGCGGTACGGCAGGTGGCGCAGCGCTGTGTTGGTGATACCGTCAGCACTGGGGGCCTTACGTGGTTTCGTGCGTAGTATGGCGCGTCTAACTGCGCCAGGCGAGAAGAAGATGGGGTCCTCTTCGGGGGCTATCGGCGACGCGAAGTAGTCTCTAAGGTGTTGCTCGACTGCTGCGACATGGTCGTGTTCAGTAGTCGGGTTCGGGCTGAACTGACGCTCCAGGTGCTCTGCAAAGATTTCCGATCGGTCCTCAGCTACGTACTTGAGGGCCCCGTCGGCTGCTAGTAAAGGGCGCACCGGAGCTGGGGTATTTGTGAGCTGGCGGCACAGTCTGTGTGTCGCCTGCCAGTCACACGCTGCGGCGTCAATCTGTCCCTCCCAGCTCTCGGCGGCCAGGGTCTCCAACTCGGCCTTCACCTTCGCCGCGAGATGATTAAGCTGCGTCTTCAGGGTGGGGCAGCGTAGGTGCTGCCACTGCTTGCGTAGGCGACCATGGCTTGGATTCATGGAAGTAGGGGGGGGGGGGCTGAAGCCCTCTCCCCTGTGGCTGAGATGTTGTGGTCGCCTCATCGAGGGCGCTCTTCACGCAAGCGGTGACGTCGTCGGCGAGTAGGTCGACGTCTGCGGCGGTAGAGATGGGCCGAGTGGGCGTTGTGGTCTCAAGCTTTTCAGCGTACATGGTCCAGTCCGTTGATCGACGTGGCGCTAGTGGCTTCAGTCGGGTCGGCATCCCCGATAGGATGACGAGTACAGGATGGTGATCGGACTGTAGCTCGTCGTTAATGACCTGCTGCGTGATCTGACTGTGTAGCCCTGTATAGATCACAATGTCCAGCACGTCAGGCATGTGCAGCGGGTTGTCCGGATAGTGGGTGGGCGTCTCAGGGCCGGACACTGTATCCATGGGCCTCCGCGTCATCGAAGAGCCGTCTCCCCTCGTTGTTTGTGTGCAGGGCGTTCCAAGCGGGATGTTTACAATTCATGTCGCCGGCGAGCATTGCTGGCGACTCGGCGGCGGATAGTGTGGCCCTCAGCTCGGTCAGGTCTAGTTGAACTGAGGGCGGCTTGTAGCATGCGTACAGGCGTAATTCCTCGCCGGCAACATGAAGTTGAACGCCCAGCACGTAGAGCGATCTGTGCGTCAGCGAGGGGGCCTCCTGATGGACGACTCTCCTTTTCACTAGCACTGCCAGACCACGGTATCTAGTATTGTTAGCCGACCTTTCGTCCTTCCTGTAAACGAGGAAACCTGGGAACTTAGCCCTATCTTCAGGTCCCAGGTGCGTCTCGTTTATGAGCGCCACGTCGATATTTTGCTCCCTCAGGAGGTGGCGGAGTGGGGCGACCTTGTTCCGAAGGCCGCGGGCGTTCCAGTGTAACACCCTCAGCGACCTAGCCATGGCACAAGGTGAGTAACTTGCCAGGCCGTCGAGGATTACCCGCTCCGGGCTCTGCCCCTGACTGATGGCCTTAATCAGGTCCATCAGCAGTTGGATGGCGCAGGTCGTGAACTCTGGGTTGTGGCCCCTCTTGGGGCAATGTTGGTGGTGGTGGTGGTGGTGGTGGTGGGGGCGCTTTTCGCTTGCGCAATGCCGGCGCCGGCTTGTGCGCCCTCCTTCCCCTTCACGACCTGCCCTTCGGGGGGGGGGGGGGGGGTATTTCGGGACTTCTGTCTCCTGTAGGGTCGGTGGGGGTTTGGGTTGGCCCTTCTTGCCCCCACGGTTCCGCTTCCTCCGCCGGGAGGACGTGGCCCCTCCGCGTACGGTGGGCCGGCTGGGGTTGTTGTCGGCGAGTCGAGGACGCTGTGATGGCGACAGTTTCCGCACGCCTGTTCCGTATTTCCCGCTGGAAGACGGGGCACCTGACGTGACACGCCGGATGCGAGCCACCGCAGTTAGCGCAGGTGGCTGGCTCCTCTCTAGGTCGCGGGCAGTCTCTAGCGGTGTGCCCCTCTCCACATCGAACGCAGGCGAGCGGGCGGTGGCATTGGTGCGATGAGTGCCTGAATTTTTGGCACCTGTGGCACTGTGCGGGCCCACGTTTGCCACGCCATGCCTCTGTCTTGACACCACGCATGTTCATAAACACGGTGGTGTCGTAAATACGGCGCACGTCCTCTGTGCGCCGCAGCACAGCGTGGAACACGCAGCCGGGTTTTCCTTGGCGCCCTCTGATATGGCGCACGTACTCCGGCTCGTATCTCAGTACGCGGAGCTCCTCCTGTATCTCCTGAGGGTCAGTGTCTGCTGGCAACCCCCGGATGGCTACTTTAAAGTTTTTCTCCGCTGGTAGGGAGTAGGCGAACCAACTTACGCCACTCCCTCTCCAGCGCCGTCAGGTACCGCTGAACCAGCCGGTATTCCTCCTCCGACTCCGGTGAAAAGCGGACACCGGAGCCATAAGGGCGGGCATTGGGTGGCCGGCCCAGCTTGGCGGCAATCTCCCTGAAGTGGTTCGCCCAATTCGGGAGCTTCTCCACTACCAGCGGGGGGTAGCGCGGTTTCTTCTTTTTCTGGCCGTTCGCCGGTGCCGAAATCGAATCGGCTGGGGCGGGCGCGGGGGCTGCACTAATTACACACTTGTTATAATTTATTTGATGGCCACTTACCCCTCTCTCTCTGGGCTGTGTGTCCTGGGGCGAGCGCGCGCTGCAGTAGCGCTTCGCTTCGCCGTCGGCGTCGTCGGAGCTCCTTTGCCGTCTTTGGGGCCTGGTCACCAGTTCCAGCTCATCCATCGACGGAGTTGGGGACATCGGCGTCTCCGTATCTTCGTTCTCGTTCCTGGAACGCACTTCACTACCTGCCGACGCGAGCGACAGACTCGAGCCCGCGCGCGACGAGCAAGTCGATAGCACGGCGGGCGAGTCGTAAGCCGAGGTGCGCGGCGGCGCGGGCGAAACTAGGGATTTCGGTCTCGGAAGCATTTTCAGTCCCGGGACCAGTCTCGAACCTCGGAAGCTAGTCCCGGGACTCCCGGGAAATTCGAGACCCACGTGTTTTTTATATTAGAATGGTTTTTTACGGATACGTTACGTTATGGATGGAGGTATTGCAGGTGTGCAAGAAAATGGTGATTTTAATATTGTTTTGGAAGGTAAACTAGAATTATTTTGGTAAAAATAAAAGAAATGGCAATGACATAGTTTGACTTAGTAAATGATAAACTATAAGAGGGTGAGGGTAGTAGTGAAACTGACTGAAGTGAGTGGTGGTGAACTGTGAAGTAAATGATAATTACGATTGTAACTGTTTATAAATCACATTTATTACAAATTTACTCTTTGATCAATCTGACCAAACCAAACATTACAATAGAATATTATAACAAATAGAAAAAAATAAGATAGCAATATTTGAAGTACCTAATTCAGACTTTCAGGTTATTACTTAATTCTTTATTCTTAATTCTAATGTTTAGTCTTTTTTAATTAGGAACTTTGGTAAAATAAGCTTATATCTAAGTAGTCGTTTTATCTAGTAAAATATTAAAAATATACCCTTTCCTTAAGTTTCGGTAATTTAGGTATAAATAAACTTATAAATGTCGATTGACCTGACCAAACATTTAAACAAAACAAAACGAAAACTCTATAATTCTTGCACTAGAATCTTTTGACTTATTAATAATTATAATTACTCTGTTTATACAAAACAAAATTCAAATTAAAACAAAACTTCTCATAAAAATCAACCAATCGAAAAGTTACATTCAAACAAAACAAAACGAAAATTTAAAATCAGTTCTTTCGACTTATTAATATTAATTAGTCTGTTTAAACAAAACAAAATTTAAAACAAAAATAATCTTCTAATAAAAATCAACCAATTGAAAAGTGTTAAATATCTTTTTTTACATTAGGTACTGTCATAATCACTCAGTTAAGTCGCTTTCCAGATAGATAGTATGTTTTTAAAACACTTAGTTGCAGATATCATATCATCTGACAAACGGGATCTCAAGCGGTTACAAAAGTATCCTGCTATCGAGAAAGCACGTTCTGCTTCTACACTAGTAGGAGTTATAGTAAGAAGATACTTGTAACAAAGAGAAAGATATTTCCCCTTCTCACCACCATTTTCGTGTAATACCTTTTCAACGTTTATCATCATCTGAAATTCATCTCTGCAGAGATTTCGAGTTGCAGAAACAGGATTTTGGGTGTTAGTTTTAACCATTTCTATTTCTCTATTTAACTCTATTTCCGCAGATAATATAGGTGTTTCCAAACTTGGCATTTCTGCGTCTTCAGTTTCTTCCGTAGTTGCGAGTCCCGTAGTTGATGTAGAAGCAGATGTCAGTGTCAGTCTTTCACAAAGTTCAATGATGGATGCATTTATCTCTTCGTTAGATAAAGTTGGGAACAAATCCGTGTTTATGGAGTTTTCAAAATAAGTTGTTGGATTATGAAGATACTGAAGGAGACTGGATTCTTTTAAACGGAACTGCTTTACCCTTTTTGTTAAGGCTTCAATCAATTGCGTGCTGTAACTATTATCAGATTGAGCTTCCAGTTTTCTCAAGCAGAACTTGAGAGCTGTGTCAGCAGTCAGTAAAGTTGCTTCGCGTCTACAGATGGCTTCAACTGTTATTTTCATTATTTGAAGACTTTCAGAAATGTGTTCTAGTATGTCAATTTCTGCATCAGAGAATTTGATGTCTGAGTTAATGTCTATAAGACTCTTCATGACGGCAGATTTGATTTGCAAAAAACGGGCCAACATATCTGCTAGGCTGCTCCACCGAGTTTTGCAGTCCAAAATGAGTGTCAATTCTTTACCAATGTCATTTTTGACATGTTTCTGGAGGATGTCATCAGATTTCGTCGGAGATTTTCGAAATAACCTCGCTACTTGCCTCACTTTATTAATTACTAGCGGTCGCCCGCGGCTCCGCCCGCGTGGATGTCGGTTACCGCTGCAAAAAGCCTACCCAGGAAAGACACGGTCAGCAAAATGATTCCCAGGTCAATTCACAGACACCGACAGTAACATTCACGACGCAGTCATTATCCGCAGGCTGCACAGATTGTCTTTCTGTGTATGTTAAGTTGTTAATGATGAAAATATTTAAATGTAATTAATACTAAGTTTTCACTTCTGCCGGCAGTCCCGGAGCGCAACCCGTTGTTTAAGGATAGATAACTAAAGCGATTATTGTAGAGCTTCTCCATAAACAACATTTGACGTTAAATTATTTTCAGGTAACAAAATATACTGATGGTCGGGAGCCCCGACCCGTGATAGGGCAACGTAAAGTTGCCCATGCGTAAAACATTCTTTTCGTAAATCAATTCCTACTAATTTGAATGTTTGGCCCTGGGATTTGTTTATCGTTAGTGCGAAAGAAATTTTTACTGGAAATTGGAGCCTTTTGAAGGGTATAGGCAAATCAGTAGGGATCATGGGTATTCTTGGTATATGAGCTAATTCACCAGCTGCAGGGCCGGTGATAATCTTCGCTACTATTAAATTATCTTTTAGCTCCTTTATAAGAAGTCTCGTGCCATTACACATGTTGGGGGGGCTTAAATTTCTGAGAAGCATTATCGGCGTGCCAACTTTTAACGACAGTTCATGAGGTGGTAGCCCAGCGGGGTTCAGAGAATTTAAAAATTCCTGGGGGTAGTGCACAGCGTCCTGGATGTTAGTGACGGTGTCTATGGATTTATAGCACTTAACTTCACCCGGTACTTTCTGCATAATTAAACTGTTTATTTCGTTGACTGTTTCATTCCTGGGAGAAACTATTGCTCTACAACACAGCCAACGAAAATCATTTTGATGTTACACATGTTGGGGGGGCTTAAATTTCTGAGAAGCATTATCGGCGTGCCAACTTTTAACGACAGTTCATGAGGTGGTAGCCCAGCGGGGTTCAGAGAATTTAAAAATTCCTGGGGGTAGTGCACAGCGTCCTGGATGTTAGTGACGGTGTCTATGGATTTATAGCACTTAACTTCACCCGGTACTTTCTGCATAATTAAACTGTTTATTTCGTTGACTGTTTCATTCCTGGGAGAAACTATTGCTCTACAACACAGCCAACGAAAATCATTTTGATGTAAGTTTTCGATGTCAGGATATATAGCATCTATCAGACTATCTAAATTATGGACTATTTGGCCTAGAGACTCATCCAAAGTAACCGCATAATCGGTGCCCAAATTTAAAGATGGAAAAATTCCTTCTCCAAGTTTCAGCAGCTGTTGTGGAAAATTGCTATGCGTATTTCCATGTAGATGAGTTCTCATATTGGTGCGCAAATTCAAATGTTGAACAGATGTCCAAAGGTGAGACGATTTTAAACATGCCTTCATAATATCTGCTCGCGTACCTCTGTTGACGACTGGAAGCGTTTGTCGGAAATCTCCAGCAAATACAAAAGTGATACCACCCATGACATTAGCAGAGCTTCGGAGGTCTTTTAAAGTACGGTCCACGGCCTCCACATGAGCTCTATGACTCATGGTGCATTCATCCCATATTACCAACGACGCGTCTTGCAGCAACTTACCAAGAGGCCCATTTTTCCGAATAGAGCACGTAGACCGTTGATCTAAAGATACGGATAGCGGGAGTTTAAACGTAGAGTGAGCAGTTTTTCCTTCGTTCAAGAGAGTTGCAGCAATTCCTGACGAAGCAACTGCAATCGCTATCTTCCCTGATTGCCGTATCTTAGCAAGTATCAAATTTGCGAGAAAAGTCTTTCCGGTGCCTCCTGGTGCGTCCAAAAAAAATAATCTCCCCATGTTATTGTTCACGCTGTCCACAATAGTCTCATAAGCATGTCTTTGATCTGGTACTAATTTTGGCACATTGTCATTAACAAACGCTGTTAGATCATTTCTGTTATACTGTTGTACCATTGTGTCAATAGTATTATTCTGGGTACGAACGGGAGAAGGTAATCCAAAATCACTTAAATTTTTGTCGTTTAATTCTAGAAGTTTGTTTTCTATTTCGATTAATCCTTCATTATAAATGACTTCAGTGAAGGGTAAAGTGTTATCCTGATTTTGTTGTCTGATACAATGTCTAATATCTTCACAGAACTGATCTTTGAAAGTATCCCATAACTTCAATGGTTCCGATGGTTGACAAAATAAAAGTATGACTACGAACAACTCCCTTAGTTTTTTTGGACAATGTGATAACGAAGCTTCGCTTAAACTGTTACCCCAATGGTCATCGTTTTCAAGTAAACCTCGGTCACGGCAAGCTGCTTGATACGTCTCTTTGACAATACCGTTTACAGTTTTAAGGTATGCAAATGAGGTCGGACCGCGTACGTGGTTCAGTAGAATCCTAAGATAAAAACACTCTGATTGGGATTTTTTTTTTTTTTTTTTTTTTCGGTGGGAAAATCATCTTATGACATCCCCCGCCCTTGGGCGGGGCGGGAGATAGTGTCAGACTTTTACTGACTAAAAACCCACTCCTGTTCCTTCGTTGCCTTTCGTACCAGGGCCGAGTCTTCCTTTCAGAATCAGACCCTTGGCCCCAATAGGCTTCGACCCTGCTAGGCCCCTACAGTTGCTGACATCTCCTTGAGGCGCGCGTGGAACAGCACGCGCCGTCGACGACTTGGGCTCGGTCCGGACGGTTACCGGACGGTCGGACGGCGAGCCACCCATTGCTCGCCGTCCGCAAGCCTGCGCCTACGATGGCCGGAAATCGGGATCGGAATCCCGGCGGCGATTGGGGCGTGAGGACCGTTGCCTCACGCGATCGGCCGCCTCCTTTGCTAGCATTACTGCTTCGCTGAAGGAGGCAACCGCCTGCCACTCCTCCTCGCTTCGGACCATGGCCTGTACCAAGGCCCGGCGCGAGAGATCGCCGCCGCCGATCGCCCCCACGAGGAGACGGCGTTGCTCTGCCCAAGCGGGACACACCTCCACCGTGTGCTCCACCGTGTGCTCCACCGTGTCCTCCGGGTGGTCCGCACAATGGTGGCACCCGGGCGTTTCTTCCGCACGAATCCGGTGCAGGAACCTCCCGAACTTACCATGTCCGGTGAGGACCTGCGTCATGCGGTAGGTAAGGACGCCGTGTTGCCTTTCCAGCCACTCCTCAAAGAGGGGAATTACCGCCATAATTACGGCGTGCCCAGCACTGGGTTGCGATAGTCGCTGTCGCCAACTCTGATTGGGATGGATGTATCCCGTAGACTCTACCTAAAGCGGTATCTTTTTTTATCCCCGGATGTTCAACTACATCTTCACCACGCCTCCTTCTAGTGAATTTATTATTTGCCCATGTATAGTATTGCGGGACTTCATGATACAGAAGAGTTTTCGCGAATTCATCTTCATTACAGAGAGCAAAAAATGCCAGTAATGTTGTATTGCGTGGGTTTTGGACCACTTGATGAGCTGTCCCTGGTGTAAAATACACCCTTTGACCGTTCTCTAGATGAACGGCCAAATGCACTACAGTAGGATGCCGGTCGTGAACGGGAAATTCAAATAAGCGCCAGACAGCTTCAGATGTGCTTATGTACCTGCCATTTAAATAGTTTTCAACCTCATCGTGTGGGTTTCTAAGGCTAAAAGTTGCCTGATCTGAACCTTTATTTATATACTTACATATATATTTAATGGCTTGGACAGAGTGGCAATACTCCACGTTTATATGAGCGTTAAAAGTCTTACATAGTAACGGGGAGTATGGAACAATCCACCTATTATCTATCGTCACCATGTTGCCCCTGATTTGTAGCGTAGTGCTCCGACCGCCATTTCCTGTATCGCGCCTACGATAAACTGGATACCCATCCTCTCCGGTCTGGGTATCGTTCATGAAACGGCGAGGGTATTTTTTTGTGCAGACACCGTTCTTCATGCATGGTGCAGCTAAATTATGTTCTCCGCAGGGTCCATGTACCATATTTTTAGTTATAATGTCGTGTAGTACCGGATCAATTTGTTGATCGGGTAGCTCCGCAACTATGACACTGTCGATCTCATCTGGTTGTATTTTAGTTTCTAGCCAGAAAAGCAAATGACAATGAGGTAAACCGCGCTTTTGCCACTCCACACTTGCCATATAACATTTTACTTTACCGAATATCTGTTCTTTGACAAATAATTTGATGAATTTCTTCATCTTTAAATGAAATACACGTGAAATTATGTCATGACGGTCGAAAGACCGTTGTCCTGGTAGCAGCTCCGCTTTAATTTCAGGCCATTCGGGGTTACATGTAAAAGTGACAAATAAGTCAGGTCTACCATAATTTCGGACGTACGTCATCGCGTCCTGCGTTTTCTCGTGCATGAAACGCGGAGAACCCGTAAATGACGATGGCAATATGACATGTTGACCGATATTTGTTGGGTCAACATTTGCGTCATGATTTAAGGCATCTCTGAGATGAATGTAGTCATCAGCCCTCAGTCTTTGTTGATTCCGAGAAATATAATTTAATCTTTCCGATATCATTTTCGCCATCATGTCAACACAATATTGACTAAATAAGTCTCTGTAATAATGTAACGGATTAAAAGAGTTAGTTCTAAACATTAATCTAAATGCATAAAATTGCATGCACGAAACAGTTTTATTACGCGCAGAACCCTGCTGAGGGATAGTCAAATAATAACCGTCTTCTCCTGTCGCAAACATTATAGGATACTGTAGTGGATCATAGGACCGATGTAGCTCAGAAACTCTTTTGAGCTGTCCGTCTCTACCGTGTAAGACTATATCCCTGGGACCTTTGTCTTCATCGACCAAGAGAACGGCTACCTCGTTTACAGTAGGAGCATTATATCTACCTCTGTGTGCTGTCTGTGGAGTGCGATCTGAATGAATAATTAACGTTAAATTATCTGAGGAGTTAAGTTCTAAGTTTTGTTTAAAACTTCGTATATAGAGTCTGTCAAGCGAGTCTAGTCCCATGAAAAAGGCGGCAAATTTAAAAATCTTTCAGGTGTCAACACTGATATAGCACGCTGAAAACTTATTGATACTTGAATTTTTGATAAAAAAAAACATATTTAAAATAAATAAAAAAAAAACCTTTCAATGTAAGTATTTATTTGTCACAATCAGAACTAAAATCAGAATCAAGAAATTCAATGCCTTCATATGAGAAATCACTGTCAGTATCATCATTACGCACAGAAATGATGAAAGGTTCCAACTCAGTTTCGGATATCCTGTCTCTTACTTTATATTTGTTTTCGACACTAATAGTGTGATCTGTGCATTTTTTCCAATCATTGGCTGTGACACTATTAAAACATTCTTTTATAAGGTTCTCCATTTCATTACCTGGAATCCCTAAATTTTTGCTGGCTATTTTTCTTTTAGCCAAACTCCATATGAGTTCAATAGCGTTCAGGTCACAATGATATGGTGGAAGTTTCAAAACTTCATGGCCATGTTGTTTCAAACATTCTTCAGCTTCATATATTGGAGTTGTTTTATTTTCATTCACAAGGCACATAAGCTCAGCCTTTGTGAAAAATTCTTCATAATGGATTCCATTTTCAGTTAGCCATTTCTGAATGTCAGCCTTTAAATCATTCGTAGATGGTGGCTTATTTATTTGTGTTACATGGTAGCTAGCGTTGTCCATAACAATGACACTGGGCTGACTTAAATTAGGTATTAATTTTTCATGTAACCATTTCATAAAATTATTTCTGTTCATATCATCATGATAATCTGCCATTTTTGATTTAGTACTGAATACTAATAAAGCATTGGGGACAAAACCTTTTTCGGATCCAGCATGAACAACAATATGTCTTTTGCCTGATGATATTTTATCAATTACACCGCTTGTTGATGGCCCTTGCCATGATTTTTTAACTTTATAATTTTGGTGGACATAGGTTTCATCGAGGTAAACTATTAATTTTCCTTGTTTCCGCTTTTCATCAATAGCTTTGAGATACCTATGTCGCCATGCAGCTAGTTCATACTTTTCAAGAAGAAGAGATCTCTCATTTTTATTTTTTTTGAATTCAAATCCATTTTTGAGTAATAATTGTCTCAATGTTTCATGACATCCAGTAAATGCAATAGACTCTCTTAAATCTGCAAGCAAACTTCGTAGAGTTGGTACTTGCCTTTTCACACAGTAAAATTCATTAATTTTATTGCGTATGGCTGATAAATCAAAACTATCCAGGTTGGCTACAGTTGGCTGTCGTGGACGCTTTTTCCCTGGTGTGTTCCACTCACCTTGGTTAATAGCACCTTCTTTTTTAATTCTCCGCAGTGTTTTCACACTTAAATCTGAAAATTCAATATATCAGTTCAGTATCAAACGCACAAATTTTATGATAACATAATAATATGTAGAAAATGCAGGGTAAACCAATAAATGTGTACTAACCTGTCATAGCAGCAATTTTTGTCAGATAGTCTGTTTCAGATTTCATTTTTTTATTGTCTTCTATGGCTATGACTTGCTTAACTAAATTATGAATTGTGCTTTTTATTAATTCATCATCAAAGGTGGCTGAAAAAAAATGACAACAATCTTTATAGTAGTTTTCACTTAAAGATGCCTCAGTAAGTTTCAAGGTCATGAACACGACGTCTGGATCTAAACCAAAACGGAAATCGTGATTACATCACAGTAAAATAAAAAAAGTTAGACAATTGTGCTAAAACTATCAACACGTCGTTGCCAACCTACCTGATGTTGAAACAATTTCATCCAAAAGTCGTCGTTTTTGCGATAACACGTCGTCAGATTCACTCTGTACATGATTATATTTATTAATCATTGTAAACAACAAGCTCCTGACACTACTTTTAATAGGTTTCGGCATTATAACATTATAAAACTCAACAAAAACCGGATTATTACGAGGTTAGAAACAGAATTTGTGACAATCTGTTTGACAGATCGTAGTATTGCCATTATAAGAAATCAGTAAAAGGGTTGTGGACTCGACTCGCTTGACAGACTCTACACGTTATGATTATTCAAAGCGGTCTGTAATTCACGAATTAAATCCATTTTTAAGGTTGGTGCGATGCTTGATCGCAACGATAACTGGTCTGCATCCGAAATAAAATATATTTGCAAGAACTGTGGGTTTTGGCCTGACGGTGGTAAAAGGCTACCAATGAGATGATACACCTGTCCTTCAATTTTAAAAGTGGGCATAAAATTTCCTTCCCTGATTTCTTTTGCGCCAAACGAAGTCATTTGAAAAAGACTATTGTATCTACGTATGTTTGTTAAAAAATGACCAGATAATGGATGGTTATTAGTTAAAAGATTTTTTATTGGTTGTGGTGGCTCCTGAAGGTTAGGAAGACAAATTTTACCTGAAGCACAGCACATACCATTAGGTTCGTCTGTCCATTTCTTGGCAGAGCAGTTAGAGCAGATCTTATTCATGACTCCGATTTGGACGGACGCTTGTTGTGCATAATCAACCTGCGGATCATATCTGAAAGCCAGTCTGTTGCTGTTAGCTAAAATTCGATTGCGAACTGTGTTTGTGGACAACTGCTGTCTCTCTGCTTGAGCTCTAAGTCGCTGCAAACGCTCGACACTCGACTCTCTTTCGCGCAACTGAGAGGTCCTTATATTTTGTTCATGAAGACGTTGGGAACGCTCCAGCCTCGACTCTTGAGCGCGTAGCTCGGAGGTTCTCAGACTTTGTTCGGCAAGGCGTTGCGAACGCTCGACACTTGACTCTCGTTCGCGTAAGTCAGAGGTCCTTACATTTTGTTCATGAAGACGTTGGGAACGCTCCAGCCTCGACTCTCGTGCACGTAACTCAGAGGTTCTCAGATTTTGTTGTGCAAGGCGTTGCGAACGTTCGACACTCGACTCTCGTGCGCGTACCTGAGAGTTTCTCTGATTTTGTTCAGCAAGGCGTTGTGAACGTTCAGGTGAAGATTCTCCCATACGACGTATTCTTGCTGCCCGTGCTTGAGAACTATGTTTAGAAAGTTGAGACCTGGCTCTCTTAGGCATTTTCAAATGTTTAAGAAAATGTTAATAGCGTGTAATAGTCTAGCTCTGAAAAGAACTGTTGTTTAGCCCTGAAAAGAACTGTTGGTTAGCCCTGAAAAGAACTGTTGGTTAGCCCTGAAAAGAACTTTTGTTTAGCTCTGAGAAGAACTTTTGCGTAGGTGTAGTTTTAAGAACGAAATCTAAAAAAAATCGCACGAAAATTATTAGACTTCGCGCACGACCGCTGCGTAGGGAGCCGACCTCGCGGCTGAGCCGCGCGGGTACCTTACTCATAGATCTAAACTCCCCTCCCGCACGCGCACCCCCGCCTTGGTGACGCCCACTTCGCAACGGGCCGTGCAGCAGAAATCGTAATATTTTAATTTCGCCATAACTTCAAAACCAAACGTCCAATTTTAATCATTCAAAGACCAAATATTATCTCCATAAACTGTTCTTAGTGATGAAATCATTTATTTTGATAAGGATTAATAGCATGAGTAAAATAAACGCGTTTAAATGTAGTCCAAAAAAAATTCAAGATTTTTAAATAAAAAAATGGTTGCTGTGCCTCACTCGACATAGATGGGTATAGTGTGTCGCGGACTTTTTTGTAGATATTTATAAGATCTACAATTAATTAGAACATTTTATGGTTCTATCTTTTATAGTTTAGGCAGCGTACGCAAAATAAGTAACTTTTCTGGTTGATTTTTTACACCTTGTGTCCGAAAAACCCAAATATCTTACGGAACCCTATTTTTTTCCAAAATAAAATATAGCCTATGTTACTCGTGGACCGAGACTCCAGAACAGATTGGAGGTGTGGTGGCACAGACTGAAGAGTGTTGGCCTGAAATTGAGTAGAACCAAAATGGAATACTTGTTCTGCGATTTCGGCGGTCTCTCCAATCCAGTGCCTTTATCTCTCGCTGGAACACCCATACCGATCTGCTCCGACTTTCGGTACCTCGGGTCACTCGTCCAAGGGGATGGTGAGGTAGACCGGGACGTAACACATCGGATCAACGCAGGATGGATGAAATGGCGACAGGTCACGGGAATAACTTGTGACCCACGGATGCCTCTCAAGTTGAAGGGTAAAATCTACAAGTCCGTGATAAGGACTGTCATACTGTATGGATCAGAATGTTGGGCTGTGAAAAAGACGGATGAGAAAAGATTGCACGTAGCGGAGATGAGAATGTTAAGATGGATGTGTGGTGTGACGAGAATGGATAAAGTGAGAAATGAGTATATTAGGGGAAGTTTGAAAGTGGCGCCAGTGACTGAAAAGTTGAAAGGGAATCGTTTGTCTTGGTATGGTCATGTGAAGAGGAGGGATGAAACGCATGTTACTAAAAGAGTTATGAGTTTACATGTGGATGGATGGAGAGGGAGAGGGAGACCAAAGAAAAGATGGATGGATTGTGTGAAGAGTGATATGAAAGAAAAGGAAGTTAGTGATAGTATGACGAGTGACAGGGCAGAATGGAAGAAAAAAACATGTTGCGCCGACCCCAAATAACACGGGACAAGGGCAGGAAGATGATGACTCGTGGATAATGTAGCTTTCGAATGGTGAAAGAATTTTTAAAATCGGTCCAGTAGTTTTTGAGCCTATTCAGTACAAACAAACAAACATACAAACAAAGTTTTCCTCTTTATAATATTAGTGTAGATTTCTTCATAACAGAACTCAAGTGTATTTTGGACAAATTGTGTCCCGTTATTCTCTTGGTCCTCAGACTGTAACACTTCAAAACCGCCGTCATCGTCTTCAATATTTTGATCACATTCTTCTTCATCTTGTTGCACCGTCTCATTATTTTCTTCCTCAGGACCAGTTTCTTCGTTTTCTGTCATGTCTGTCTCTCTTAAATTCTGCTTTCTTTTTTTCTGATAGAATACATCCGTAACGGCAAGCTGGATTCCATGCGCCATACATCTTTGGTGAAGAGAAGGAACTTCTCTACCAACTTTACACATTAAGCTACATGCGTCTGTAGTTAAGCACACGGTTTCATTCTCAAGAGATAAATCAAACTCGGACAGTCGTTGTTTCAAAAGTGTGATGCATTTTTCTGCTGGCATAGATCCAACTATTCTCACAAGTCCTAAATTCCTGAAAGGATCTCCTGTCAATGCGGGACAATGAATATTCACATTCATATAGCGTCTGTTGCGTGTTGACGTCCATTCATCCAATGTGCAGCTAAACTTTTCGCCTTTCAATTTTAAAGCATTTATTTCCTGCTTTATTGACGACTTTGCAACGTTACTGCGTTTTTTTACTATTTCCGAAATAGCTCCAACTGATTTGGGTAACTGTTGTTTTGAATTAGCAAAAAAGTTGTCGCATATCATTAGACTTACTGAAGACTGAAAGGTATTCCATCAAGAGCACACATCCTGGCCACTCTATCTTCCATTGAATTCATAGAAAAAAAGTCTGTCAGTGTTCGGGGTTTCTTGGGATCCGTATTTGAGTTGCTACAAGAATTCTTAATTCTAATTCTTAATTCTTTATTGTACACAAAAACATAATATAATATATTGACATACAAACAGTTCATGTACAAAGGCGAGCTTAACTCAGCAATGAGTTTTCTCCCAGCAAACCTTTGAATTGTAGAGAGAGAACATATACAACAACAAGAAGCATCTGATGATGCCCCTTTTTCATCATTTTTAGTCGATAGAGTAGGATGGACAGCTTTCAAGTGTTTATGTAGACCTGAAGTGTTTCCTCCTGAAGTTTTCATTACGCTGTTGCACGTCTTGCATTTCGCTGTATTTCCATCACTAGCGCGTAAAAAATGTTGCCATACTGTTGAGGGATCGTTAGATTTACTTTGATATTCACTGTAAGTAGTCGCCGCCGCTCTCTTCATTTTTGCCTAAAAAAGAAAACAGCATTAAAAGGTACCTCTACCTACGAGTATAAAATAAATTATGACACTAGAGAGTTGCCCGTGACTACGCCCGTGCGAAATTCGGTTATTGTGTTCCATAGGGAACTCTTTAAAATTTGCGGGATAAAAGTAGCCTATATGTCACTCTCTATCTCCACCTCCAGCCCTTCAACTATCTTCATTCATACCAAAAATCACATCCAACCATCACTCTGTTGCGACGTGAAAGAAGGACAAATAAACGAACACATTTATAATACAGGGTATTAGGAAAAGTACTGCGTTTCTCTAAACCGGTGACTACTACACTCATGAAACTGAACAACTTTCCCTAAGAAACTGTAGATTTGAAATATGAAAAAAAAATTGGACTTCCCATAAAAAACTGCTAATCACGTGATCGAATTTAGTATGGGAAGTCCATTTTTTTCATATTTCAACCCTAGTATATTAGGGAAAGTTGGTCAGTTTCATGTGTGTAGTCACCAGTTTAAAGGAACACAGTACTTTTCCTAACACCTTGTATTAGTATAGAAGTATGGATAAAAGAAGCTAATTATAACATCATCACCTTTCTATCCCCCTCTAGGTAGGGCTAGGGTCATGCCCGTAGGGCATGTTATCCTCGTCCACTCTCTTATATCAGTCGTCTTCTCTCTCCGTCCGATCGAAGTAGCACGTACCTTTCACATACATATCACGCACTCTTCGGTTTTACTCTGCCTCTGTATCCCTCCACATTCATTCATACTTAGCAGTTTAGCACTACACAGCTAACACAACATAAATATACATAATATACCATTTAACTTACCTTCACACAATTTTTTGGGAAGTCGTGAGAAAAAATACATATTACTTTAATATAACATCATTTATTTACAGGTAAATAAATAGGTAGGTATGTACTTGTGATAGGCCAGGCGTCTGACACTCCATACAACCGCCCACATATAATAGCCTACTACTACCTACATAAAAAACAAACGTAGTAAAGTAATAGTTACCATTCTTTGCTTAGGCACTGTTGCTATCACAAAACGAGATTAATTTGTACTTACGTTTTTATAAATCACTTGTCATGTCACCAGTTCACCACTCACTACAGAACAGACCGACGCGCTTGCTAGGGGCTACTGGGGCCAGCGGGTGTGAAAACAACGAGTCGGGTGCGCGCGCGGGGCGGGGCATAAGTTCGGGTCTCGCTCGGGCATTGTCGGGACGCATTCGGCAAGCGGCAGTGTCACTAGGTGGTACATAGTGCGCGGCGGAGAATTTATAAGTATAAAATGTACAAATAAATTCTGGTGTTAAGAATATTTTAATGTTTTTCTACCGAAACATTTGGTCTCGAAATTCCCGGGATTTTTTTATTAAGTCTCGGTCTCGATCTCGGTGATAAAAGTGGCGAGACTCCCGGGATTTCGAGAATCGAGACTCCCGGGGCGAAATCCCTAGGCGAAACAGGAACGGGGGGCGACGCGAGGCGCACGGTCGCCGTGCGCAGTCTCGAATCGCGTGACGAGATTGCTCCACTTGACATCGACGGACGGGGAGCACGAGTTTGAGTCGCCGGTGTCGTCGATGCGCGATATGCGGCGAAAGCGGCAGCGGCCGTCATTCGCGTAGATGGTGGCGCCACAGTACATGCAGCGGGCGTTCGCGGAGTTGAGCCCGGAATGTTAGTGCCGCTGGGGGCGACTGACGTCACGGGGGCAGCAACTCGCGCGTACGAGATAGGCTTCTGGTGGCAGTGGTCAGGTATCGATGGTTGTGCAGCTCTCGCAGGTACCTGCCTCCCGTATACCTCTTCTCCCGCTCTGGGGACCTCTTCTCCCGCTCTGGGGTTGGGGTTTTTCGTACGGCAGCGGTCAGGTATCGACGGCTGTGCAGCTCTCGCAGGTACCTGCCTCCCGTATACCTCTTCTCCCGCTCTGGGGACCTCTTCTCCCGCTCTGGGGACCTCTTCTCCCGCTCTGAAGACCTCTTCTCCCGCTCTGGGGTTGCGGTTTTTCTTACTACCCTCTTTGGTAGTATTCTTCACCGCCTTTTTCTCGGCTGTTGCCGCGACGTTTGCCGGTGCTTTTACCGGTGCTGGACCGCGCAGCGTGGCCCGAACATTCGGGAGCGACGTCGCTCGGCCCAACACGGGTCGGTCAGCTTCCTGCTCGTCTTCATCTTCGCTTCGGCCGGCGCCTCCGCTGTCCGAGGGGTTGCGGGCGTCTGGCTTCAAGGGCTTCATGATACGATGGAAGTAGCCTCCGCGACCACTTCGATGCGTTGCCACACCGAGGAGAGCGCGGGGGAGGCCTTCCCTTCGTGCTGTCGCCGGTACAAACCTGGATTTGTACCGTCGACAACACAAACGGTTGGCCCGATTTAAATTTTCGGGTCCGTGCGGTGGTTTGCGGGTAGTTGTAACTCGACGCGATACGGGGCGCAGTGAACGGGTATGGTGACTACAGCAAACTGGCTTACTGGCCATCCATCAATATTCTCGAAAATACTCGAGTCGGCGCCTTTGATAAACAAAAAGCAAAAATAAAAAGAGAAATATACCCATTGCGTTGTAAACAATTCAGAGGCGGCTTTTATCAAAGGGACTGCGCGCTCACAAGTATACAAGTATACATGTTGATACCAAACTTATGAGATATTGTACCAGCTATTGTAACACATGTTTATACAAATACAAATAAATAAATAAATATACCTACGCGCGGCCGCGGAGTCAAAACGTTCGACCAGAGAGAGGTGTTTTGATTTTTTTTCTAAATTCTTGAGGAACCCCTACAGAGGTATCGCGGAACCCTAGGGTTCCGCGGAACGCACTTAGAGTATAGCTGCTCTAGGTTATAGGCACCATGACATTAGCTGCATTGAGTGTAGAACGACTTAATATGTTTTGTCTTTGAAGCACATACACATACATACATACATTACATACATATATATACATTTACATGTTTATTATATTATACATTTATGGAACAAAATGTATGATACAAGTCATGTAATGCTACTCTGCATGATTCTTCAATATGGCCGAGTACCCCGCAACTTGACCCCCAACATTTTACAAAGCATTTATGTGATGTAGGATATGTTGGACTATTTGATAGTGTTTTGCATCATGTTGGAGAATTAATTTGTCCATTAACATATTTGAGGCTTAAGCTCTACTTCTGTGGTCCCAGAGTTAACAGTGTGCTATTTTTTTTATTGAAAAGGTTTATGTTTGGAGATGTAATTATGCAAACAATCAGTTTCTCTCGGAGGCTTAGACTGTGTAAACCGAAAATTTTTGAAGTAAGGAAAATAGGAATAAAAAGTTTAAATTCTATGTGCATTCTGTATTTGAAATTTGGAACACTATCAATAGCCCATGGTGTGGGGTATCTGTGTTCCAAATTTCATCCAAGTATTAGGTATTGAACACACTAGCACAGTGAAAATTCACTGTGATAGTGTTGATGTGCAAAGGAAAAGGGGCATATCTGCCGGTTTAGACAGTTCTTTAGATCAATTAATAATTTTTTCTATCAGGTCTCTTGCTCTAGTTAAATGTTGAATGAATTTTTCTTGGTTATACATTAGCTATCTTGTTTTTTTAATCTACTTGCAAAGTTTTGGACTTAAATTAAAGCTGTCCATGTTACAGCTATTTACATGGCTATAAAAAAAAAACAAAAGTGACTGGAATCTTCCAACTCCCTCAAAAATTCTCTAGTTTATCCACTTGCTAGTAATGTGCCACATGCCATAAAAATCTTTTTATAACTATGAATTCGCTAGAATTGTGAATCGAGTCACATAGGACTAACATTCAAAATTAATAATAATATTCCACAACTAACACACAACGCCACCGCCGTCCCAAGCTAAGCAGAGCTTGTGTTAGGGGTACATTAGCTATCTTGTTTTTTTAATCTACTTGCAAAGTTTTGGACTTAAATTAAAGCTGTCCATGTTACAGCTATTTACATGGCTATAAAAAAAAAAACAAAAGTGACTGGAATCTTCCAACTCCCTCAAAAATTCTCTAGTTTATCCACTTGCTAGTAATGTGCCACATGCCATAAAAATCTTTTTATAACTATGAATTCGCTAGAATTGTGAATCGAGTCACATAGGACTAACATTCAAAATTAATAATAATATTCCACAACTAACACACAACGCCACCGCCGTCCCAAGCTAAGCAGAGCTTGTGTTAGGGGTACTAGACAGTTGTCTAGATGTTGTTGTGTGATAAACATACTTATATATTTTTTAAATACATACATATATAGATAAACTAGCTTTTGCCCGCGGCTTCGCTCCCGTCAACTGACTACTATCCTACTCTACCCAACTCTATCCTACTCTACCCTACTCAAAAAAAAAAGTATCCTATGTCCGTCTCCTGGTTCTAAGCTACCTCCCCAGTCCCCACCAACTTTCAGCCAAATCGGTTCAGCCGTTCTTGAGTTATAAATAGTGTAACTAACACGACTTTCTTTTATATATATAAGGTGTAAAAAAATTAACTTTAAGAATTTCGAGGGGACATTGTACTCCTCATTATGAACAACTTTTACTATGGGACCAAACCTGAAATAGCGAAAAAAAAATCAGCTGTTCCATACGTTTTGACGAGTTATGCGAACATAAACGTAGGGAACAGCTGATTTTTTTTTCGCACTTTTCGCTAAAGTGTTGAAAAATAGTGCTACTTGCGGTTTGTTAAAGGCTTGGGCTCTTGCAGCTGAAGTCGCTTCAGGTTTCCTCAAGGATATGTCTGGGTGTCTGCGTCGAAATCCAGCCAACCATTCTTTGCCTGCCATCTTTTTTTCATTGTTGAAGTTATGAGGAATATTATTAACGTCTGCAAACTGGAAGGCCAATTCCAAAACTTCCTTCCTTGTGAATCCAAACAATCTCGTTTCTAGTAATTTAATATGTTCTACCAGTTCTCGTTCCATTTCATATGTGAAGACACTCCTGTACCTACCCATACCTAAAACAATAAGGCGAGTACGTGATTAAATCCGCTCTGATCATGCTTACATAACGCTACAGTTAAAAAACACTACATAAGTTGGTAGGTACCTTTAGTAGTTGGAGCTAAGAATTTATTTTGTTTCAGTGCATGTCTTCTAAGAGTCGACTGTGGGACATTAAATACTTTCCAGCCCATTTCATTATTCTTCACAGCTTCAATAGCCTTTTCCATGGAGGTTTTATCCCATCCCTGTCGGTCTGTTTTTCTAGAATAGTTACGAGGCATGATTGTTAATAATCTGAAAAAGAAAAAAGGGTGGGTCAAATGACATAGTATGCTGTTTTACCCGAACAAAGCGTATGCCATTTTGTCCACTTCATAACCTTCAACGTAAGAAAACAATAACTAAAAAAATAACTAGAATTATGAGATTTAAAATAATTTTCGAAGTTATTTAGTAAAATTACAATAAATTAATGCTAAATTCAAACAAATTAACGTAAAAAATACTTACTATTACGAGAAACAAAATCCGCCTGAGTAAAACTCGTGACAGCAAAAACTAAACAAACATGTGTCCGCACCACACGGCCCAACGGACGCGACTGGCGCCGCCACAGGTTACGACCTGTTACTAAGCGATCCCCTACACGCCATTTTGAGAACTATTATGTCTGTGGTTTTGGAGAAAAGGAGGTGTGCCATTTTACCCACCTATGTCATTTTGTACGCCTCTCCCTTAATACAGCAACTTTAAAATTTCTTTTCTGGGCTTCTGTCATGTTTTTCATGTCTGGAAGGACACTTTTTAGAAAAGCTTCGTCGGGGTCTAGGACAGCTGGTGCTGAATTTTGATGTTTCCTTCTTGCTTCAAAATAGTTAATAGCTGATCTATTGACCTCACTCAGACTGGTAGTCTGTTTAGTTTTTCGTCTGTAATAATTAGACTGTGATGCAACACTTGGTTCTGGAGTGGATGGGGTCGAATAGTCAGAAGTCCTGGAATCTGATTAACTTCCAATGTCTCATCTCTTAATGAATCTTCATCAGCATCAGATCTATACTGAATTGAATTACTTAGTTCATCAGTGACTTCACTTCCACGTTCTTTATCAATTTCAACGGATTGTGATTGCACATTTCCAGTAGGAGACCTGCTTCTAATAAATGTATCTAGAAAATATAAATATTCCGCAAGGTAATATGGTTTCTTTGTTTTAGCTGCAGAACCCGACGGCGGAGGTTTGTTCATTTGTTTCACGTATCGGCCTCGAATATTCTTCCATCTCTCTGCATGTTGCCACTGAAATGAAATACCAACAGACTGTAGATAGGAAATAGTACATTGTTCACCGGGGGAGGAAAGTAAGCGAGTAATTGAATAGTTTGGAGTTCAATACTAATTAAAATATATTTCATCTTTTTCAGATATTTTCGAACGGGCAGCTCACTCAGATCTTTGTCAGAATATTTTATTAGAGGTGAAACAACAGTTAGAAATATTGTACATGAAACTGCAAAGATTTTATGTGAAACATTACAAAATCAATTTATGTTAAAACCTGATCAAAACAAGTGGAAAAATGTGGCCCAACGATATTACACACTTTGGAATTTACCAAACTGTATTGGTAGCATCGATGGTAAACATATACGAATTCAGGCACCTTCGAATTCAGGATCTGCATTTTATAATTACAAAGGCTATTTTTCAATGATTAAACTGGCAGTCGTGGACGCAGATGGTTTATTTTTAACAGTGGATGTTGGCGAATACGGTAGAAACAGCGACAGTCGTGCATTAAAGGAAAGTAACCTAATGAAATCTTTTATAAATGGGTCTTTACAGTTGCCGGAAGATGTACCACTACCGGGAGAAAATAATTTTTTTCCCTACTACTTCATAGGTGACGAAGCATTTCCACTCATGAGAAATTTGATGAGGCCTTATTCAAGAGCACAGTTGGATAATAATAAAAGACAGTTCAATCACAGGCTGTCCAGGGCCAGAAAAATGGTGGAATGTGGTTTCGGAATGTTAGCTACAAAATTCAGATTATTGCAAACGCCAATTTCGTGCCACCCAAACAAAGTAGACAATCTGGTACTCGCAATGTGTGTCTTGCATAATTTTATACGTATTTCTGAGGGAACTCTTTGCAAGCCTACAGAAACAAATACACTATTATCAAATATATCAGAAACTCCTATTGTAAGCTACGCAGCAAAAAATTTAAGAAACCACCTATGCACATACTTATGTTGTCGAGCCCCAATACGCGGCCAAAATATGTATTGTGTTAATTAATATTATTAATAAACAAGAATAAATCACTTACCGGTTTCGTTTAATTGTTGTGCAATTTCGCCCCACACTTTATCTTGTTTGTTCCTATTATTATAATCAGATCGTGTTTGGTCATAAATACAAGGATTTAATTGAACAATTTCAATGAGTTTTACGTTGGTTTCAAAATCGTCGCGCATATTTAAAACGTCTAAACGCAGCTACGCACGAAACCAAATGACAAAATGGCGGTGGAGTCGTGGCTTAGGCACACTTGAGCGCCCCTCCTGCGCCTGCACCTCGCCTCCGCCCCGCCTTCACCTCGCCTCCGCCCCGCCTTCACCTCGCCCGCGCCGCAACTCTTGTATATGAGCGCACTGCCATTCATTTGTAAAGAAAACTTTGTTGCGGCGTGCCTCTTAACCGCCCGCGACTCAACTGCACCTCGACTGTTAATCGTGTGAGCGACGCTCCTAACAGTCTGAAATTGTGCCTCTGCTTGCTCTTTATACATTTTGTATAGTTTATTAATGTTCAAATCAAATGAAAGATACTGTCTGCATTTGATACTTCCTCGACAGTAGTGGATCTCGAGTGGTTTAAAACGCTTAATGAATTTTTGTATGGACTTTTTCTGACCGGCGGCATATTTATGTTCTTTGTGATTGCCTCCCCGAGACTCACTAGCTGAAGCTCCACCACTTTTAAAATTACGAGCAATCACACCATTCACTCGTCCTTTTTTAATTCCTAAAATTTCAAGAAATGTTTTTCTGCACACGGGAATCAAGTTATTTCTTCTTCGACAATAATATACTATTTGCATTCCTTTCATTTTTCTTGTGCCTGTCTTAGGCCGATGGCGACTTACAGCAGACGCCTTAGAATGTTGCAAAATAAAGTTGTCTTGGTCAATTTTAGATGGTGATTTGTAAAATGCTGCATGAAATTTTACAATGTCAACTTTTCTTGGCGATGTGCATCTATATGATTTTGAGTAATGTTCACATGGGACTTTAATCTTTGGAGGAGCTTTTGGTGAATATCTAAAACAAAAATGATAAATGAAGCAAGCAAAGCATTTAACATTAGTAAAATACACTACATTTTACACACCTATCGTATAAAAAGTATACACACACGCATGCATAGGCACACACACCTCAGACTGTGCCTCAGACTTATACATACATAGGTGCACAACTCACTTTCATGTTATACACTTTATGAATCAAATTAAAAAAAAAGTGGTTGTCTGTAAAGTCGGTTTACGGACGATAATTTTACGTGATAACGTCCACTGTCACTGTCCCACTGTCCACTGTCCAACTGTCAAAAACACCATCACACTCATAGCCTAATAACAATAGGGAAATTATGTATCGTGTCGTGTGCCATGGACAAACACAAACACGACCACAAAGACAACCAGACTCGATAATTTAAATACATTTTTAAAGTCTGACACTATCTCCCGCTCCGCCCAAGAGCGGGATTTGTCATAAGATGATTTTCCCACCTATAAAAAAAAAAAGTAGTAAGTAGCTTAGGTTGTTAGTAATTTTATTTTAATACGTAGGAGCAATTTAGCCATCCATGATAATAATAACAAAAAAATAGACTTGATCAAATGCTAGGAGCAATTTAGCCATCCATGATAATAATAACAAAAAAATAGACTTGATTTGAGGATCCAATCGATAGGTGTAAACAGTTGTCCAAAATAGAGAGCCAGGTTTTTTTATTATTATTAATGATAGGCTCGCGTTTGACCACCATCTCACCTGATGGTAAGCGATGATGTGGTCGACGATGGAGCACGCTTGCCTAGAAGAAGCCTATTCACTCTTGACTTAAAGACCCCTAAGTTGTAGCTATCAGGAAACACAGACTCCGGCAAGGAATTCCACTCCTTGGCTGTACGCATAATAAATGTGTTCTCAAAACGTTTTGTGCGTATGGGTGGGATGTCTACCATGTACCGGTCGCGCAACGCCGTTCGTCTAGTGGTCCGATGATGGAACGGACTTGGCGGAATTAGATTGTGCAATCCCAGTGCACACTCCCCGAAATGTAAACGATAGAAAACCGACAGGCTAGCAACTCGGCAGCGATGTCCAAGGTTTTGGAACTTTGACTCAACAAGTGCATCATTGCCGATGATCCCATTGGCTCGCCTCTCAATCGCCTCTAGCGCATCAAGCTGGTATTTTAGAGTACAGGTAATTTAGAGTAGCAAGTTCCGTCAAATAGTCCATTATAATGTGCAAAGCCGAGGTCGTGGGGTTAAACAATAAAAGAAGGAAAATACGTGCGCCCTCAGAACGAAAGAAAACGAACGAGTGCATCTGTCAGTCAGTGACTGACGAATGTCAGGCACAAGTGTTGCCAGAAGAAAAAATTCACTATGAATCTATTCAATCGATTCCACGAAAGCTTGATATGTACTTGTCACTCGATTTTCATACATATTCTCATATTTTACCGATTTATTCATAATCGATTAGTAGTAATTCATGCATTATTTAATCGATTATTTACTTTCATTAACTTAATTTAAGTTTTCTCGTTTCCTGGGTAGAAACATGGTACCATACTTTGTGATTTCCTTTAGAAAAATATAATGGTTTTTTTAATACACATTTCAACTAGTTAACTGCTGGGCCCAGAAGTCCCCTTCTCCTTTAACATGCAAATAAACCCTAAGTTTAATTCTATTACTTATTTTATATCACTACAACAATTACACCTAATTTAACATGCAAACAAACACTAAGTTTAATTCTATTACCTATTTTATATCACTACAACAATTACACCTAATTTAACATGCGAACAAACACTAAGTTTAATTCTATTACCTATTTTATATCACTACAACAATTACACCTAATTTAACATGCCAACAAACACTAAGTTAAATTCTATTACCTATTTTATATCACTACAACAATTACACCTAATTTAACATGCGAACAAACACTAAGTTTAATTCTATTACCTATTTTATATCACTACAACAATTACACCTAATTTAACATGCAAACAAACACTAAGTTTAATTCTATTACCTATTTTATATCACTACAAGAAATACACCTAATTTAAAATGCAAACAAACACTAAGTTTAATTCTTTTTCCTATCTTATATTTCACTTCTTACATTTAACATGCAAACTTAATTAATTTTAATTAATTATTTTTTTTTAACCGTTCATTTTCTAACCTAGCATTTTCTAATTCTAACTTAAGTTTAGCTATCACCAACTCCTTTTCTTCATCTTCTCTGTCCAGCCTTTTCTTTTTAGAGATCAGGTACTCTGCTAAAGCATTTTCCTTATTTATCCGGGATCTTGAGAGCTCTTCTTGCGTTTTATGTTTCCGCTTTGCTGTAAAATAAACAGAGTTACTAAATATTCCTACTATTTCATGGTAATATGCACCAATACTAATTTACATTAAGAGGTTATTAAACTAATTGCATAAATAGGAAAACTAAGTTTTAGTAAACTTGTTAGTTACATTTCTGTAACAGTTACATATATTATGTTTATCTACAAGAATTTCATATTCTACTATAAACTGTAATTATAAGTAACTGCAAACCAATAATAACTTTAGTTTTAATCTAAGAAAAAGCAGTACCCATAAAACATTAATAATGAAAAATTATAGCCACCCACCTAATGTACCACTTCCGCAAGCTCTACTAAAAAAAAGTTATTCTGTTTTGAGGGAGGTGTCCCAAGGATTTGAATTTTATTCAATACCTCCCCCTCATCAGTACCACCACAAATACCATCACTATGTTCATCACCTGTTTGTTCATTCCTACTTATTAAACTAACATTATGTTCCTCAACCTCAACATTCATTGATTCACCCATAACCAATAAAGATTGATTTTGGAAAGAGGCATCTCCATCAAACTCCACCGAAAAACCTTGGCATGTGCTGCCTAACAGTGAAGCAACGTTATCCAAGACTTCATCAGGTGGAAAATAGTCTTTGCCTCCTCCGGTCTGCAAAAAAGAACAAAATTACTTTAAGTAAAAATGTTAGTGGTATAGTCGCGAACCATTCACTGATAATCTTAACTTACCTTATTAAGGCTTCTCCTCATATTTGCACAGCGTTTGCGAGCAGACTTCTTTAGGTTCTCCCATTTTAAACGAAGCTGTGCTGGAGTTCGTGGGAAACTTGATATAGATGAATTGAAGCTACTTGCTAACGTTTGCCAAGCCTGATCTTTCAGTTTGTTATTGGTGGCATTCGTGGCTTTGTTATTTATAACAGTATTTGCCGCTACAAGTTGTACAAGTAGCATCGTCTCATCTTTTGTCATGGGTGCTGTTTTCACTGACTGAAAAAAAATGATCTATGAAGGCCAGAACGCGTTATACTATATAGATACATAAATATCAACAATACATTATACTTACAGAGTTCATTTTATTTCACTTTTAAGATTTTTAAAAACGTAAACCTGTACAATATACACCGTAAACGGAGGAACTATACACTCAAGATACCGAAAAGAGCGCGAATATGTAGGTGGCATGCGCGTCGGCGCCGATAGTCTGTCATTGTAGGGTGAGGTTCGATTGCAGGGCATCATAATTATTATGTTTTTAAAGATACTAACATTAGTTTTAAGTTTTTTACTAACACTATGGATTCTCTGTGGTCTGAAAAATAAATGTTATTATTATTATTGTCAAAACGTTTATCTACAGTTGCAGCTACTAAAGATAAAGAAATCTATCCTTTTGTCCTTACTTGCTTTCCTATAACCTACCGACGGATAGCATTTCCTACCCAAGCTGTCAATCTATCGTCGGGAGGTTCGATAGTCTACTAGAGATAGGACCGCTCATACAATTCGTCCTTACCTGCATTTCAATATAAGTTTGAAGTTACTCTCCGATAGGCGGAGCTAACTCTGGTAACGTCATCTGCGTATCCGTCATTATTGACCGGTAACGGGGATAAGAGTTTGAAAATTAATATTTGTTGTGTTGTACGAGTTTGTTTTCTTGTCTTAATGGAATATTTTAGCAGTGATGACAGTGATTTGGAATTATTTCAAAGGATAATATATGGTGATGATGAAGAGAGTGACAGTGATACCGATAACATACCGTTACAGAAGGAATATAAGCCACGTGTGAATTATTTATCTAAACTAAATGACTACGAATTTGCCTATAGATTTAGACTAAATAAAGTGGCTGTGACTCAGTTAATTCATTTAATACAACCATACTGTGTTACATCTAAAAGGTAGGTAAGGTTAATTAAATAATTTAAATGGGTTTTTATGTTTCTGTGCCTAATATCACGCATTTTTACAGGAATCATGGGATATCCCCTCTTCATCAGATACTTTTGGCTCTACGATTTTATGCATTGGGTACTATGCTGGTGTCTGTTGCAGATTTCATTGGAGTGTCTATAGCATCGGCTAGTCGTATTGTTTCTGATGTGTCTAGAGCCCTAGCAAGATTGTACCCAGATTTTGTTAAACTTCAGAATCACTCGCAACAGGAGTTTTATTATATTGCTGGATTCCCTAGAGTACATGGTGCCATAGATGGCACTCATATATTAATACAATCACCAAGTAAGTAACTTTCTATAGGTACTCACTAGATATTTTCTTATTTCTATATATACCTACATAGTACAAAAATATATTATGTGAACTGTCCTCTGTGGTTTCAAACACGGTAAGAAATGGTAATACAGTACACAAACTCTTCAGCTATAGGATATTAGTACACTTACACATACTTAACTATTTTTTTTACAAATTCCAACATAGGAGAGGAATTCAGAAACAGAAAAGGCTTCTTTTCGATCAACGTGCAAATTGTGTGTAATGTCTCATTGGTGTTTCAAAATGTTGTTGCTCGATGGCCAGGATCCACTCATGATGCAACTATATTTAACCATTCTGATTTAAAAAGTTTGTTATTTGATTGATTATACCTATTATTGTCAATGTAACGCTGGTCCCACTGTATGTATAAAAATCTAATGCATTTAAATATTCTTAATAGATGATTGTGAACAAGGTGTACTTGGAAATCGCTGGTTGCTTGGTGACAGCGGATATCCTTGTAAGCCCTATCTCTTGACACCGTTACTCAACCCGAGTACTCCATCTGAGCAACGATATAATGAAGCACATATAAAAACAAGAAATACTGTAGAAAGGTTAATTGTTTGCGTTTAGTACAAGTAAAGTTATATAAGATAACATTATTAATTACAGGTAATATTTTATTACAGATGCATTGGAGTTTGGAAGAGAAGATTCCCTATACTTACTGTCATTAAAAAGTAGGCTAAAATTAATGAATATGCAAGCAGTTATTATAGCAACTGCAGTGTTGCATAATATTGCCAGAAATATGAATTTGGAAGAAATAGAACCAGAAGTATCAGTTCCAGACATGTCTCAGGAAAATGATATAATTTCTCATGAAAATTCTCCTCCACAATTCACATCAGAACGGCTATTACTAATAAATAATTACTTTCAAACATAAATAAAACACATTATTTTTTTATGCCTTTTTATTTTATATCACTACACTAATTACACCAAATTTAACATGCAAATAAACCCTAAGTTTAATTCTATTACCTATTTTATATCACTACAACAATTACACCTAATTTAACATGCAAACAAACACTAAGTTTAATTCTATTACCTATTTTATATCACTACAACAAATACACCTAATTTAAAATGCAAATAAACACTAAGTTTAATTCTATTTCCTATCTTATATTTCACTTAATTTAACATGCAAACTTACCTAATTCATTTTAATTAATTAATTTTTTTAACCGTTCATTTTCTAACCTAGCATTTTCTAATTCTAACTTAAGTTTAGCTATCACCAACTCCTTTTCTTCATCTTCTCTGTCCAGCCTTTTTTTTTAGAGATCACGTACTCTGCTAAAGCATTTTCCCTATTTATCCGGGATCTAGAGAGCTCTTCTTGCGTTTTATGTTTCCGCTTTGCTGTAAAATAAACAGAGTTACTAAATATTCCTACTATTTCATACTAATTTACAATATGAGGTTATTAAACTAATAGAAAACTAAGTTTTAGTAAACTTTTTAGTTAAATTTCTGTAACAGTTACATATATTATGTTTATCTACAAGAATTTCATATTCTACTATAAACGGTAATTATAAGTAACTGCAAACCAATAATAACTTTAGTTTTAATCTAAGAAAAAGCAGTACCCATAAAACATTAATAATGAAAAATTATAGCCACCTACCTAATGTACCACTTCCGCTAGCTCTACTAAAAAAAGTTATTCTGTTTTGAGGGAGGTGTCCCAAGGATTTGAATTTCATTCAATACCTCCCCCTCATCAGTACCACCACAAATACCATCACCATGTTCATCACCTGTTTGTTCATTTCTACTTATTAAACTAATATTATGTTCCTCAACCTCAACATTCGATGATTCACCCATAACCAATAAAGATTGATTTTGGAATCTCCACCAAATTCCACCGAAAAACCTTGGCATGTGCTGCCTAACAGTGAAGCCACTTTATCCAAGACTTCATCAGGTGGAAAATAGTCTTTGCCTCCTCCGGTCTGCAAAAAAGAACAAAATTACTTTAATTAAAAATGTTAGTGGTATAGTCGCGCGTCGTTATTTATAACAGTATTTGCCGCTACAAGTTGTACAAGTAGCATCGTCTCATCTTTTGTCATGGGTGCTGCTTTCACATACTAAAAAAAAAAAAAATCTATGAAGGCCGGAACGCGTTAAACTATATAGATAAATAAATATCAACAATACATTATACTTACAGAGTTCATTTTATTTTACTTTTAGAAGTTTAAAAAACGTAAACCTGTACAATATCTATACACCGTAAACGGAGGAACTATACACTCAAGATACCGAAAAGAGCGCGAATATGTAGGTGGCATGCGCGTCGGCGCCGATAGTCTGTCATTGTCAAAACGTTTCGTTTAAGGTTTCAGTTTTACTATAAAGACGATAAATAAAGCGAATAAAATCGATAAAATGTCTTAATTTTTCATTTTTTTAAATTACATTTATGCTGATAACGAGTTGAGTACGTTTATTAATGATAAATAAATAAAAAATATTTCAGTTTGATCGTGACATTTTTTAGTGGTTAGAATAGAACGAAACGTTTGGACAGGCTTGGATAGATGAGAGGGAAAAAGCTATCTGTCGTTGGTTGAAGATAGATAGCACCTATCTTTGATTGTGAAACGCAGACTATGGATAGATAGAATCCTACTGTTTATCGGAGATAGCTACCTATCTATGAACTTCGGTAGATTATTGAGAACGGGCGTAAGTCAACGGTCAATAATTCTATAGTAAATAATAGTTCGCCTAAAGGAATACTAGATAATTTTATTCAAAATCCAGGTGGCTATTCTACAATTTACGATGATAGTGAAGGTAAATGATTTAGAAAGTTTAAAGTAAAAATATTTACCACTTTTTCAATGATAAAAAATAATAATAATGGCTAAATAGCCGGCCAGCAACAGAAAAAAAAATAGGCGTGAAAGCGGCAATCGGCTCTGTATTTATTTTTTCGAGTTGTAGAGTTCTGTTTATACTATTGAATCTCTGCTTTATGAGATTTGTATTAACACGATAAGTTCATCAGATTCAGATATAGATTTAACGCCTGATTCTTAAGAGAATAGGCTAAAGCAGTAGTGGAAAACCGTTTGCCGCCTAAATCTAAAGAAATATACCTAAAATCATACGACGACATCATTATCATCATCATGGCTGCGAGGAAATCCAAACAGATGGCACACATTCGTAAGAAATAGAGTAATAACCATACTTGACAATGTTGAAAACAAATGGTACCATATACAGTCACAACAAAATCCAGCTGATGTCGCATCGAGAAGAATTGTCTGGCGTAACAACCCTAATGAACCTGTGGAGGAATGGCCGTGCTGGGGTCACTCGCACCTTCGGTAACTCGCCCATTTGTTGCGTCCCAGATCGTGTGCGTTACCCAGGCCAGATGTTGTCGAAAATGGTCATTTGAATCTTATAGATAATTAGTTTTGCGGCTTCTGTAATTGTTGCGCACATTTTTAAATTTGTTGCGCTTATAATTTTTTAATTATTTCACAAAAACATTTCCTGCTGGGGTAACGTTACCCCAGCCAGACCTTTTTCTTTCTAATGGGAATATTTAAATAATTACTAGCTATAAAATTAGTTGTCTAGATGAAGTAAATGTTGTGCCTTATTTTGTATTTGTTCTTTCATCGGTTGCGAAGTTATTCGAGATTATGCTGGGGTAACGTTTTTGGTTTTGCTAGATCTTTGAAATGGTTAAGCGGATTCTTATCATATTTTGTACATGGCTTCTTAGGAATTAGTTTAAATTTGTTCTGCAATAAAAAAACCAAAATAATACATAGCTTAAAGGTTATTTCATTAATTAGAAAAACACTTCAATTGGTCCCAGCACTCTCAATAAGAGCTCTAAAGACTTACTTTAAACGTTATTTTAAAGCTTGTAACTGCCTTCAAATGTATGTGAAGTTTCATTAGTATCCTGTAAGTATTTAACAAGTTATGATGATATTGACTTCTTCACGAGCACGGTCTTGATGCGCGCGGTGTTATTTGGCCACTGGATTGGATATATGAACTGAATGTTATGTCAATTATTAGTTTTTTTGTTCAGTTGTATATCAGTAAAATTTCAGCTCAGTACATTGGATAATTAATGAGATAATACGATTAAAGTCATTAGGAAGTGAATGACCGTGGTAACCCGACCAAGTTTAGGTGGTTACGAAAAAGCGAAAACGCAGAACATTATACTATCTTTTGAAATGTTTAGTATAATACACCTTACAATTTCGGTACAGACGCGTACACTGTTAAATACATTAATAATATAATAATATCTGTACTATGAAAATATTATTATTATCTTCCAGTTGCACAAACTTATCAAAAATCACTGATATAACATCGCACCTTCGGTAGAACAAGGGCACAATTGTCAAAAATTGCAAAAATGAGTTAAGTATACAGAAATGCCTTAAAAATAAACTATACGCCTAAAAAGGATATAGTATATAGTTTATATCATGCAAAGAAGAAAAACTTTCGAGCAATATTAACAGAGCAAGACCTCACTGAATGCAATAAATATCTTAAAATAGCTCTCCTGTAAAATAGCAAAAACTGCAATTATGCCCTTGTTCTACCGAAGGTGCGACATGTCGTTCGGTGGGACGCGGAAGGGGTGGGGTGAAGGGGCGCATTGTTTGCATATCGCACTAAACATGCTCCATAATCACATAATTCATCTTGTAGAGTGCGCGTGCGTTTCGGCAGTACCGTTTCCTGTTTTTGCAAATATTTATAGAGTGCGTGAGAGCTAATATAAAGTAATAAGTGTGGCGAATTACTGCTAATGTGGAGTGCTTCTATTGATGATCATAGTTATGGTGCAGGCTGCTTGATGAATTCACGAACAAGGTAAGCTTGTATAATGTAACTACAGAAATAGTAGCAAAATTATTATTAATACGTACATGTTGTTAGGTACTTATCTAAAACTGTATTTTTTTAAGGTTTAAATATTTTAATTTAGGAACTTATTATTTTCTTTTCTTTCGTACTTAGTTATTACCTAGACTGGAATTCTCAACAATGATAACGACATATTTATCCTTCGCTACATAGTACCTATAAAACAAAGTCGCTTCCCGTTTGTCTGTCCCTGTTTGCTTAGATCTTTAAAACTACGCAACGGATTCTGAAGCAGTTTTTTTTTAATAGGTAGATTGATTCAAGTGAAAGGTTTTTGTGTATAGGTATATTGTCAACATATGACTTGAAACTTGATTAATGAAATTCATGACTTAGCGACCGATTTTTATCGTTATCAATGTCGGGAGTCGGGACTACCGCAACAGGTAGGTATTTATTTATTTCCACAAACTCCTTGGACACGTAGACTTTAAGAAATCCATAATTACCTTGTTGCGACACTCGCGTTGATATAAACTCGCAAATAGATGACGATTCGAGTTTCAAATATGTAGGTAGCAAAACTACAATTGAAACCCCATTAACCTTTTGACGTGCGTAATTAGAGACACAATAGTAAGACAATGGCTTGCGGGCGCCGGCTACCGCCTGAGCGTTAATGAATTAAGTTTAATAATACTTTAAAAGTTCAATTGAAATGATTATATTACCTGTCAATAAAAATTATTTAATAATCACCTAGTTTTTTTTAAAACTTGTGTACATGTCTGTACTAAATTTGTAACACTATCCTACATATTTTAGAAGGTACCATAATGTTTTGCGTTTTCGCTTTTTCGTAACCACCTAAACTTGGTCGGGTTACCACGGTCATTCACTTCCTAATGACTTTAATCGTATTATCTCATTACTTATCCAATGTACTGAGCTGAAATTTTACTGATATACAACTGAACAAAAAAACTAATAATTGACATAACATTCAGTTCATATATCCAATCCAGTGGCCAAATAACACCGCGCGAATCAAGACCGTGCTCGTGAAGAAGTCAATATCAACATAACTTGTTAAATACTTACAGGATACTAATGAAACTTCACATACATTTGAAGGCAGTTACAAGCTTTAAAATAACGTTTAAAGTAAGTCTTTAGAGCTCTTATTGAGAGTGCTGGGACCAATTGAAGTGTTTTTCTATTTAATGAAATAACCTTTAAGCTATGTATTATTTTGGTTTTTTTATTGCAGAACAAATTTAAACTAATTCCTAAGAAGCCATGTACAAAATATGATAAGAATCCGCTTAACCATTTCAAAGATCTAGCAAAACCAAAAACGTTACCCCAGCATAATCTCGAATAACTTCGCAACCGATGAAAGAACAAATACAAAATAAGGCACAACATTTACTTCATCTAGACAACTAATTTTATAGCTAGTAATTATTTAAATATTCCCATTAGAAAGAAAAAGGTCTGGCTGGGGTAACGTTACCCCAGCAGGAAATGTTTTTGTGAAATAATTAAAAAACTATAAGCGCAACAAATTTAAAAATGTGCGCAACAATTACAGAAGCCGCAAAACTAATTATCTATAAGATTCAAATGACCATTTTCGACAACATCTGGCCTGGGTAACGCACACTCCCAGATCGTGCATTCAGCTTGGCACAGACAAAACATTTATGAATGTATGTCTACCTTACCCTTTACTTTCAGAATCCAGTATCTTGACCTCAGGTAATTTAGCATTAATTGCACACCTCCGTGCAGCGTCCGTTTGTGAGCATCAGCTACGAGTAAGGAGGTGAGTGGATTTTTGTCGTCTAAGACTACACCAAAAAAAAAATAGGAAAGGAAAGGTATCCGGGCGTATTTTTCTCTGTATAGATACGTCAACAGGGTGGTTGTTTCGCTGGAGGTCAAGTTGTTAACTGATATACGATGAGCGTTTGCCTGGTCACTTGGGAACGCCACTACATATGTTAAGGCCATCAAGTCCAGCAGTGAGGTGTGTGGCAAGCGACTTCCCTGTTGTTCAGACGTGGCCTTGAGTCGCAGAAAGTGTCGTTTGGGTCTGTATCCGTCGAGTAGTTCCCGCAACATGTTCACGCGAGGAAACGCATAGGAGAAATGGTCAACGGCGTTTATTAGGTCCAATATACCCACGCCGGGTAGAATCTTCAGCTGATAGTTCTGTTGGGGCCTGGAATTTTGGCCCGCCCTTCGGTGCATATAGTACCGGACATTGCGATAATATTCAGCGGAAGTATTATAAACTGCTGAAGTTGCCAGATCAAACTCGAACGCAGCTCTCGGGTGCGAGATTATGTCACTTACGGCCATGGTGAACTCAGGTGCGGCACTCATAAGCATGGAACCATATTCTGCACTAGGTAGCACGGCGGAAGCACGGCGCATCCTAGTCGAATGACGTCTGAATCTATAGTCATCTGAATTGTCGCTAACCGCCTCATTGGTAACCAAAGGCTTAAACGCGGTGTAATATCGTTGATGTAGGCGGCCGTGTCGCCGACTATATAAGCAGGTAGTTCTGTAATATGTATCGTCCAACAGGGCACTGGCTGAGAACAACATAGCCAATGAACGAATCATGAAATTCTTTGACAGTCCCGTGAATGCAGTCCTGAACATTGGTGAACAGCTGTGCAAGACATGTCTCGCACGCATAGTTTTCAGATTGAATATTACGTCTACTGGTCTGTACTCATTCCCAGCAATGGTGGCCACCACCTCGCCTAACATTGGGCTAGACTGCACCAACTGGTTTGGTTTCGGACTCTGGTTTTGGAAACAGGTGTTAAGTATAAGTGCGGTGGAGGTGGTGTAGAAACGTTCCAGGTTTGTCAGTGTGACCACTGGGTACATAGTATTCACAATAAGCTCAGCGGTACGTAGGTTAACCACACCGTGTATTGAAACCAATCCTCCAGAAATCATGGTTGGCACAGTCCATCCCGGTATCTTCCTTACCACGGTTGCAGTAGCGCTCCAGAAACCACGGCGAGATAAAGAAGAAAAGAAAAGAAAGAAAAACATTTTATTTACGTCAAATATGGCGCACACCTTAAAATAAACAAACGAAGATAAAACGACGATCATAGATCGTCTATGATGTTCGAGGACCCCTACAGACGTGTTTAGCCGGGCCAGTGACACAGTTGGTTGAATGTCATTTGTCTTCAGCAAATTTTACATAAACTAAGAATGAATAGTGAGGAAGCAGGGGTCGATGCAAACAGTTCTGCTGCAACCAATACAGAATGTATGGACCTGCTTTCGACAAACCAAACAGGCCCGTCGCATGCGTTGGCGATTCCTCATAACCCACCCAGCCACACGGTGAGTCACGTCCGCTTTATTCTGTATGGTTGCAGACAGAATCGTTGGGATGGGCGAAGGGGAATGGATAGATAAAAGAGATCTTACAAATTTGTATCCGAAATTGCGATGACTGAAAGGAGAAGAAGATGAGTGGCGATGGATAATATAAGCATTGACAGTCGAAATATTAAGATGTTTGAAGAATTTTTGTACCACACCTTTGTATGTTTTTGTTCGATAGGATACATGGCCAGGAGCTGATCTGTTTTGTCCACCCCACCCTTCATGATAATGTAATCCGCTATCAAGATGGGTTTGGTGGACCCTCCGACTCTCTGCTGGCCATTGCCATGGTATGTAGAGATCATAGCCACTCTATTTTTATCTCTCCATACCATGACATCGACGTCGCCTGTCGTAAGGCCAGAGATCTGCCCCTGGCGCATGTTGTGTTTGGTAAGACTGTTTAGGGCCTGCGGAACAAACTGACGATTGGTCCGCAGGGTCCCCACACAGTCAAACCCCAAACAAACACTTTAGTCGTCGAGCCAGGCATGGGGACTGATAGTAATTATCCATCCACAACGTGTACCCCTTGTGCTCCAAGCCTTGAATAAGCTGCAACACAATTGCAGGTGTAGACGCCTCTAAAGGATCTACAACTTGCTGTGGGGATTGCTTTCTACGAGCATGCACTTCAATCCGCCATAGGTAACCGGTTTGAGATTCACAAATCTCATATGTTTTAATGCCACGGTTTGCAGCTTTATTTGGAATTAGCTGGCTAAATTCTAGCCAGCCTTTCCACATTAGGAGACTCGTCCAGCGCGAGGTTTTGCGCTGGACGATACATTGTTTGGAATTTTTTGTTCAGGTGTGACAGTATTGGCTGTATTTTATACAGCCTAGCCTCGGAGTACTCCAGTCTTAGCGCACACATGTCTTCGTTGTCGTTAAAATGTAAACATTTATTTAACAATAAAAAACGGTCGATAGACATGTGTGCGCTAAAACCCGGAGTATAAAATATGTCGGGGGTGGAAGCCCAGTACTCCTCCAACCTCGTCTTAATCACAACCCCATCGCCAAAATTATAGCAAAATATATATATAATTCATCTGCGGATGTATCACGCCATCCGCAGATGCGGCTATTGGGATGGAGAGTGATCTGGGATACCACCTGCTGAGCATATTTATTTGTCTCCGAGACAATGTGCTCCATAATTTGCCGATCCCATATTTGAATGAAGATCTCATACGGGTCGACACATGGAGTTGTCGGTCCGACATTAATTTCGGAGAACTTTTCCCGCCTCGATTCAGGTGGAATCGAAGTAGTCGGAAAATCTCTCCAGTCAAAATCAAATAGCTCCCTTGGCTGTTCTGTCGTCTCAGGCAGCACATCTGCGGGCTCCCAGTCCCCAGCAGGAACTGAAGTTGTGGCAGGCGCTGGGTTTTCTTGCTCGTATTCAATATTGAAGGGCGTCTCTAGAAGGCTCCGAAACGCCCTTGGAATAATAGCAGGCACCATCCCACCTGACTCGTCGTCGTCATCTTTCGAGTCACCGTCGCTTCCTGAGACAAATAATAAACAGTGTGTTCAGATTCGGTGTGAACTAGAAATATGGCATTGTCCCAAGACCCAAATAAAATGAACAGGTCTTACCACATTTGACGAGGAACGAAATGTCGTCTTCTCGGAGTGGACGACGACAAGGTGGTGGTGGTGCTAGATGCTGCATCGGGGAATCAGCCACCGATGCAGTTCCGCAATCAATAAAGCTGGAACCTGCTGATGGCGACGGTAGTGGTGACAGCAAGGGTGGTGTTGATGGCGTCCGTGGTGCTGACGGCGATGGTGGTGTCAGCCTTGGTTGTGGTGGTGGTCTTCGTGCGGGATTTGGCCTAGATGGACATTTTAAAAGTTAAAACTCGCTAGTAAATATTATCCAAAATATCTACGTTCCAATAAAATACTCAAGCAGATCTACTTACTGTTGCCAAATGCGCATCCTTTTTGGACGTAAGGCCAATTCGAGGCCGTGGCTTTCAGGCAGCTCGTTTATATCACGGACGACGATCCTAAAATTCAAATTTATTAAATTGTACCCACAATGATTTTGATTAGAAAAAAAGAAGTAGATTAATGGAAAAGAATAAAAAAGCGTTAATCAAGCAATAAAACTAACTCATCAATCGTGCGAGGGCCAGATCTATCCGGACGAGCACGGCCTCCGCGGCCTCTGCCACGCCCGCTAGGACCACCATGATCGTGGGCCACTACCACATCCACCACTTCCGCCACCGGTGCCGGTCCACCTGGACCACCTCGTCCACCACCCACCCGCACACCCCTACCACGCCGCGCACCTCGCATTCGTGGGCCCTATTCTTGTCTCACTATCATAAAATAAAACACCCAAAAAATAAACATGCAATGCAATAAACAAGCAAATAAGACATGCAAGTTTTTGGTAAGAAATACGCAAATAAATAAAATCGCAAAAATCAAGTTAGTAAAAAATATTTGTTTTAAAGTTTGAAAACAAGGCCGTCACCAAAAGAAATAAAAATTCAAATCCACAAAAGCCTTATCCATACTAGTCGAACATTGCATCATAACTAACAAAAAATGGCGGACACGTGCCAATGACCTCAACGTTCCGCAGCTGTGCGGAAAAGATACGCAACTCAAACAGACTCATGGAGTACAAACTCCATGAGTATGTTTGAGTTGCGTATCTTTTCAATTCAAAATTATGCAAAATCCTTGCGGTAGTTTTTATGTTAAATACTTGATATCATTGAGAAGATATGTAACAACATTCGTAGTACCAACAGTTTATTGTTATTTGTATGTTTAATATTCGTAACATGTGAAAAATGTACGGGCATGACGCCGACTTGGCGCCAAATTCGCGCGTAAAATGGCAAACGATGTTGGTTGAAATAACAATTTATTTTCAAAATCTGTACAAAATGCATAATTTATTACTTAAAAACTGTTTATTACTTACCCATTCATGTTTTGTCAGTTAGTTTTTCACTCACTATTCACTTTTACAAGATTTTTGCGTCTAAACACGGACCGTTTAAAAAAACACGTTTGCGCGCGTAATTTTTTCGGAAATGTGAATGTGCGTGTGTGTGTGTGATTTCAAACTTTCTAGTAACCGTTGTAGGCGTAGCCAAAACACATAAAGCGCGACTATTTGCCATCCTTGTTCTTTTTCCTATATTTTGTACAAGTTAGAGCAGTAAAGATATAGTTTTCACGATGTATTGAGGTTAAAATATCGCCAATGAGTCATCGCGCTTTAGAAGCGCGCCCCACAGATACGTGTTTTTAGCGTCAAGCTTTTAAAGCGCGCGCCACAGTCAGGGGGGCAGTCCCCTGTGGTAAGGGTTGGTTTCTCGTACACCACAGGTGCTCCCAGTTAATTCTGAGAAATAAAACTGAAGAAAGTAAATAATCCTCTCAAATACACGTACTGTACGAAGTTCATAGGTGCGACACTGTCTAAGCAGAAACGCACAGATATAACACGCCTGGGGTGAAAGTCCCGATATTCCCTATGAGTATTCGAACAAATGCAAGGTCACTGGTTACACCGTCCAAATTCACTGTGTTTAAACTGAAATGTCTTCTGTAGCTGAGTTTGTGTCATGACCCAGTTCGACCGAGTCAGTCAGTAGGAGACCATGTCGCGCAGTACGCTCAGTGGTGTATTTCTGTACTGTGCCTAGAAGTCTATAGCCCGAGAGTTGTCAGGTGTGCCAGGACGTGACTGTGCACATGCTTGATGTTGTTCCAGCGCGTGTCGACTGACAGGATCTCTTCGGCCGTGGGGCCCGCCAGATAGGTCTCCTCTTCTTCCGCGGCGCGTGTGATAGTTGTTCTTAGAAAATTCCCAGTACAAGAACCGTATATATTCACCCTGATTATGTCAAAGCAGAGTGCCCTGTAGGGCAAGGGCCATGAACTATGGTTGTAGAGTTGGTAGAAAAGAGGAATTTGTTCGGTGAATTCTTGTTTGTCACAGAGTCTGAAGTATAGGTCGTGGGAGGGGTTTGATCCATAGACAGGAGCCACCTGAGTTGTGATGATATCAGGCGTAGCCAACAAGTCCCATCCGTTAAACACGTCACGCAGACCAGCTGTTATGCGAGACGGCGTGTCCAACATGCCCGTGTTAGAATTTATCATAAAGAGGGTGATGATTATATAGATATATATATAAGGTGTAAAAAAATTAACTTTAAGAATTTCGAGGGGACATTGTACTCCTCATTATGAACAACTTTTACTATGGGACCAAACCTGAAATCGCGAAAAAAAAATCAGCTGTTCCCTACGTTTATGTTCGCATAACTCGTCAAAACGTATGGAGCAGCTGATTTTTTTTCGCTATTTCAGGTTTGGTCCCATAGTAAAAGTTGTTCATAATGAGGAGTACAATGTCCCCTCGAAATTCTTAAAGTTAATTTTTTTACACCTTATATATTATGTTAGAATTATGGAGGAGGAAAGGATAACTACATTGATTTAATATATTTATATGTACCTATATATCATACTAAGTTGTCATGATGGATAACGGTTATTTACTGTGTATCAAAGTTCCTATGACTGGTGTGTAGGGAAAGGGTTTTATGAAGAAAAGCACAGAAAGACAAGACCAAGTATTTATTTCAAATAGGCTTGTCAATTAATCGAATAACTAGTTGCTTGTTCCAAAACTAGGTCGTCATGGGAAAGAACAAGCAAGAAAACCCATGGTAGCTTCAATTATAGTATTTTATAGGCACATTTTACAACATCATTAATTATGGTTTATCACAATAACATCTATAAGAAATTCTATGTTCTATGTCTTGGGTCATTTCATAATAGTAAGCTGAATAAGTATTCTCAAATATCGTATAACATAATTAGAAACAAAAGCCATAGTAAAACACATACACAGAATCAATACAACCAATAGCAATAATAACAATAATCAAGATATAATATTAATTAACTTACGTGAGCTTTGCTGGATCACAACTATTATCTCACCAAAAGGTCACAAACCCTTTTTATAGTAAACTGTCGACGGGTGGATGGACATCTTTTTTTAAACGTCAAATAATAATATCCCGCCATTTTCCACCAATCACAGTTTACCATAATTTAACTTATTTTATAGGTCTTTAATTACAATTGTTACATAGTTAGACAGTTTTAAAACATTATAAGATCGTTTAAGCAATTTTACAACACTTGATTTGTATTTCTTAGTTCTTATTTCAAAGAATATAATACCGATTGACAATCTGTACTAATCAACCCAAACAACTTATTACAATAAAATATCAATTTAAAATGAGAGATATAGCTTGATGATCATTAATAATTACGAAATAATTTATAGGATTATCATCAATACGTCTAAGTTTCAAGTTATATATTTGTATAGGTACACAACAATATCACTGATTAATCTTGGTAGGTACTTTTAAATTTGATTTGAACTGCATAAATGTTACCAATGTAAACAATACAACAAACAATATTCGTGAAATATTAAAATTCGTGATTTAACTACGTCATATATTCGGTTTTCGTCCCAAAAAATCGACTCAGACCAATCTGGTTGAGTATGTTTCTTATATATCTTCAGCATTAGACGAAAGTAATGAGGTTCATGCAATATACACCGACTTTAAAAAGGCTTTTGATTTAGTAGATCACGACTTACTTATCACTAAATTGGAAAATATGGGTGTTCATGGGTCGTTGCTGCGCTGGTGTGAGTCGTACTTAAGAAATCGCTCACAATTGGTATATCTTAAAGGTTTTAAATCCAAACTCTGTTGCATACCATCAGGGGTGCCTCAAGGGTCACACTTGGGGCCTTTATTTTTCTTAGTTTTTATAAACGATTTAGGTAGTCATATTAATTCTGAATATAAACTTTTTGCCGATGATTTAAAACTATATCGAACTATATGTAATGAATCCGACATTGTTCAGCTTCAGCAAGATTTAAATAACGTATTCAATTGGTGCGTAGAAAATAATATGTTTTTGAATCAAAATATATGTTATTTCATCAAATTTAGTCGGAAAAGAAAAACAAGTCAAGTTTGTTATGCGATTAATAATAGCCCGCTCCAAGAAGTTAATACTATTAGGGACCTTGGTGTTTTAGTAGATAGTAGTTTGAATTTTAGGAGTCATTACGACCACATTATTAGTAGGGCATCTAAATTGTCAGGTTTCATCGTCAGGGAAATGAAAATTTTTAGAGAACCTGCCCTGACTATTTCCATTTACAATAGCGTTATTCGCAGTATTCTCGAATATTGTAGTACGGTATGGAACCCATTTTATCAGGTTCACTCAGATCGGATCGAGCGCGTTCAAAAAAGGTTTCTGTATCATCTATGCTACTCAGATAACAAATGTCGTAGTCTGAACTCGTATGACTCTAGATTAAATCATTATAAAATTACATCTTTAAACACACGTAGGAAAATTTTGGATTTTATGTTTTTGTTTAAATTACTCAATGGTCTAGTAGATTCTGCCGAAATATTAGAAAAAGTGAAAATTAGCATCCCTCGTAGTGGTAGCCGCTTAATTAACCGAAGAACATTCGTTCTGCCTCACAGTCGAACTAATATAGGCAACTCTTCTCCCATAAGCCGCATGCTTTCTTTTGCCAATTCTATTCGTGGTGATGTAGATGTCTTTGCTGGTTCTGTAGCCTCAATAAGAATTAAACTCAAAAACTTAATGTTATAATGTTTTTAGTTTTGTTTATAATTTTAAATATTTTTTGCCCTCAAATGATCAATTTGTAGGATTTTATTAATAGTACGAGTACCTAGGTTGGATTATTTTACGTGTGCATGTTAGATTCACATCTAGTAGGTGTCAATCAGATATATTATGTTGTGATTTATTTTATGGATGCGTGATTGTACATCAGTTTTGTGAATTACAATAAAAAAAAAAAAAAATATATATATATATAATGACATTCGTCATTATATATAACACCCGCATACAGTTAGATCAGTAATAGGTTCGAAGTGTGCTCGTTTCCGTTTGAACAGCCTAATCGTTTTCACAATCGTGTGGCCTATAGTCACGTAGTCTTAGTCTGTGTTGTCGTAGTGTGTGGGGGTCTGGCCTTTATACATATAACTCTTGACATTCTTTTAAACTTTCTAACATAATGATTCTAATATTCTTATAATATTGCTATGATTAGTCATAATTTGGTAAAACTTAATACTATTTTTTTCGTAACATACTGTTAAAAGAATTCAACACGTAAGCACTATTCGCCGCGAGGTATGTTCGATGACTATTCGTGCGCAGTTTTATGCATTTCAATTATTAGCGTAATGAAATTTGATCACTGTTTGAATATCTTCTAAACTTTTTAAATAACACACATAGTTCATTGGAAACACTTTTTTTGAGATAATAAAAGTATGTATAGGTTTTAAACACTCACGAATAGTTTGCTTTGCTTACGCCGTAGCTTCGTCAACGCTGCGCTTGGCTCGTAGAGACGACCTGATGCGGGATATTGCTTGCATACCCATTTCTTCCTGAATTAGGCGTCGATGGCACGCCCTATATAACTTGCAACCAAAAAATAGTACAAGTACCAAAACCAGGGCCAGCAAAATATACGTTACCGTGCTTATATTTTGTATGTGGTTTCCGAAATCTTTCAACTGTGCCGAACTATCGCCAGCAGCATTCTGGCTTAGAAACACGTCTTCTTTTTCCACTTTTGACTGGCACATCTTCTTAATGAATTTGAAACCAACTTAATAGTTGTACTTGTGTAACCAGCACCTAAAACATGGCACATGGCAGGGTTTCCATGTGATGTTGGAACCTTGGCTTGTAGTAATGGAAACGCTGTTTACAGTTTGGTGTCTTTTATTAGACTAAATACTTGATTACTATAAAAGGGAATTTGAAGGAAAGTTGCTTACATAGCTAAGTGCGCGCACACATAGGTATCGTACTACGTAATAATATATACTTCACACTTCACTTTGACGACGACTCAGGTTTTTATTTTTACTTTTCTTGTATTCGTAATGAAAAGCACAGTGTTTACTTCGGGTTAAAGATTCATTTTGGCCTTCGAACTATTGGCGACCTCGCTGCGCTTGGACGCCCAACTCCTTTTCGGGACTAAATAAGTTGATTTCACCCCTTGGATAACAATGTATTATATGATTTATGGTGACATTGCACTATTAAAATATTAAATTTGCTAGTTATAATTTAGTAAATTTTGAGAAAAGAGACACAAAGATGGCGATTTGTTTTTCAGAAAAGGGTTATTTAATTTATTTAATAAACAAGTTTTGCCTGCGGCTTCGTTCGCGTTAATTTCTATTTCCATTAATATTTGAAAGACATGGCGGCATCTAGGGATCATAAGTACGTTATTGTTATTTTGTTCGGGACAGTACTTTTCTTCGGGATGAAAGTTACCCTGTAACCGTTTTTGTACGACACAAGGAGCTGTCGGACCTACATCGTTGTGCGAAAACATTTCCCGTCTCGATTTAGGTAGAATCGGAACATTCGGAAACGGTTTCCAATCAAATTCATAGAGACCCCAAGGCTGGTCCGTTGCTCTTGGGGGAACATCAGCGATTTTGCTACTGGTACTGGCGTTGGTTTCAACTTCATAGTTCGTATCCAGTGGCGTCTCCCAGAAGCTCCTCTCCACCCTTGTACGGAAAGTTGGCATGACGTCATCGTCGCTGTCGCCAGAGTCTTCTTCACTTCCTGTGAAATAATAAGTAATTCATAAAACCTGGTGGGAACTAAAAGTTAGGCTCTAGTCCCATCCCGATCTAAAATCAGCCGTTCCTTACCATAACGGAGCTGATCGAAGATTTGTTGATCTCGTAGTCTCTGACGAAGATGACCTGACATCGACGATGGCAACACACCTTTGAAAAAAAAAACCGTTTGAAATAATTTAAAAAAAAAGATAAATAGAAACGTCTGTCAGATACTTACAACGTCGGCGAGGGCACAACTGGTGGTGGTGGGCTGGGTCCAGGGACGTCTTCAACTTGAACCGCCAACACCACTGGTGTTGTTGGTCTAGGTGCAGGAGCAGATCTGAAATAAAACAATCTTAAATTAAAAATTATTCTCGATAGTATAATACAACCAGATATAATGTAAACTACTTATGGTTCCCACTGCCGCTTCCGGCTAGGGTGCAAAGGGCTCTCCAAGCGCTGACCCACCAGCAGTTCCTCGATGTCATTAATACTTAATCTAAAACACAACATTTTGTTGTAATGCTCAATAAGTAATTTAATAATAATAAAAAAAGCGTTAAAAAGCTATTATTCTTCTATTGTACATAGCCTAGGCCTGTTAGAGCCTGTACCGCGTCCCCCTCGCACACCTCGACCACGTCTCGTGCCACCTCGTGGTACCACAATCACACCTTCACCAAGCCCCAAAGCTACGCTACCTCTCCCAGACCCGCCGCGCACACGTACTCGACCCTTTCGAGTGCTGCCGCCGCCTCGCGGAACCGCCACCAAATCTTCACCCAACCCCAAAGCTACGCTAACCCTGCCAGACCTGTCGCGCACACGCATGCGACGTCGTCGAGTGCTGTCGCCGCCTCGCAGGACCGTCATCTCCACTTCGGGCTCTGAATTTGGTGGTGAAGCTGAAGTAGCTCTGGAGCCACCTCGCACACGCACTCGACGTCGTGTGCTGCCACTACGCGGGGCTACCATCTCCTCTCCTACCATCATCGCTCAAAACTGAAAAACTAAAGAAATGCAGAATTTATATATCGTCGGTCAGAAACAGTAATGGAACATTTCAAAATGATACGTTTTTGAGTATTGAGTTTTAAAGTTTTTGGAAATATTCAAATGTGATTTTACTTTACCTTGAGGTCATTTTATGTTTTTTTTATTTATTGAATTATATGTAGATTATAGCCAAGTTTATTATGTGTTACCAAGATTTAGGATGTCATTTGTAGTTTTTGAGTTATCAGGTTTTTTGTGAAATGTTCCAATAATGAATTAAATATTTTATGAAAATTTAAAAACTAATTAAAATATTTCTAAATATGCTAGAAATGAAATAAAAAAAAAAACAATCAATTTAAAAACCCTATTGGTTTATTTAATATTAAAAAAATGAAAAGAGAAATCTTAAAGTAATAAGTGCTTTAAATTAATTAATTAATTTATTAAAACTTCATGCAACACAAAAGTATTTGTACTTTTGCGGACTTAATGCTTTAGGCATTCTCTACCAGTCAACCTAGGGTGGTGAAGAGAAAATGAGGCAGGTGCATAAAAATACAAAAGAATATTTAGAAAATAACAGTTCAAAAGTATATATACAAAATAAACATACATATATATTTATATAAAGTAAAAGAAAGGGGTTATTGAGACGACTTTACTATTTGTGCAGAAAGTCATTTCGCAACATCCGCTTAAATGCATATAGACTGGTCGCCGTCCTGATCTCGAGAGGAAGCGCATTCCACAGAAGTATGGACTGTATATGAAAGGAAGAATGAACAAAGTCAGAAGTATGAGAAGGACAAAGCAGTAGAAGATTGTTAGAAGAACGCAGATTCTTAGCGTGAGAAGAACATAGATATTTAAAGTGTGATATAAGATAAGAAGGAGAGGTGGGAGAGTTGAGCAGAGAGTAAAGAGTAGTCAGAGCGCGAAGACTCCTTCTCTGGCGAATGGGCATCCATTTGAGCTCAGATCTGTAGCTCGAAATATGGTCATATTTTCTCAAATTATATACGAATCGGATGCAGTTATTGAGGAGTCTATCAATTTTATCGAGTAACACCGCGTTCAGGTCAAAGTAGCACACGTCACCATAGTCGATTATAGGGAATATTAAAGTTTGCACAAGCATAGTCTTTGTCTTCGCAGGCAGAAAGTTCCTCCGACGATACAGACACCGCAAAGACCCGTTGACTCTTTGGCAGACACTAGAAACCTGACTTTGCCAGCCAAGGGTCGAGTCAAGATGCAAACCGAGATCCTTTACGCTAGGACTGATGGGAATGACGGCACCATTAAAAATAATTGGAGGAAGAATCCTTAATCAGGCATCGCAAATGGGATAGTTCTAAGAGTGAGCAGACTTTCGTATATTGTTTTTAGTAGTTCCAGAAGTCGTTAAATATTTATTTATTTTTTTGCTTTTGGGTTTTTATGTGGGAGCTATTCTACCATTACACCCAAGTAGAGCAAAGTTATTTTAATGGGATTGAAATTTACAAATATTTACCAAGTGTCTTATTTTCTTCTATAAAGTCTGTAAAGATGTTATAATTGGTGGTAAATAAATAATAAATTATTATAGAAATAAATAAATAATTTTATTTAATTATTTATTGTATGGAACAACTCCCAACATTGCACAAAGCAGAGTGGTACTTGACATATTTTGCATTCGACGTATGTTCTAACTTCTTTTTGTCTCGTACTGCAAAAACGGCATCTTCTATATGAGCCCTTTTTACCGTGATGCTGACCAGGCCTTGAGAGCCGAATCTCGTCAGGTATTCCAAAAACTCCACCCTTTTTCCTTATGAAATTGCATGTTTTCTTTGTGAATATCTGAAAAGGTAAAATATTTCAATATGTAAAATGTTGCAATGTGTAATAGGAAGTAAATGTAAACATTATTTCAGGTTGAAAATTCTACATACCCATTTATTAGTGCTCTTGCCAGACGTAGTCGAAAATCACTATGGATGTTGTCTCTCTGTCTAGTTTGGCAGTATAGAATAGAATGTATGCATTTATGATAGCACTTTCATACATAAACCAAAATAGACGTAACTATGTTTTTCTTGATTTTCTTCCAATAGGATAAGAGCTGCGAAAGTGATCAAATTTGTCAACTCCACCCATATGTTGAGTATATGTTCTTATTGCTGTAGGACAGTACATGTCTTTCAGTGTGCCATTTTTCTGCCTTCTCTTGATGACAGAAACTTCAGATGGATTTACTGCAGTTGACAAAACATGTACATCTTTTGTATCGTGCCATTTTATACATCCAACTGGAGAATCATACCGAAAAGTAAACTCACCAGGAGCAAGCTTCATCAGTTCTTTTTTCTTCATTTTCATCTCTTCACTGTCCCCAGGTTTTTTTGTAGTGAATTCTTCTAGCATTCCTTTTCTTGTTAATCGCACTGTGCCAATACTGTAAATGTTTCTTTCATATAAAATCTCCATTAGGGGAATGCTGGTGAAGAAATTGTCAAACACAACTAACGACCCAGCAGGTACATTTTTAGTTAGTTTCAAAACAACTTTATATCCCAGACCTTCTTCACTTAGAGCCCCTGATCTGTCCTTTCCTATAAATAAATATCAGACAGAATATCATGAACTAATGAAAACAGTTTATTATTGAACAAATCAGAACTTTTTTTAGGCAAAAATATTCTATTTACCTGTATAGATATCAAACTGATAGAGATATCCAGATTTGGAGTCACAACGACACCAAACTTTATATCCACGTTTTATGGGCTTCAATGGCATGTATTGTTTTTTGCTATCTCTACCCTTGAACTTGACCATACTTTCATCAACTGATTGATGATGAGAGTTGTCAGCACATTGTTGAAAGGTTCGGTTCAGAATAGATACAACAGGTCTTATTTTTTCTAGTTTATCATATTGTGGGTGAGTTTTTGGAAGCTCTTGGGATATATCACTGACATGAAAATTCTCCAAAATTTTCTTGAACCTTTTCAATGGCATGATAACGCTAATTTCCTGATTGTTATAAAATCTATCTGAAGACCAATATAGTTCAAAGTCTGATAATGGATGCAATCCCATCAGTATAAATATCCCCAAAAAAGCACTTATTTCTTCTTTAGTAGTGGTAGTCCAAAATTTTGATTGTTTATGTTGCGCATATTTGTTGGTATTCATTACAAGTAATTCAAGCAATTCCTCTGGAAACAACTTCAAGAAATAGTGAACAGGTGTGCACCTGCTATTTGATTCAAAGCTGCATTTTAGATCCTTCTCAAATGTATGTTCTGTAAAATTAGACACATTTGTGGACCATTGATGCGGTTTGTTTTGTAATATACTGTAGACATGTAACAGCTCACTGTGATATTCTTGATCATTATCCATGTTTTCAATAGGCATAGGCAGATCTACTGGAGGCACATTATTTGTATCTGATTGGTTCAACACTGTCGATTCTGGGGAATCATCATTATTGGAGGATTCCAAGGAGTCCAACAGCTCAGAATATGTCATACCTTGAATGCTGTTTAAAACTGAATTCATGTCTTGGGGTAGATCAGTCTCATTGAACATATAATTATCAGGTTCCTCTTCATCTTCCGAAGAGTCACACAATCTATGTATCTATGTGTCCTTGGCTATATCCTTTTCAGAAATACTTTTTCTTGACATTCTAAAGCCTGGAAAAGTGACAAAAACAACATTTATTATGAATACCACTAACAAAAACGGAATCAATGACCGGACCATGGCCGTATGTCTCCCACATACTTCCAAAAGCCAAAGACACATTGAACATTAAACATTAATTGAAACATTATTCATTATAATTTGTATGCATTATAAAGTCACATTCCTAATTAATAATATATTAAAAAATACCTGACTTTGCCAGCCAAGGGTCGAGTCAAGATGCAAACCGAGATCTTTTACGCTAGGACTGATGGGAATGACGGCACCATTAAAAATAATTGGAGGAAGAGAATTAACCACCACTTAACCCATCATGCGCGAGCTTCCAATAATAATGGCCTGACACTTTGAGGGGTTTACGGACACCCCAAATCTATCAGACCAATCCCTGACAGCGTCCAAATCTCGGTTTACATCCTCTATAGCGTCCAACAAACTCTCCACCCGCGCAGTTGTATATAATTGAAGATCGTCGGCATAAAGATGATACGAAGACAGTGAGTTATAAAATTTATGAAGATGGAGAACAGCAACGGAGAAAGAATACCGCCTTGTGGAACACCAGAATCTAGATCACGCCAACTCGACGAATTCTCGTCAACGCGAACCGACTGCTGACGTCCCCGAAGAAGAGAACCATTCCAGCGCCTCAGACGAAACCATAAGATGGGAAAGGATAGATAGAAGAATATCGTGACTGACGGCATTAAAGGCATTGGAGAAATCAATTAATACCAAAACAGTAACCTTGGTATCCTCCATGGCTTCTCTAATGTCACCAGTCACTTTAAGGAGAGCAGAGGCAGTACTGTGACCAGGCCTGAATCCGGATTGAAATGAGTCAACAAGATTATTCCTGTGAACAAATCCTGAAAACTGCTTGTGGACGCAGGCCTCAAGTACTTTGGATAGGAAAGGAAGAATAGAAATTGGACGAAAATGGTTCGGTAGGGAGGGATTAGTGATTTTAGGAAGTGGACGCACGTAAGCCATACGCCACAGGGATGGGAATTGTCCGGAATCAAGGGAAAAATTAATAATGTGGGTAATTGGTGGAAGAAGAAAGTCGTCGTCATGACCCACACCTTGGATTTTATGGACAGGACAATCTTTTTGATTTCGTCCAAGGTAGCCGGAGAAAAGTGGAACGGTTCAATGATAGGAGCTGGTAGCCCAGAAATAAAATCCACCGTCTGTGACAACATTTGGGAATCCAAATGGCTAAGGTTGTGAAGTGACGGTTGATATCATCCAGGACGATTGTCTTAGGGAAATCCACATGACGTGGTCTACCGATACCGAGAGTTCCGAAGAATTTCCAGATATCAGCAGGAGAAGAAGAAGATATGTTTTCGAGAATATGGCGGCGTTTAGCGTTACGTATCACCTGATTACACCGATTTCTTGCAGCTTTAGGGCTGTTACGCACTGTCGACTAGCCGCCGGCGACTCAGTCCCTCGGCGACCGAAACATGGGAAACTAGGGCCGGAGACCGAGCCGAGCGACAGTATTCCAAGTACATTCGTGCAGAATGGACGTTGAAGAACTTGCAATAGTAGCGGCGCTACTAATTATAAAAAGAAAGAAAAATAAAAAAAAATCAAAAGAGTATTGGGTGCATCCTTTGTTAGAAGAACGGAGGTCAAAGGGAATGTTTAAAATATTTTATGAAGACGTTAGAAAATATCCTCGTAATTTTTTTAATTATGCAAGAATGTCTGTGAGTTCGTTTGATGACTTATTGTGTCTTCTAAAACCACATATAACTGGCATAGATACAAATATGCGACCATGTATTTCTCCGGAAGAAAAACTTTTTATAACACTAAGGTAAGTGACAATTCAAATAAAATTCATTCCTAACATTTATTTTTTACGGGATTTTAACACAATTTACATTACATTCCCGGACACATCTATCGGCCAAACCTAGTGTTTAAAGTGTTGACAATCCCTAGCTAAAAATAAATGTTAAGTGGTGCAATAAGTTTTTATGCAGTTTTTTACGAAAACGATGGCCAGTAAATCAGCTTCACACCTGCAAAAACTTATTGCTCCTCCTAACATTTATTTTTAGCTGGTCTCCAGTCAAAACTTAAAACTCAAGGTGGGCCGATAGATGTGTCCGGGAGTGTGTTTAGAGTTACAGATAATGCCATCCACGAAGACGCGCGATTAAATTTAAATAGAGCATCTTTCGTGCTGTTCATAATACTCTTTCCTGATTAGTCAATTTCTATTAGTGTGCGTTTGCATTCATCGATAATTAGCGTGTATCGACAGATGTTTAACACATGCGGAAGATAGCACACATGCATTTGAATAAAGAGTGGGGCGCGTCTTCGTGGATGGCACTATCTGTAAGTCTACTCTTCGGTGACATAATTTAAAAATATACGGTAAATAATTATAAAACATGTATTTTTTTAAAGTACTTAATGAAATCAATATTATAAACGAACGCACAACAAAAGGAAATATTCAAAATAGATCCAAAATGTCAGAATCTTGCGAGGTATTTGAAGTGACAGTAGAAAATCGCGACTCTGGGCGTTCACGTTCTGAAGGAGTTGAAGTTGGTAGCGTATAATAATGTTGTGCTTCAGGGCGTGATTGTTGACTTGGTGCTGTTGAACGCCCGGCCTCCGGTGTGAAGTAACCACGCTCATACTCGTACTCATTAAAATTTCGCCACATTGTGTTTGGATATATATTATTTTGAGTAGAGGATCGGAATGATTCGATTACACTGATTAATTGAATTTTCGCAGCTGACTTTTTGTGCTCCGGAATTGCCCTAAATGATGATAAATTGATAATAGGGACATCAGGAACATTCTGTCCTCATCTTGTTCCAAAATATTCTCGTTATTTTTGCGAGTTTCAATACACTTGTTTAATGTGGTTAACAGTTCGCTTGTGCCATCATCTGACGTTTTTTTCTTTTTTCTTCCGACTATATTTTCTCTCGAGTAAGGTCCTAAAGGTTCTTGATCATTTGTCAAATGTTCTTGTTCCGCAATGTTACTCTCTGTGTTCAAATTACCAACGGTATTCTTCAAAAATAACAGCTGATTATAATAAATATAGGGAGTTTTATGGGAAGCAGCAAATCCGCTTTTAGTATTTTTTAATCTTCGTACTTCTCGCGAAAAGCAGCTTCTTATATTTTTCCATTTTTTTTGAAGTGAATGACCTGTAAATAATGTATATATTTAAATTATTTTTTAATTCCAGATATCTTGGAAGCGGTTGTAAATTTGTAGATTTACATTACTCATACAGACTTGGGATTTCAACTATAGCTGAAATAATAAGAGAAGTTTGTCATTTTATATGGGTTGTACTAAAAGACATGTGTTTACCGCAACCGACAAAAGAAAATTGGTTAAAAATCGCAAAAGATTTTCATTTACGGGCCAATTTTCCAAATTGCATAGGTGCCGTAGATGGTAAGCATGTAAGAATTTTAAAACCATACAACAGTGGATCATTGTGTTATAATTACAAACACCTCTTTTCTGTAATTTTGCTTGCCATTTGTGACTCTGACTATAAGTTCATATACATAGACGTTGGTTCCTATGGAAAGGATTGCGATTCAACTATATTTACAAATTCAACGTTTTATCAAAAGCTAATGAACAATGATTTGCAAATACCCGAACCTAAGCCCATTTCATCGACAAACCCTATACCAGTACCGTTTGTTATTGTGGGTGACGAAGCATTTGGACAAACTGACAAAATTATGCGACCGTTCGGTGGATCAAATTTAACAACAAAGAAAAAAATTATTTAATTATAGGCTTTCTCGTGCACGACGCCATATTGAATGTTCATTCGGCATATTAGCAAACAAGTGGCAGATTTTTCACAGACCTATCAACGTGAATTTAGATCTAGTATCATGCATCATCAAAACATGTTGCGCTCTTCACAACTATGTCCGAGAAAGAGACGGATATAAATTTGAAGATACCCTGAGCATTCCTGGCTTTGAAGAAGTCCCAAACGGTTTCCAAAGAGCTACGCGACGTGGTGCATCATACAGAGATGTATTTGCTGATTACTTTACAACTGAGGGTCAATTATCTTGGCAGATGAGCAGTATTAATTAATAAAAAATAAATGGCATTTCTTACTTACCTGAGTTTTTTTTTTCTTCGTCTGATAATTCTTCACCTCCAAATAACTCCACTATTTCTTCCCACTGTTTTTTCTTCAAATCCCGATTAGCATATTCCTCACTTTGTAAATCCCAAATAGCTTTTCGGGATTGTATTTCTGATATAAATTTATCCGTGTCAAAACTCATTGTGCGCGGCCGTCCGGTCGTTACGACAGTTGCTCGCAGTGTGAATGCTTTCATTTGAAACCGTGCTCCTATTGGTTGCCGGCGACCGGCAGTTGCCTGTGCGTCGCCACTGCGCGGCGAGTCGCCGAGTCGCCCGGGCAACCGGTGACTAGTGCGTAAACACCTATTTAAACTATACAATATTACAGTCGTCGACAACTGAGTCGCCGGCGACTAGTCGACAGTGCGTAATAGCCCTTAAAAAGCTCCCTATTTCCGACACTGCGGTCCTTTCTAAATTTTTGAAAGGCTCGATCCCTGCGCCTCTTCGCCATACGAACATCTGTTGTCATCCAAGGGGCAGATTGACGTTTGAGCTTAACCCTCTTGACAGGAGCGTGTTTATCGTAAAGCGCAAGTACCGTTCGATTGAAAATATCCAGTTTGTCGTCAACAGATGTCGCCGCCGCAAGCTGGTCCCAATCGAGTTCCGACGCATCCTGGCGCAGCCTTTCAGCATCCATGTGAGCAAAACAACGCATGCGCAAAACCTTAATAGGGAGTTTAGGTGGTTTTAGGATATAGGATAGGAAAATGAGGTCATGATGGGAAAAACCAGTTGCAGGGCACTGGCCATGAGAGGCAACCAAGGAGGGAGTGGACGTTAGGATTAAGTCGAGCCATGTGTCGTCACCTGAGATATTAAAGTGAGTAGGTTTTAATTGGATTAATCATTTTCGTTATGCTCATCGGGTTCAATATGATTGTCTCCAGCCTCTAAACTTGAGTAATATTCTCGGTATACTCTTGGAATGACATTTGAGTCGCATAAAGCAAGCAAGCCTTTTTTTTTTAGGTTTGATATCTTTGGTCGCTGGTGGTACTTATTTCGTAGATGTAGTTCAACATTTGCAGCACTTCTGCCCCTTGTTCTGTTGCGCACATTTAGGCACTTCATTGTTGAATTCGGGTCATAGGTGTCGTTATAAAAAATCAAGTATTGAGAAGACGCCTGCATGAAGATTTTTTTTATTTCATTCCATACAACGCGATCACCGTCATTATTAACTGTGAAGTTTTTGCCAAACTGCGTGACTAAGTCCTTCAAATCGAGGATGTCACTGAAGTCCAATTCGTGTACCTCGTATGGAGTCCCACTTTTCTCGGCACATTGTATTACTGATTTCCATTGTGTGGGCACAAAATTGGATCCATTTTTCAGAATTCGTGTTTTTTCCCGTTCAATAGTGCTATGCACGCTGTCACCTTCGTTTTGGGTGTGTCCAACAACTAAGTATTTGTGTATTATTGACACAACACCCAAAACTTTGATAGCATAGTGGTAGAGGCTTAGCAGGTATTTATTTTTATTCTGTGCAGAACAATTGTCAGTGTAAAAAAAGAAACATTTTTTCCAACACAGTGGTCTTTCAGAAATTTGTAAATGCACGTCCCAACTTCATCGCAACCTTTTCCCCCTAATGACTCATTCCATAAGTAGCAATAGGCAGCTTTTGATACAACGTTAAATACGGTGCATTTGTACACATTGAGTCTTCTTTTATAAAAAAATAGGGAATCGTTTCCGCATGGTGTCTGCAGAACTGCCTGCATGTCATAACAACAAATTATCTTGTTAGCATTATTTTTGCATGTTTCTATGTCCGATTTCTTTTCCAATCTGCACAAATCTCTTTCTTTTAAATGTTTTTCATAAGTGTACTTCAGTTGTAACTTATCATCGCCTACAGCATTTTGATACGACAAACAAATTGAACACTGATCCTTCTTGGGCTTGTGAAATGCAATGTTAAACTCGTTTCGAAAAATGTGTTCATAAGTTCCTTGCTTGATGATGATAGGCTTGCTATTCTGATGGCACCATTCCTTGTATTGTCGATACATCGTAGTCAAATTTAAGTCACCATCAAGGTATTCTTTTGTAGAACTTGCCCGACAGTAATGAGACTCTTTTCTCGGATAAGAATTTATATGTTCCCTTGCACCATCTTTGTCAGCCTGTGCTAAACATCTACCGGTATTACCATGGCGCCCTCTAAGATCTTCTGGTATTATACCCGAAGCTTTCTATTTATTTACTGTAGATAAAAAAGAATGTCCTATGTCCAATGTTGCCGTAAATAAAGGTCTGCATACTCAAATTTCCTCTCAATTTATTGTAAACTTGTATGATACATTCAGGGATCGCTTACTATCTTCCTTGTGTAGTGAATACTTTGGCTTTACAACGCCCATACAACTAGCAACGAAGTAGCGCTGTCTTCCGAGGTCGCCAATGCCCCAGAAATCATTGAATATGTTTAACCTTTTTTCTTCATTAATTTTTTCCGTACATTTCAATCGACAATCAGTTGAACATGGAGCTTTTAGTTTTTTAGCAGGTATTGTGTTTGGTATTGTGTTTCCTTTAAGTGTTTGGCAAGACTTGCCTGTGTTCTTCAAACTTTTTTTTATATTTTTTTGCCATTTTTCTTGGTCTCTTCTTCTTCCTTGATCTTTTATCATTGGTATTTAAATCCTCGCCTTCTATCAAATCCGAATCATGTGGGCCTACGTTATCCAATTCGTTGTTTCTTTCGGCTTCCACCACAGGTCCAACCACCACCAGGTCACCTCTTGATCCAATTCACCACCTATAAAAATAAGGAAATAATGAAAACAACGTACAACTCTTGCCTAGTGCCATCTCTCTCATCTCACTTTCTAGTTCAACTCTTGCCATCTTTAAAAATATGTAAAAAGTAATTCCCAAATAATGTATTTGGTACCTAAATCTTCGCAATCTGTTAAATCTGAATCTTGTCGGTCGACGTTATTCAAGTTGTTTCTATCCACTTCTAACACAGATTGATCTGGTTCTTGGTCTAACTCACTACCGTAAAATCATACAATTATGGTCCAAATTTCGCAATAGTCAAACATATTGTTGGTTTTACTCTAAACTATTATTATTTCAAATAATCTTTGTGGTTTTATTATTTGTAAGTATAGCGACGATTAACATGCGCCTAACAGCATCAAACAAGTATTATCATTTAATTTTTTTTTTTTTACTTTTTTTTGGACCATTGTTGTCTGCGGTGTTTTCAACTATAGTCCTACCGTAAAATGGCACTGAAAACGCTTTTATATTAAATTTGGACTATACTTGAAAGTAACTCTGATAATAATAGGCCATGTAAATACAAATAAAATAAAAATAAAACATTATAGTAGTCAAATTTTTTTAATTTTCCAAATATTGTTACAAAAATTCACTCATTGAACTATTAATGAAAGAAATTAATAATCAGACCAAATATTTAGTTAGGTTTATGAAAAAACAGTTGTATTTTAAATAAAAAAACAAAAGAAGTTATTTTTTAGGCTTTCCCCACTTGTCTTCTAGTTCAGGAACCCTGAATAAAGCTCTCTTTGTGCTCATTTTCTTTGGCGTTTCAATTTTAAATTTAATTTTATTGGTTGGGTAAAAAATCACGTCATCCTTTTCAGGCCACTTCCAAGAAAGCCCGCAGCGTGTCAAGCACTTTACATACGCCCCATTAGCTTCTTTGGTTTGTATTTGGCCAGGCCATAACTCGCCTTCATATTCGACAACGACGAAATCATTTTCCTCTGGGATTAATTCGCAATTCGACGAGGTGGCGACGCAATTTGGAGACTCGTTTTCTTTGTCTTTAAATTCTACTAGATCTTCATCTTCAAGTCCTTCAACGAAAGTTCGATCGGAATCAGAATCGTTTGCAAATTCTATGACATTTTCATTTATGGAATCATCGGTATCGCTATCTACAGACATTACTCGACGTTTCTTTTTAGATGGCTTCATTTGAGATGTCGTAGGTGTGGTTGATATAGCTTTCAATTCTTCAGCAGTGATACTTTTTCCAGCGGGTACATTTAACTTCTTTTTTCGTCCAGTTCCCGCACGACCGACAACGGTATTTCTTTTATTTTCAAGAAACTCTACAAATGACTCTGATACCAGGCTTGGATCAACATTTTCTGTTTCTATTTCTCTAAGTTGACAAGCGTTGTAATACCGGGGTCTCGTTTGTTGGATAAATGCCAGTCTTTAAAAATCCAGCTTTCAGATTGGCTTCAGTTCTCGGCATCACACTCTCCCACAAACGCTTCAGCAAAGAAGGAAACGTATTTTTCGGAATAGTGGGCAAAACTTGACCATCCCTCGTGCTCTTCCACTCGTCTAAAACTCTTCTCCAATGTAATTTTAGTGGTCTAAAATACGCAACGTCGAGGGGTTGAGTCAGGTGCGTGCTGTTTGGTGGCAAAGCAACAAATGCAATGTTATATTTTTCACACGCCTCTAAGACCTTTTGACTAATGTGGGAACTTAAATTGTCGCCAATTACCACTTTTCTTCCCTCTTCTCGTCGAAGTACAGGTAAAAGTGTGGTAAAAAACCAATCTTCAAAACTGTGCGTGTCAAACCATCCTGAACTGGATCTGTTGTAGTGAGTATTAGGTGGCCCACCCTCTGTCCAAGTATCCCACATATTATCGGCCTTGTAGTTGACGTAAGGTGCAAGAATCTGTCCAGCCGCATTACCACATACCATCAAACTAAATGCAGCTTTCGTGGAATTTTTGATTGCCTCCGGATACTTAGTTCCTCGTTTTGTGAGCACTTTCTTTTTCCCGGGATCGTCCACTAGGTTTGTTTCATCGTAATTATATATCAAATGTGGTGGAACTCCCTCTGTTTCTACTTTAAGATGGTTGAAATAGTCTTTAATCGTCTCCTCATTGACCGCAGCACGAACTCGTTTAATGTTGCTGCACAACCTCTGTGATAGTTCTTTTTTGTGCCTCTTAAGGAAACATTGTACCCATGTTCGACCTGGTAAATTATTGGTGAATTGGGGCACTATTCGACCTTTTTTATCCAAGTACAATTTTACTATGCAACGCAAATCGAACACCGTAATGGGAAATCCGAATTTGCACATTTCTATTGCATGATCCACAAATGATATTTCTTCATCTTCAGCAAAAACGCATTGCCGTCCAGGGTTTCTGACCTTGTTCAGTTTGATTGCTTTAAGTTTTAAAATAATCGAACTTCTCGGTATTTTGTATTTTGCAGAAGCTTCTCTTTGAGTGAGTACTTTATTTTCTATATCAGAAATACAAAGTTGCAACTGCCGTTCACTATAAAATTTATAAGACCGGGCCCCTGGCTTTCTTCTAGACATCGCAACTCGTTCTGCAAAGAACCATAGGGTAGTTTATAAATATGGTCCAAAAAAAAACCTGGACTAAAGTTGAAAACATAGTACGAAATTTAAAAAAAAAATCACTAAATTTGAACTAAGTAACTGTTTGAGAAATAACAACATTTAATTTAGTGTATGAATAACTTACCGATCAACCATAAAAATCAGGAACAAAACAATACACAAAAACTATTTTTTTCAAATTAAAGTTCGCAGTGAACAAAAACGTGCACAAACTCGTTTACATCGGTTGAGCTCACTGATCGGATGCAAGTAGTGCCATCTATGCAAAATCGATCAAAACACGTTACGTATGACATTAACAACTAAAAACTTCCATAACTTCACGCTAGATGTCGGTGCGCGTAGTTTTAAATGTGATTATGTGACTGAGTGAATTTGGACCATAGTTGTCCCCTAGGACTATAGTTGTATGATTTTACGGTACCTATAAAACATAAAGATCAAACTTGATCCAAACCAACATACCCACAACACATACCGAGGAGTGATTTTTCAAAAGGCCTTATTTCCACCAGAGCCAAATTTTCAGTAGAGCCAAATATCTGTGAGATATGCAAAGGTTGTACTATAACTTTTGAAAGTAGTCAAAATAAGTGTGCATTAGTTGTTCTGAACATATGGCATTTAAAAAAAAATAGTTTTATATACTTGTATTGTTTTTATCTTAAATTAAATTTTGGAAATATGACCTTTTGTTTGCTACAACAGGAAATAAGGCCTTTTGTATAAAGTGAATAGGAAATATGCCCCTTTGTTGCACACCAATTTGGAAATAAGGCTTTTTGTACAATTCAGAATGAGTAGGTTAGGTAAAAAACAACTAGATAGCGGTGTTACTTAAAATATTAAAGAATTGTTGTTAGGAAATAAATTGTTTATTCACAAAATGAGACCATAACAAATTTAAATTCTAAGGTTCAACAAATCATCTGGTTCATTGCATTCACATGCCATTGTAGGATCATGCAGGTCATGCTCATCTTCCTGCAAAGTGCTTAGAACATCATCTAAAATATTTTTATACCAGCCCAGATTATCCATGTTTCTCCAGTCATCTCCAAATTGTTTTTTTAGTAGATTATCCACGTCATTCTTTTTCTTTGCTGAAAGAGGTATCAGCGCATGTGGTAATGTCGAAATTTCTGAAGGAATTCTTTTACCATGTTTTAATAGAGAAACTGACGCTTCAGAACCAGACTGAAATCTGTAATGTTCATATCCAGTCACTTTGCAGCTCAATACTTTCCCTGTTCTACTGTTCACACTCTTTTTAATGAAAATCTTTTTTAAGGACTGTATTCTATCAACTTTTTTAAAATTAACAGACAATTCTTTTATATCTTTCAAACACCATTGCCCACCTAATGTCTGTACATCTCCATGCTTGCTAATTTTTTCAATATATTCCTGTTTTTCTGTTATCACAGCACACCTTCGCAAATCTTTTTCGATTCTACCAAAAACTCTATCAGCTGGTAGAAAGCTGTGACCACGGACTGGGTAACATAGCTGAATGTCTCTTAAATTTATTGGTGATTTAGAATACAGCCAATGCATTAGCATGTGTATTATGAAGCTATTTTTGTTCTGCCCCCCACATCCGTCGCAGAATAACCTGAGTACAGTAACATTGTCAGGAATATTAAGGTTATTTAAATAGCAATAAAGCGCTGAACCAATCTCTGTAGCTCCGCGGTTAGCTTCAGTCTCATCCCACACATAAAAAAAAGCTTTTTTGGCATCTAAATTATAAATGCAGAAATTATACAGACTGATTGATTGAGAGGAGTGATTTTTCAAAAGGCCTTATTTCCATTTTTTACTTTGATGTAGATTTCGACGGAATCGTGAAGTCTAGTCAAAATCGCAACTGGAACTGGCATTTGCTTAGTTCAGAACGCCTTATTTCCTATAGTAAAAGGCGCATCAAAAGTAGAATGTCAAACAAACTGGCACATTTCCACCCGTAGGTAGACAGGCAGTGTGAAAATTAACAAAACGCCGTATTTCCTGCTTGTTTTTTAACCGTGTTAAGAAATTTCATACAAAACGGCATATTTCCTATTTAGCTAAAATTGGTCAAAGAAAACAACCTATTTTTTTGGTGAATTTGAAGCGTTCTGTTTGAAAATTTAATGCATGGTAACACTGAGGCTGCACGTCGATCATACACAGAAAAAAAAAGTTGTTTGACATTTAAATTCGAAGACATGTGACATTCATCAAGCCGCACTGGGCCCGCGTGGTGAATTACGGCCCATTCCCTTTCCTAGAGAGGAGGCCTGAGTCCCAGAAGTGGGAACATTAAAAGGCTGATTATGCTTATGCTATGAATTTTTATATTTTTTAGATTATTTTATTTGGACCTAGATAGACCAAAAAAATATACATATACATGTATAATACCAACTTAACCATAACTTAAACTAATAGTAATGAAAATTATATAATACTGGTCTTAACCGTAATTTAAACTAATACTGTGCCTTCAAGGCTAGAGTGAATAATAATAATAATAATAAAAGCCGAGAAAGACAAACAAATCAAGTATATTGATTTGGCTCGCGAGGTTGTCGACATGTGGGATGTAGACTCGGCGATCATTGTACCAATAGTCGTGTCAGCCAATGGCTTAATAGCCAAGAGCCTCGACCAACACCTTAGGAGGCTCGCGTTAGGCGACTGGATCAAGGAATTGATCCAGAAAGCGGTACTCCTGGACACGGCTCGTATTGTTAGGAGGTTCCTTTCTCTGGAGCCCTGACCGCCGGTAGCTTGGACCCTGTTCCCGATACCGGTGGGACACTATTTTTTATGTTTTTAAATGTTTTTTTTAATATGATTTTGTTAAAAAAAAATATTTAAAAATTTAATTAATATGTTTATGGAATGAATAAAGAAAATAATAATAATAACAATAGGCCACAACTATCACACAACGCCGTCTAGTCTCAAGCTAAGCAGAGCTTGTGTTATGGGTACTAGACAACTGATAAACATACTTATATATTTCTAAATACATACGTATATAGATAAATTACACCCAGACAAAGAACAAATTATCGTGCTCTTTACACAAACATTTATCCTGGGTGGGAATCGAACACACGACCTCCGGCATAGCAGTCAGGGCCACTAACCACTAGACCAACAGGCCAGTCTCATAGGCTCATAATAGGCTCTTAATAAACTAGTGCGCCTCACCATCAATGATTGCATCACTGCTTACCATCAGGAGGGATCGCAGTCAAGCACTGGTTTATATCAATTAAAAAAAAAAACACTAATGACAATTATAATATACATCTTAAGCTAACTAAATTTAACCTAATAATTTAATTTACAATAACTTAATATTTATGATAAACCCGAAAACATTTTAGGCACAAGCCGGCACAAAAACATAAAGTGTTGACCAGTTTTTGTTTTGTTTTCCAGCAGTGTTTGCACCTTCTCCTTTTTGTATTTCCTTTGGCGTCTTTGCTCCAGTGAACAGGCAAATGTATATATCTATTGGCCTGTTTACTTAAGCATTGAGCATTTTGAGCATGTGGTAGCAATTTCGTTATTACTCCTTCGCGAAATTTGTAAAAATCTTTAATTTTTTAATTTTGTAGAAGCAGTAGGCATTCAACATCATCATTTGGAAGCTGTGAATGCCTACTTTCTTGTACCAACGAATCGTTTTGTATTCGTAAGTGTAGTAGGCCAACATTTGGTCTTGCCTATTATCAAGACCAATCATAAACTGATTATATTTTAAAACCATTTCTGGTTTTAACAGGAGATCACCTCTTCTGTTTGTTACAGACTTCAGTTCTGGTGAATGTTTGTTTCTGATAGTCAAGAGGTCACGTTGGTCACGCCACTTGCAAACACAAACACCATTTTTATTATACCTAAATATGCTACCACCTTTCTGCAATTTAGTCTTAACCTCTGCTGGGTTTCCTTTACGGTTTGCTCTCAGAGCTCCAGTAACATTCGTTCCATTACGCAACAGAGAGTCCAACACTGTTGTAATAACTGTCCATGTACACATGGCGCCCTGTGCTTAAATAATTTTCAAGGAGTTTTACCACCACCTTCTCTGTGTGGCCTTTCCCTGTAACATCTTGGTCTGGTTTGCCTCTGTAACGGCATAGCGCAAAGTGCGCGCTGAGACATACTGAACATTGCTTGTATGTTACGTACGAAATACAAACTTAGCTTACGCTACAACATGAAACATCTTTAGTATACGCTATGCCGTTACACTACTCCCCCCTTTTAAAAGAAACACTTTTTTGACAAAACAACCCAAAAAAAATTTTCGTAACAATCACTTAATAAACACAATATTACAGCTGAAATTAATACAATACATTTATTATTAAGTACACATTAGTTTTACAAAGGTTGACAATTAGGTAGGTTTTACACAAGTACACTCACTTATATCACTTATTAGACCTTGACTTTAAACTTCGTCATTTTGGGAAGTTTCAGCCGTTTGCTTTCGTCTAAAGCTTTTACGAGCCGCTTCGAAGGCGGTCGACTGCAGAGATTGCATCTGCTTGGTCAACCAACTTTTCCATGTACCGATACACCGACGGAAAAATAGACTTAAAGAGGTCACCGACGCGCAACCAGGCTACGGACGCTAGTTGATCTACATCGGGCCCATGAAGGGCCCGGAAAAAGCGTCCGTGGAGTTCCACCCTTAATAGGGCAAGGCTAAACTGTGGATGTTTGCAAAAGTTTCAAAGCTAATATGTAATTAGTGGTACATAAAGATCTTAGATTTCATATAAGTATTTTTTTATGTGTTTTCAGTTTTTCAGGAAACCATGTGGGAAAATAATTCCTGTTGGCCAATTACATTGAAACCTTTGGTGATTCCTGGGAAATTATTTCCCACCTAGTGGGAAATATATTTCATACAAACATAACACATTAGGAACTGTTAGTCAGACTTAGATGAATCAGTAGACAGAGATAATTGAAGTAAATAAAAATACTAAATTGAAAGATAATACTATTTAATTTTACTTGTGAAACATTTCGAAACAAGGGGCAGCACATAAAGATACCTTGCAAACTTTACATATGTATTTGCTGCGTTGTTCTTTTTCTCGTGTACTACTACACATTCTGCATCTTCGGAATTAGGTCAATTCAGGCATGTGGGATCCTACATCCGATTTTCGAATCTCTTCCGGTACTGAAATGATACCTCCTTTTTTGTTTTTGAACACGGGCGCGAGGATTTTTCTTGACGAAAAATTGTTGATGAGTCTGCCCAATCGCAACCGGAATTCTTTATGGGAGTTTCTCCTTTCCGAATGTGACGTCATATAAACAATATAGGAATTAATGACGGCTGCCTCTAACAAGAACCAAAAAAGTCTGTGCCAATTCTTCCGCGACTTACGTCCTAGCGGGTATGACGCTCTGAAGTGATCGAAATGATCAACACCACCCATGAACTCTGTATATTTTTTAATCGAAAGTGGACAATATATTTTCTTCTTGCTACCATCTTTCTGTTTCCTCTCAATCAATTCAACTGCTCGAGGATCAAACGCAGTAGTTCCAAGAAAAACATCCTTGGTATCTTTCCATTTCAATACTCCTATAGGTGTATTATACTGGTACAGAAACTCACCCGTTCTCAAAGCTGTTTCTTTCTTTTCTTCGCGGGTTAAATTTTTTCCTGAAATCTGGTAAGCCCTTATCTTATCTTATCTTATAGTGAGGCTGGCCCTAAGCCAGAGCACTTCGACCCTTCTGGATCTTTTGTGCTAATCCCCCTCCCTTCTACTCAACCCCCAGCCTTCCGTGCACCTTTTTCATGAGTCCCAGTATGGCCTTGATGGGGCTGAGCCTGTAGTCCTCTGGTCTTGGAAATGGTTGACCCAGATACTCTAGTCTCCTGGAGCCTAGTGCTGCACAGTCGCATAGTACGTGTAGCATATTCTCCTCTGCCTCTCCACAGATCCTGCAAGTCGGGTCGCTTGCTAGTCCCATGTTGTGGAGCTGTTTGTTGGTGGCATAGTGCCCCGTGAAGACTCCTGTGATTGTTCGGAGCTGTGATCTGCTGTATCTCCATAGTTTTTGGGTCCAGGCCTTATCTATGTCATTAAGAAATAGCTTTGCATGCTTCTGGCCTGTTGTGTTGCGCCAGTGTGTGCTGTGTATTTCCAACGCAGCCTTTTTAAATGCTTGGTTGATGACCCTTGGTGAGAGTCCTATGAAGGGTTCCGGTCCGTATAGGGGTGTCTCGGATCCTTTCCTTGCTAGAGTGTCGGCTCTTTCGTTGCCTTCTACTCCTGTATGACCTGGCACCCAGATCAATCTGACCTTGTTGCGCCTTCCTATCCGATTTAGTATTTTAATACAGTTTAGTACCAGCCCAGAATCCACTCTATTGGACGTGAGTGCCTTGAGTGTTGCTTGGCTGTCGCTTAAAATGTAGACAGTGTCCCCTTCGGTGCCTCTGTCTAGTATTTCCTGCGCGCATGCGATTATAGCATAGGTCTCTGCTTGGAAGACCGTCGCCAGTTTGCCCATGCTTAGGCTGAGGTTGCAGTTGTCGCTATGTACCCCCGCTCCTGTACCGGTGTTCATTTTAGAACCATCCGTGTACCATACCTGGTTTTTCCCTTTGTGGGGTTTTATCCCACCTTTCCATTCCTCCCTGCTCGGAATGTAGATCTTAAACTCCTTTTTGAGATTATGAATGGTATGTATTTTGTCACATCCCATGTCCATCATCCAGTCAAGTTCCCTGTTTGGTCTTGTGTTTGTATGGTTTGTTTTACATCCGGAGTTCGTCCAGTGCCCCATACTTTTAAGCCTATGAATGGCCCTCCTCGCCTCTAGTTCCACTTCAATGTGTAAAGGGGTGAGATTGAGCAGCGTTTCCATCGCCGCAGTTGGCGTGGTCCTAAATGCTCCTGTAATGGCCATGCAGGCAGTCCGCTGTACTTTGCTTAGGGCCTGTCTGCAAGTTGCCAGCTTGGTTCTGGTCCACCATACGATGCTCCCGTATGTGATCAGCGGTTTCACCATCATGGTGTAGATCCATTTGATAACCTGGGGTCTAAGGCCCCATGTTTTCCCATAGGCAGAGCGACACATGCCAAATACTCTTAGAGCCTTGTTTGCTGTCGCTTCGGCATGGCTTTTCCACGTGAGTTTGCTGTCTAGGATTACTCCTAGATATTTTACTTCTGTGGACAACTCTAGTACAGTGTCGTAGAGCTTTATGGTACCCATTGCTGTTAGGTCCCTCCTTCTGGTAAACGGGATGATCACCGTTTTGCTTGGGTTGATGGATAGGTGGTTGAGTTTACACCACCTTTCAACCATGTTCAATCTCTCCTGTATAATCCCTGACACAGTGTTGGGAAATTTTCCGTTTACAAGTATCACGAGATCATCTGCATATCCAACCGTGTACGTTGGTCCTTTGTTCAGTTCTATTAGCAGCTCGTCTATCACCAAACACCAGAGTGTTGGCGAGAGTACGCCTCCTTGCGGGCATCCTCTTGTGACATGCGCTCTTTTGGTCTCACCTAGCAGTGTTGATTCTATAACTCTGCCCTTCAGCATATTGTCCATCCAGTCACAAATGGTAGGGTCTATGCCATGTTTCTCTGCAGCTGTTCGTATTGTTCTAAAAGTAGTGCGATCGAACGCGCCTTCTACATCGAGAAAAGCTGCTAGGCATATCTCTTTGCATTCTAGCGCCTTTTCGGCACGACTTACGACCTGGTGTAGCGCCGTTTCTGTCGACTTACCAGGCTGGTATGCGTTTTGCATCCTGTGAAGCGGTTGTTTCTTCAGCGCTCCCTCCCTGACATGCTTGTCTACAAGCTTTTCCAGAGTTTTCAGGAAGAATGATGTCAGGCTTATAGGTCTGTATGACTTAGCGTCCTCGTAGTCTGCTCTTCCTGGCTTGGGAAGAAAGATTACCTTCGCCTGTCTCCACGCCTTTGGTATGTAGCTAAAGGCGATGCATGCTCTGTATAGTCTACCAAGATGCGGTTCTAGTATGTTCCCCGCTCTTTGTAATAGGGCTGGGTACACTGCGTCTGGTCCCGGGGCCTTGTATGGCTTGAAGCTTTCCAGGGCCCACTTTATGCCATTCGGCCCTACTACCTTCTTCGCGGCGTCCCAGTCTGCTTTCGTTGTTTTTGACTTAATGTCGTTTAAGCTTAATGAGTCCGCCGTGTCGTTAGCTGCGAATGAGCCGGGAAAGTGCGTTCTAAACATTATCTCGAGGTGGTAAGCCCTTACGGTTTGGTCTTATTGTTGCAACACAGTAAATACCTCTTTCATGTAAAAGTTCCATCAGTGGAAGACCGGTGAAAAAATTATCAAAAGCCACTAATGTATGGCTTGGCAAAGATTCACACAAATCCAGTATGACTCTGGCCCCTAAATTCTCTTCAGTTCCAGTATCAACTTTACCAGTATAAAATTGAAATTCATATAAATACCCTGTACGAGAATCTGCTCTTGCCCAACACTTGTACCCACGTTTTATAGGTATTTTGGGCATATAATGCTTCATGTGACTACTACCCTTGAACCTGATCATACTTTCATCTATTGAATTAAATTCTGACACTTGAACATTGTCTTGAAAAACTTTGTTTAGGATTGAAATGGCAGGTCTAATTTTACCCAATTTATCGTAATCTGGTGAGTTTCGTGGAACTTCTGTTGAAATATTTGATATATGGAGATTTTCTGTAATTTTTTTAAATGGCATTACTTTGCAAATAACAGGATTTCTGAAAAACTCATCAGTTGACCAATAATTATTTATATCTGATAATGGATTTATGCTCATTAGTATAATCACTCCAAAGTACGCTTTTATTTCTTCTTTTGTAACTTCTGTCCAACCTTTTGAATGCGTGTGTCTTGCATAAATATTTGTATTTTCAACAATAATATTCAGTAACTCATCAGGAAAAAAGTCAAGAAAATAATCAAGTGGTTGACTTCTGTTAGTATAATGTTTTTTTACAAGCATTTTCTTCTCAAAAATATACCAAGTAATATTATCAGTTGCTAAAGACCAATCTCTTGATTTATTTTGTAATTGAAAGAATTTATCCCTAGAGAAAGATGTTGGTTCTGCATTAGAGCTTCCATCAGGCTCTGCCAACACTGATACTGGGGAAGAATGGTCTGCTTGGACATCAGCTAGAGCAACAAGTGAGGTTGTTTCAGCACGATTTTGATCATGTAGCATAGGACTTTCCGTAATCACATGAGAAGGGCCTGCATGGACTTCAGCGATTGCATCTTGTGAAGTTGAAGCTACTTGAGGAAGAATTGTCTGAGAAACCTGTTGAACTGGTGTATTCAAAAGAGTTTCATCTTGGATAAGAGGCAAACCTGATTCTCCCACCAATAAAGAATGTAATTCTTCGACAGAAATACCTTGAATCTCATCCAAACGCTTGTCTAAATCGATATTGTAACTACTGGTGGTAAAAGAGTCATCTGCTTCATCATCAAGGTCTTCTTCTTCCGATGAACAAAAAAGCTGTGACAGCTGGATATCAATATCCGAATCGCGAAGTGGTTCCTGAAACGGAAAACAGTGCTTATGAAACAGATAGAAATCTTCCATGCTTCCTACTGAAACAGTTTTCCCACATAGATTATTACATTGGAAACCCAAACGGGCAACAAGCAAATATTTCCCACACACTTTGAATCAATCAAACCAAGTATTTTTTTGTTATTTTGAAAAATAAAACACATACATAACTGAATAAACATTACATCTATGGAAAATAATCAAAAATGAACACTTGCCGGATTTTTTTTCGACATAATAAGTATTTCAATAACAAAACGGCACAAAAATGCATAAACCGTTGAATGATTATTGTGACAGTGACATTGAAATCTCTTTTTTTTTTTGCTTTTTTTTTTTCGTTCGGAAACACGATCATAGGCCTATAAACCATAGATAATATATTCAACTACGAAATGAAAGTGACAGCTCATGGGAAAATATGTCCAATTGACCTTTTAGAATGTGAAATTCAATGTGGGAATAATGTTCCTGTTGCCTTATTAAAGGTTAATCTGCCAGACTTCCCTGCGATCGTTAGTGTCAAGCACTACAGGTTTGCGCCAGCTCTCGTTAGCCAAGGAGAGCGGGGTGGTCCCTTGTCTGCTGCCACTACATCACGATGCATACCCACGTCGGCGGCTAGGAAATATTCCCTGAGACTGCATACCTCGCGATTGTGCAGGGTCTTAGCATTTAAAAAGCCTCGACCCCCACACTTCCGCGGGATATACAGTCTCATCACCGACGATCGTGGGTGATGCATTCGGTATGCAGTCAGCAGATATGTTATTATTATTATAAACTTTATTGCACACCTTAACTTTAAACTGTACTGCAGTTCGGCAGAAGATATGTGAAAATATTGATGTACTTTTTCTTGAATAAACCATTAAAAAAAACTTAATACAGGACAAACATTTATAAAAATAAGTCACATTATGCTTAGGTACCTCTTTGAATGAAAATGGCTTAACGAGGGTTTAATCAGACATGATCATGCCACCCTCATAGGCCTCGCACGTTTTGCCGAAAACTTTGTTGTTCTTCTTATCGATTCGATGGTAAACTCGTCAAACTGTTTGGGCCCAATAGGTGGCTACATTAATAGCAGCATCGGTAGCACTCATCAAATCCTCCAAAGTGCAGGTGTATGGGCACTTGGGGCGTTCCAGTATGTGGCTCATGTTTTGAACAGGAGCACCGCACTCACATTGAGTATCCGACGGGTCTATAAAACCCCATTTTGCCAAGTTGTGTTTGCAGCGGCCTACCTAGGTTCGCAACCGATTTAGTGCTCTCCATACAGACCACTGCAAATCGCGTCCAGACGGGAGATGTTCTTGGGGTTTCAAGAAGTCGGGTGGTGGTAGGTGATGCTCTTCCCAAAGCTTTATTCTTTCTTTAGGTGGCGGGTCATCGATGGCCCGTGTGCTACGCAAGAAGCTCTTCCGGCTCTTAAGCCTACTTGGGGCTGTTTTGTGTTCGAAGAGGGGATGTCGGGAATCGGATTCTTGAATTTTCTTTTCAATCGCGCATGCGACATCCCTACGTACAGCAGGTGGAGCAATACCAGCCAGCGGATAAAGCTTATTAAGCGGAGTCGGTTTAAGGCATCCTGATATAATTCGACACGTCTCGTTCAGGGCGATGTCTACTTGTTTTGCGTGTACTGATCGGTGCCACACGGGGCACGCAAATTCACCAGCAGAGAGGCATAAAGACATGCCAGTTGTGCGAAGAACATCGGGTGCTGCTCCCCAGTTGGTAGATATAAGGCGGCGCAACAGGTTGTTCCGGGACCCCACCTTCTGCTTCGTTGTTAAAAAACATTGTATGTAGATATTTCGGTCCATAGGAAGCACTGTTGACAGAGATCTCTGCTCATAGATAGCACTTCTTGCCGTAAACTTTGTTTATAGAAACCACTGTTTCCAGATACCTTGGTTCACAGAAAGCGGAGAATAAACTATTATTGGAGAAAGGACATTGCTCTGCGTCCATACATTGTTGGCCCTTGAGCCAAGAGCATCGGATAATTATGTATTGTATTCTCTATCATTTGGAGACTCCTAGAAGATCTTGTTTTTATAGCGGACTAGCTGCAGAAAAGATATATTTCAAAAAAAGTATCAGATTTTGAGGTTATAATCTAACCATAACAACGAATATTAAATGTAGGTACCTACCATGATTTTTCATAGCTCTGAGTAATTTTTAAGAAACTGAAAAGTAATATCATAATACCTACCTAGATAATTAGGTACCTATGCAGTTATTTTTCTAAAAAATGGATGCAAGTGCAAAATTAATATACATTAAACTAATCAACATAGGTAGGTAACTGAATTCGTAGCATTCGTTTTGGAATGAGATGAGTAGAAACAGCGTCCCTATGCCTGAACGGTGTGCATAGGATACCAGCTTTACCAATTAGATGGTAATAAGTTATTTTTTAAAACCTAGTCCTACAATATTTATATTTGAATAAGAAATAAAACACAGATTTTAATTTCACGTTTATTGTTCTTCGTCTAAATTACGAACTAAAATAGTGTCTAAAAACTGTGCAGGGGGGTTGACATTATTTTGATACCTCGCATAACTTAGGTACCAAATAATGGTCATAACATGGGCGCAGCAACCGATAGTTCTGCGCCCAACGATACAATTACAGCAATATTCGACTATTGCCTGTCGACCTATTTGTGATGAGTCAATTAAAATATATACAAAATACACTTTAGTACTTATATGACGGCTGTGAATTTTCCCCCGTAATAACCATACGGTTTCTGAATTTAATTCTAATTCTGTGATCAATTGTTGATCAACCTCCCTGCACACCTCAACAACATAGGATCCATCTTGCCTGACATGTTCACCGTAGTATGAGCGGGCTTGTTTCAGTTGATACACACCCAACGGTATTAAAATTAAATCATTCAACTCCATCTGTGGAAAATCATGGAGAATTTCACTATTAATAGTTATACTTTCAAACTGGGCCCGCCTTCTATTTAAATTGTTTTGTTCTACAAAATCCGCCAATAAATTATTTCTGAACATATTTTCTTGGATTATCGAGATTATTATTCTAGAATCCTCTCTGTCTTCTAGAACTGGGTGAAACTTATTAATTAATGCTGCTGCCACCGTAAAATCTTGCATCAAATGTTTAGACGCTCTATTAAAATATTCTTGGCGCAGCAGCTTAAAATCTCGTTTAAAGCGTCCATTGACCACTTCTACTACCCATCGACATAGGGTCACTTTACGGGATTCGTTAGCATTTGCTGTATTTAATTGGTGTTCACCTGGTTGTAATGAGAGAGGATAATGAACCGAGTAGTTCAAGCTTTGTAGTAGCGAAATGCTATCACGAAAGCTTCGGTCTAAAATCATAACGTCACCTTCTCTAAAATAATTAGGCATAGGTTTTGTAGAATCATAAAATTCATCTTTTAAAATGTCAGCGTCTGATTTTGAGGCTGCGTAAGGGCCCAGTACATTAAGTATATAGCCATCACAACATACTACAAGGAACGGTTTGACAAGATTCCTATATTTGTGGAGGGAATATGCTTGGTATGCATAATTGCTACTCTTCTGAACATAAATATACGTTCCATCCATAATAACAATTGCCTTTCTATCCTCCAAGTTAGCCCCAGGGTTTCCAAACAAAGACTCAGGAATATAGAGGTTTCTTGCAGCAACTTCTTCTCTACTCAAATGTTGTAACCCTAAATGTGCTGGCACAAAGCTTTCTGTCATAACCTCTCGTGCTTTAGCGACAAGTTTTGAAAGAGTACTTCTTCCAATTTTTAATAATGAAGACATTCTTTCGTCTGAATCTCCTGTTCGGAGCTTCATTCAATAAGCGCCCAGTGAAGTAGCACGTTTTTGAAAAACGGGAAGTTCTGCTTCAAGTTCTCTGAATTGCTCTTTCGTGCGTCCCAGCCAATACCACACAAGATGATCATCCATTTGCTCAATATTTTCAAAATCTAATGTGTTGTTTTCATTAAGGGGGCTACACACCTTCAGTTTTATCTGTGCGATAATACTGTGCAGTTTAACTGTACAGATAAATCGTACGTCCCTACAGCCCACACACGTTCAAGTAAAAATATACGATCTTTCAGTTTTTATCATCATGGCCTCCATAGACGACGCTTTAGCGATCGTAGGGCTAATGTGTGTTAAAAGAAAATAGAAGAAAACGAAAAAAACGTGAATTGTGGTGTAAACACTGGCTTCTGTTGAGAAAATCGTATTCACACACATCCTTGATAAATGAATTGAGAATTACTCCAAAAGATTTCAATAATTATTTGAGAATGAATGAAGATACATATTTGCATCTGCTGTCATTAGTGACACCATTAATAAAAAGGCAAGACACCATATTCAGAAATGCTATAACACCTCATGAAAGATTAACGGCAACTTTAAGATTTCTAGCTACAGGGAGATCTTATGAATGTTTAAAATTTTCTACAATAATATCGCCACAAGCACTTTCCGCCATCATACCAGAAACCTGTGAAGCAATTTATAAGGTTTTACACAAGGACTACTTAAAGGTAAGAAATAAAAAGACTCGTGTTTTATTTATTTATTTTTTATTTAAATCATCTTGTGAAATCTTGTCATCAAACTACAAATTTCAATTATTGTTCAATGTAAATCGCGATACATATGACCCCGCTGTTTCCTCTGTCCAGTCCGGGATTGATAGTTGGACCGTAGTATCACCCATAGCATTTATTGCTTGTGTCTCTTGAATTTCTTGACCATATGAAGATGTGTTTGTTTGTGGTACTATATTTGTCATCTGAGGTGCTAGTGTGCCTGCTTGATAGTACTGAGGTTGATGTATGGGTGACTGATTTGAAGTACCTGTATATTGTAATGGTGATGGCATAGAGTTATGAGATGGTGATGGCAAAGAGTTATGAGATGGTGATGGTATAGAAGTTGAACTACTTGACCGTAATCGAAAATCATTTAGTATCATTGTTTTTGGAGCCATTACTCTATGTGACATTGTAAGATTTCCCATCTCAGCTTCGAATAAAGTTTCATTTATTATTTTTTCAGCCAACAACTGTTGCTGTTTATTTTTAAATTCTCGAAGTTTCAATGCTACCATTTTTCCGATAATGTCGTAGCGATCCTCTTGATATGTCGGCCGTTTAAAGTGGTCCTGAACGGATTGCAAAACGTCTTTTGTTAGATCTTCATTATTTTTCCGCTTTGTTTGCCGTTTAGATGCCGAACCATGAGCAGACGAAGTTGAAGCAATAATTGAGGTGAAAGCCGCAGGACTCTGAGCAGAAAGATTTTCAGTAACATCTAACTCTGAATGCGCTGCTTCATTTTCAGACACTGATGTTGCACCCGATGATTCCATCACGTTAATCTGTAACATTTTCTTTGTTTCAGTTTCCACAAAGTTGCAGTGAATAATTAGTGCATTATTTGAAGAAAGATGGAACTTTCCACATCTACTTGGCGCAATAGATGGTAAACATATTGCTATTATCCACCTAAAGGATGTGGATCGGAATTTTACAATTATAAAAGACACCACAGCATGGTACTTATGGCTATTGTTGACGCTCAATATCAGTTTTTATTATGTGATTTCGGTACAAACGGGCGAGTTTCAGATGGAGGCGTATTACAAAATATGAAATTTTTTTGAAATGCTCCGAAACAACCAATTAGAAATTCCAAGCGAAGAAGCAGTAAGAAATAGTCAGAGACGTTTGCCATACGTTTTTGTTTCTGATGACGCATTTCCGTTGAGACCTGATATGATGAAACCGTTCAGACAAGCAGAATTGACTTCAACAGATAAAAAAAATCTATAATTATTGTGTTTCGCGCGCACGACGAATTGTGGAAAATGCCTTTGGCATTCTGGCTTCACGTTTCAGAATCTTCCATACGGCTATAAATTTACATCCAAATAAAATTGAGTCCGTCGTTATGGCATGTTGTGCATTACATAATTATCTAATTAGAAAACTGCCAAATTCTTATACTAATCCAGATTGCTTTGATCGAGAAGACTATGATACCGGAACCATCATACCAGGAAGTACAACAGATATTTCGACTATGGAACCTTTAGAAAGAAGAAATGTGGGAAACATAAGTCGGACACCCAAAAAGATAAGAGAAGAATTTATGAACTATTTTAACAATGAAGGTCAGGTCCCTTGGCAAAATAATTTTATTTGATTTAATAAACTTATACTTATTTAACAAAGATACCTATAATAAGTTTCATTTACTTACCTCATCTTCATCCAAATTCGACCGACTAGGCCTTGGTATATTTTGATCGTCTAAGAAACGTAATAGTGGGTAATACCATAACTTTGGCTCATAAATATCTTCGGCGCCTGATCCGGATTTTGAGGCCATGACTTTTTTATGTTCCTTGTTATACGTACAGCGTAGGTTATTAATTTTCTTTATTACTTTTAGAATGAATCTATTTCGCGTAGTTTTAAAATAAGCTTTTCATAAGCTGAATCTTTTATTACTCTATTATGATAATCCTTGCTCTTGATTTTCCATAACGAAGGCTCCGATTGGTATAGTAGTATAAACTCTTCCAGCCATTCGCGTTGAGCCATGGTCGATAAGTTTTCGCAAAGGCAGATAGCAAGGTCGATACGTGTTCACTTCACGCTCGCTGTGACAAAATTGACAAAACTGCGCAGTTCCGACTACACACTCTCAGTTTTAACTGTACAGATTTATCTATTCATATTTTGATTAGATTCAGTTAAAACTGTACAGTTCAACTGTTTGTTCTACACACCAAACGATTTAACTGTACAGTTCGACTGTACAGTTAAATCGCACAGTTAAAACTGAAGGTGTGTAGCCCGCATAACTCTCAATTGTGGTAACAATGACTTTTTTTTTATAATTTTATGGCATGGCTTTTTGGCCTTTGTGCCATTGGTAACAATGACACGTTCACCGGCAAAACTAGGGATGTAATACGACACCATTAATCGATTTTTCGATTATGATTTACTGTGGTCTTAAATTATTACAGTCTGTTACATCTACTTTGTCATATAAACATTACAAGTATGTATGACAATGGTTTATTTTATATCGTGGGTTAAGAACTAGAGTAGCGTAAGGGCAAAATGATAACTTCTCTAGAGAGCCGAAAAACAACTCAAATTTACATCTTAGAGCCCTTTTATGGCAAAATCTATATTAGTTAAATACTTGATTTTTATTGATAATAAAGCTTTATTTATCGGCTATAGAATACTGTAATTTTTTGGGCAGTCAAAAAACGGTTACATTTTAATAAAATTTATTTTTCAAAAACTGGTTGACATACGTCATTTTGGCTGTTACATAAATTCAATAATGTATGGAATGCAACGGAACTTCCGTTAAAATGGCTTTAAAAATAATAACAAAAATCTTCTAAAATTAATAATCCCTCGTGGCTTCTTTAAAAATTTAATCAGAAATAATTATTCGTGGTCGACCTGCAAATGGCTGTAAAAATCATGATATGTTGAAGGAATAACTCCAGATCGACACAGCTCTTGCAAATCGTTGTACTTATCTGCTGATATAGCTATTGGACCACTGTAAGCTTTTTGCAAAACTACTCTCGACGAGGTTGCTCTTTTGCCCCTTCTGAATACCTTAATTTTTTTGAAGCTTTCGCTGTCCAAGTCATATTTAAAATAGATATGTTCTGGGTCATCCTTGCGATATTGAAGCCATTTGATTTTTAACCAATTCACAGTCTCCTCATCAGTATCTGTTTTACAGTTCTTAATCATAACAGTTTTCAGTTTCTTCAAATCATAAAAATCTTCCTGTCCCATTTCTTTTACTTTGTAAGGATTTGATCCGACCTCATTAGCACCTTTATTACCAACACCTTCATTCCAGCAATAACATGTTACTTCCCTCTTGTCTATGCCAAAATCCAGTAAAGTACAGTTATACACAGGCAGCCTTCTTTTATAAAAGATTTTTTTGGAAGATGTGGTAGGAATATGACAAATAGCTTCCATGTCATATTCGGCGAAATAAATTTCATCATCCAGAGCAAGTTTCTTTGCTTCATCTCTGTCTTCTCGCTTGAACTTTTCTCTGTAAATGAGCTTCATGTTCACCTTTTTTGGCTTCTTTCTCTTCATCATTCATATTATCATATGTGTACGAGCAAACCCGTACATTTTGTATTGTTTAGCAATAATGCTGACGCTGAACTCGCGATGCGGTGTATCGTGGATGCGTTTTACATAGTAGACTGAAGGTTGTTGCATGACCGGAAGATTGGTTAGAGTATTCATATGTGAGGTGAATATAAGCAGTTTGTTATTGTACCTATGATTAAGGATTTCCCAACATGTTGAATAGTTTCCAGAGCTAATCTGAAGATGATGTATCAAACCCTCGGCTTCCCCTTTCAGTTTAGCTTTAAGGAACTGCATCTTTTGAGCTTGAGAGAGCGATGGATTGTTGTGGATGGCCTCTGTGAACAAGTCTTTAAAGGATACCCAGTGTTGATAATGGCCATTAAATGTAGGCACTTCCATCTTTGGTGTAGACTGTTCTCGGTGTGATACAGACCACAATTTGCTGTTCAGAGACTTCTTCATATTGTTGTACGTCATTTCATACGAGGTAAACTTGTCCTCATACGAATTATCTTGCCCGTCGAGTTCCCCTTCTAAAAGTAAAAAATGGGTGTATTATTAAGACGCAAGCATTTACTTTGATTGCACACAGACAACAGTCTAGCCAACTGAACATTAAACCTGATGTTTACACTCCACTGATACCGCCGATAAATCATATTATCAACATTACGATCCCGCATATGATATCCATGAATGATTCAGAAACTGACCAGAATCAAATGGACTTAGCAGAACTTGGCCAGCAAGTTAAGATCTTGAACGATAATGCTGCTATAGCGGAAGGCATTTCTGTTCATGATATACACCACTACACGCTGATATACATCATCGTCGGCATCGTGGGAATAGCGGGACTGGTGTACGCGTGGCGTCGCGTGCGCGCCTGGAGCGTGCCAGCGCGCACCAGCGCGCACACGTTCTGCTAAGTCCATTTGATTCTAGTCAGTTTCTGAATCATTCATGGATATCATATGCGGGATCGTAATGTTGATAATATGATTTATCGGCGGTATCAGTGGAGTGTAAACATCAGGTTTAATGTTCAGTTGGCTAGACTGTTGTCTGTGTGCAATCAAAGTAAATGCTTGCGTCTTAATAATACACCCATTGTCTATAGCGACAAGACCCGCTCCGGTCAGCTGATGACTGGCAACTTGATCCTCGCACATTATACGTAAAGAGCATTGATGGCAACAAAAATAAATGTAGTTGTTTATTGAGTTACTTTCAAACCAGCTGTTTTTGCAGGGAGAGACCCTTGTCTCACACTCAAACTCTTCGGTCTGACAGAAATCTTTATCTCCATTTAGATGATAAATAGGTCTCTGAATATGACACAGATATGCATCTGATATAAGACATGATGTTAATGTTTTCTCTGTCATGGTTAAGTAGGTATCCTTCTTCAAGTTTATGGCCACATAATCTGATATTGGTTGGATGATAACCATGTCAGTTCCTTTGACTTGAGGTATGGAAAATATTTTGAATATCTCAAAAGTGTCTCTACTGATAAGAGGAAGTCTGATTAAAGAAGCTGAAGCTTATATATTTTCCTTAAATCCATTTGCACATTGTCTACAGGCAATGTCACGTCCTTTGGGAGCTGACTAGCGATGGTACTCAGTTGATCTTGCAATTGAACGGGACTCAAAAGGTGTGGATTAAACTGACCGTGATAGATGTCAGTGATAGTATCCAGCAAGGTGCCTTGTAATGACTTCAAGTTATGTAGCATGTTGCTCCCTATAATAGCTCCGACAGTCAGCTCGTTTACAATAGACATGTTTTGTGTTTCAGATTGAACTTGGTTTAGCGCCTTTTCGATGGAAAATATATGTTGGGAAACCATTTTATGTTGCCTGTTCATGGTTTGCTCTGTTCGTTTGAGAAGATTATATTCAACCTCTATAATCGATGTTTGGTTTTTCCAGTAAGAGGCAATATGACGTTGGTTATCGCGTAGTAACGTTATGTCCTTGCGATATTGTTCGGCGAATCTCGTATCTAATACCCCGAAGAGGCTATTCGCAAGATATCCGACACCGTCGATAAGACCGCGCCGCTGTCTAGCGCGCTGCTCGTTCGAGTGCTGACCGAGCAACATCTGGTTATAGTATTCAAGTTCACCGAAGCCTTGAACCAGCTGTAATAATATGATATCACAGTTCATAATATTACGTATTGTTTTGCATGATTGTTCTAGGGACTTCGTGTATTTGTTGAGAGCTGTTATGCCTTCCCAATATGGTTGCATATCGTAGTAGATGATGAGCTTCCACTCGTCCCGTATAATTTGCATGTTAGATAATTTATCGAAATAAAGACTCTGATTAGGTCTAAATCTTGTTGATTGGAAATCGCAGTGTCCTCCTGTTACGATTGTCATAAAAAATAATAAAGACGTAAATAATGTAGTTAAGCTAACTCTTTTCGATTTTCTTTGAGGTTTTGTTTCTTCGCTGTTTGTTTTCAACTCTTCCTGGACGTTTTCAGACGAGTCTGATTGATTTTGGTTTACAGGTAACCTTGATATTTTGGTAATTGGTCTTTTAAGAATTCCGTTCTTGGTTTTTAAGCTGACAACGCGAACGTATCCATCTGCTCCGGGATGTAGATCGACGACCCTACCCATAGACCATTTTCCAGGAGGTAAATTGTCATCGTGCAAAAGGACTACGTCATTTAGGTTTATGTTTTCACAAGACTGTCGCCATTTGCTTCTTGTTGTTAGCTGTGTTAGATACTCAGAGCGCCATCTTTTCCAAATGTCAGCGAAAATTTTCTGAGTTAACTGCCACCTAGTCCTTAAGTCTCTTTCTGTTTCAACTAGGGTAAGTGCTGAACCGCCAGTCAAAAAGTGAGATGGAGTTAAGTAGTCCAAGTCCTCCGGATCTTCCGTGAGAGGACATAAAGGCCTAGAATTGAGACATGCTTCGATTTGCGTGAGGACTGTTGTAAAATTATCCTTGACAGGGTTCCAGCGAAGTCCTAATGTTTTAGTCGACTCCGGCTGTCGAAAGCTTTTGCTTTGTTGTTGGCATGGGATTTCATCGTGCAGTAAATGCGGATCATTAGAAGCCCATTTTCTTAGATTGAATCCCCCACGTTTCAGGAGTTCAATTAAATCTTGTTGAAGTTGGCGTGCCGCTGATACGCTGTGAGTACCATGGAGAAGGTCATCCATGTAGAATGACTCCTCGAGGACTTTAGATGCTTGTGGATATTCGGAGCGTTCGTCGTTCGCCAGCTGTTTCAGCGTCATCATTGCGAGGAAAGGAGCCGCTTTAGTCCCATATGTGACTGTGGTTAGCTGATATTCTTGTAGTTTATCTCTGGGACTATCTCTCCATACGATTTTTTGCAGGCTCTGATCTTCATTGTGGACCAAAATTTGGCGGAACATCTTTTCGATGTCTGCGGTAAAGGCAAATTGATACTGCCTCCACTTATGTATCAATGACTGAAGGTCCTGTTGTAGATTTGGGCCCTTGTGCATCAGATCATTTAAACTTTGGCCACTTGATGTCTTCGATGAGGCGTTAAAAACGACTCGAAGTGAAGTAGTTGTAGAATCGTCACGTAGTACACAGTGATGGGGCAAGAAACATTCGAGTTTTGTGTTACAAATAGCTGGTTTCATATGTCCTAACGCTAGGTACTCGTGTATGAATGTTTTATATTCTTTTGCGATGTTTTCATTTTTATTTAGTTTACGTTCCAAATGACCAAATTGTGCTATGGCCTTTGATTTCGAGTAGCCCAATTGTTCATGCAAATTTGTTTTCAGAGGGAGCCTTACTACATATTTTCCATCTAGCAATCTCTTTGTTGTTGAGCTGTAAAATTGCATACACTCTTGATCATCTGATGAAAGCGAAGTGGACTCTGCAACTTCCTCCGTTTCCCAAAATTTTTGCAACTGGTCAATATCAAACAGTACGACATTGCATTGCAGTGTGTTTACGTTGCCGCACAGGATCCACCCAAGCCGAGTCTGTTGAGCAATGGGTGTTGTTTGTTCAAGTCTGCAGATTCCCTCCATAATAATGTTGGAATATATGTCCGCGCCAAATAAAATATCTACCGGACGACTGACGTAAAAGTCGGGATCTGCAAGTTCTATGTTTTCTAAGTAAGACCAAGTGGGCTTAGCAAATGTATAAGTTGGCAGATTTTTTGTTAAACTTTTCATAATGAAAACGTCAGTATTAAAAGAGTAAGACTCTCTTCTTGATGAGCAGTTTATGTTGATAACTCCCTTGCAGGAATTGTCCCTGGCTCCTATACCAGTTATTACGCCCTTGCATCGTTGACGGGGAAGTCCCAATTGTTGCGCCGCATTTTCGGTGATGAGTGAAGTTTGGGAGCCCTGATCAATCAAAGCTCGCATGTTAAGATAAGACCCATCACATTTTTGGACCTTAATCACGGCTGTGGACAATAATGTTTCCGGTACATCACGTTGTTGAGCCACGTGAGTCCTAAGTTGCTGATTTTGCTCAGGCAAAGTACGGGCATTTTCAGCTTTAGGTATCGCTTGGTTAGGTGATATGTTTGAGGATTGCGCAAACGCATCGTGAAGTATCGTATTATGACTTCCGTCGCACTCATGGCACCGTTTTGTTGAAATGCATTCCTTGCCTTTATGGCTAAAAAGACAATTTTCGCATAGCTTGTTGTCAACGACGAATTGTTTTTTGTCGATTGGGGACAATCCAATATATTGTTCACAATGGAATAATCCATGACCATTTTTGCATAATGGGCAAGTTCGTTTGTTATGAAATTTTCCGTTCGATTTCGTAACGTTTTTGTTGCTTGAATAAGATTGTTTCGAATTACGATTGATATTTTTGTTATTAGGATTGCTATCCTTAGATGATTTTGCATTGGAATTTGGAGATTTCTGATCTTGTTTACGCCGCGATGACTCCATATTCGTAAACTTGGCTTCCAGGAAGTCCAAAAAGTCTGATAAAATGGGCAGTTCACGAGGTTGCTTGAGAGATGCGATGTATTCGGAATGCGTGTTAGCATCTAATTTATTCGACATCAAATAGCAAATTACGGGGTCCCATGTGCTTACGTCTGCTCCCATGTTCTTTATAGCGTGAACACATTCGATGGTTGTATCGTGGTGACAGAAGTCCCCAGGTTCTGGCTCTCCATCATCCCCAATTCGAGGCGGAGTAAGTCTAGAGCTGAGTAAAACCACGCATCGATTAAACCACGTATGCGAATCAGAGTACAGGTTCTCTCTTCCATGGAGCTGATCAAGCTCGTTGAATATCCATTTGTTCAAATCGTGCCGTTGTAGCTGGTTCCACTTGGACAGGTCGAGGTTAATATTATAATTCCCCTCTTTCGAAATAGTGGATGCTATCTTGTCCATTCTCTTTGTGACTTCAAGCTCCGTGTTAGTCATCGTTTGTTCTCTTATAAAGGGTAGGATATTATCGCTTAATGACTTTTCAAGGGCTACCTGTAGTAGTCTCATCTCATATGTCTGCTTACAGAATACTCTCCCCTGGATGTTTAGTTCTCTTTCTTTTCTACATAGTTGGACAATATCATCTCTCTGGTGGTTATAGTAAAGTTTTTCCTGTTCCCCTATTTTCTTAGCTAGCTCGCCCTCATCACCCTTAAGGTACCTAGATAATACTCTGGGTTCATAAGTCCCCGAGCTCCTGGGCTTCTTCTGGTTGTAGAGGATCTTGAAAGCACAGGGATCGTACGGAATGTACCATTCAGTCCTTGGGGGGGCACAAGCAGTGTCTTTTAACAGCTCTTTCTCATCAATTTCTAGAGCCAACTCGTGGTTTTTCTTCAATTGAATACTTCCCCAGTCACCGAGAGGTATCATCGGTCTTTCCTTTGATGTTGGCAACCTAGAGTCATCCAAGCAGAGCCTAAGTTGAGGGCTTATCTTTCCGGAGACTTTGTGATTGGGATAATGCCCTCTTTTCTTATAAAATGAAAACATATATGTTTGCCTGAACTTCCATAATGTCCTCATGGCGAGAGTTTCATCCACATCAGTGCGCTTCTTTGAATTTTCTCTCAGCTTCGCTATACCGTCTATCGGGTTCAGAATTGGGTGTCCATAGTTCTTACAGAGATTTGCAAAGAAAAGGGACAAATGGGCTGCCTGCTCTCTATTTCTTGATATGGATTGAGTTGTTAAGAAGCTGATCCACTTGTCAGCATCGTATCGATCCATGATTTCATAAGATTCCTTTAATAGGGTGTCACGGAGAGTCACAAAACCCATATCATTGACTTCATCTGAAACGATAAACCCAATGGCGAATGCATCCCAGTTCTTCATGATCTCGAAGAATCGCATTCCGTACTTATCTCGAAGGTAAAGGATAAAACATGGAGTTCCTGGTAGAAGTCGAATAGTCCGGGTATGTTCTCTTCAGATTCTTTGATATCTATATATATTTGGAGGTAAAAACGGGATTGTATGTTATCCATAACACACATCAGCATAGTGGTGGGGAAGAGGTACTTCCTTGATTGATAAATCACTATGGTTAGATCTTTCTCTATGTAAATGTCTGGTGAAACCTTATAAAAATCTCCCAAAAGATGTTCCTTTTCAGTTAAAGCTGTCTTGATGAATTCAATTCGCTTTTTATGCTGAAAGGCTATCTGATGTTGAGCCCGAGAAATTATCTGTTTTAGTTTCTCCACTTTTTCAGGTATCCTCATATCGACCCCGTAGTACCCTTTATGGTTAACATTCAAATTCCAAATGGCAGCTTCTAGAATGTAGTTCAGATCAACCTCTTCATTGTTAGGACCGTCCTCTAGTCTTGTAAAGATCAACACGTGCTCAAGAACTCTCCAAGGGCAGGAATCCAATGCCTTATAACTCCGGATTTCTGGGTGGTGGATTCTGAAGTATTGTTTTAGTCTTTTATGACGTTCACAGATGAATTCTTCATTGTCCAGGATGAAACTAACTTCGTCATCAGTTATAGGGGAATTGAGGTGGCCCTCGAAATGGCATTTGATTCTATTCTCGTCAGAACTCATATCTAAACACTAGAATGGTAATGAATTAATGACAGATCCGTGTACTTAGATGTTTGTTGGATTAAACACGATGTCTCGTGTCAAAGTTTTGTATTATATCAACATTATTTTTGTATAACATTTATTATTTTTTGTATTTTCTAGAAACATTGTTTTCAAACATTTTGATCTTTGATCTGATAACATTTATTTTGTATCTTGTTAATTTCTCCTGTAGGGAGTATGTACGAGCAAACCCGTACATTTTGTATTGTTTAGCAATAATGCTGACGCTGAACTCGCGATGCGGTGTATCGCGTTCCATTTGTCAATTTAGTACCAATAAATCCGTGTAACAGTAAACATCGTTTTACTTAATCAAATTCCCTAACCTGGGTCGCGGCGCGGTACTCATAACATTAACAAACAAGGTGTAAGGTGACCACCGTACAATATGCAAAGCATTCATCGCACATATCTTTCCGTGGCTTATGGAAGCCAATATTAAAATCTTTCTTTAAAATATCGCGATACATGTTTATTTTGACAGGTTCCACCTCATCTTCCTTGCACTTATCAACATATAGTTCATACATCTTCGTGACATTAAGGTCTTGGTCGAGGTTCTCTTTTTTGGTATCTTTTCTAACATAGTGAGCTGGCATGCGCGGAAAAGAGTTAATGTGGTCTTTGACGTACTGTCTAATACTTTCAGGAGTTTTATTGTGTGGACCAAGCACTCCCCTGGCATCAGATTCGACCACATTTGTCTGCGAGAGTTTTTTGAAGCAGCCTCTCATAAACATTTCAGAAATATTGAGAGTCGATAGGAAAAACTTTTGACACACTTTAATTAGCTCAGATTCGCTTGGCTTTTTGAGAAAATACTTATTGGTAAGCTTCCTACGGCTTTCTGGATTTGCAGTTTTTCGAGTAGCTGGTGTTTCCCGTTTAACGAGACTTACAATGTACTGCCGTTTCTGTTCCACATTTTGAATATCCCAGTAGCAAGAAAAAATTCTCAGTCGGTCCTGTTCACTTATTTTCTCTGTGCATTTTTCTTTACAGGATTCAGCACAAACCTTCTCACCAACAGCTTTTCCCGGCTTTAAAACCCCTTTAGACGATATGTATGGTTCTCCTTTCTGTCTTTTTATCTTTCTCTCATTTTTTTTCCACTCTTTTGGATTGGCCTGCCCTTTACGTTTTCGCTTACGGTTTTGGTAACCTGGCAACAGCGATTCTGTTTCTGGTGCGGCAGTTGTGTCCGTTTCTGCCTGTTCTGCTACTATATTCCCTGATGAAAAAACTGATGGTGATGAAATATTGAATGAACTGGATTCGGACAGAATACACTCATCCCTTAACTCGATATGAGTACTATCATCGGAATCTGAGATATAAAGATCTTGAAGCAAGGAGTTATAATCTGTTTCGTGGTTTTTGTCAGTCATCTCTACATTTTGCAATATTGTGTACCTGGTAGATGATTGTGGACTCTCCGGGCGTAAATGATTGTGTGGCAGATGTTCCGGGTATACGTGTACCTCAGTAACATGTCGTATGCCATTCTCACCATTTCCAAGTTCAATCATATCTACATTTCGTAATGGTGTGTAACTGGTGGATGGTAGTGGACTCTCTGGGCGTAAGTAAGGGGGACCTTCCGGCTGAACACCACTAAAATGAAGCTCCTAAAACAAACAAACAACAAATTGAAACGTAAGTACAATATTAACCTGTGTTTACTAAAACGTATGTGTGCCTGTGTAAGTTTAGTGTAGGTATGCATGTAATCTTTTTGGTTCAATCATAAAAATGCAGGTTTTGGTTTGATCCTGTATGTAAGTAGATATGTTCAAGCAAATTAAACAAGTTCATTTATTGCCTCCACACATACACTAAGTTAAGGTTAGGGTTGTTAGGTTAAGTGTGTACATGAATTGTTAAATAAATAAATAAATACACACGCACCTGAACCCCAAACAAACCTGTACCTACGCTCCACAATAACTATCCACTACGCATGTTATTTAGTGGCCGTTTGTAAATTCGGCATTATGGTCAAATCGCATAATTATTAAAGAACTGGTGACAATACTGCTGTGTTATGGAGACGAGGGATACGGGGGGATAGGCCGAAGATGTTCCGATGACAGCCAATACGTACCGCTAAAAGTTATCTTACTGTAAATAATTATTGTAACGTATGCCTCTTATTTGTGAAATAAAGGTTATTATTATTTAATTTCAAGTACCCATACTAAACTTACACACATGGTAGTTAACCGAAACCTGCGTATTAAGTAATGAATAGGTGGTATATCTAAGAAGGTAGATACTTAGTTAATACAGATTTACCTACTTACTTACATACTTACATTACAGATTTATATTAAATAAATAAATGTATAAACTTTAATAGGTATTCATTCACTTAATTATATGAAACTGTTAAAAAGTATAAGCGAGCTCACTTTTATTACGTACCTTTTGAATGTCGAAATCCGTATCTTCATGGTGATTTAGCGATTTTAAAATCTTCCAAGTTCTTGTATTTTTATTCATCTTCACTGTTTTTGGCACTATGACTTTAGCTTAGGTAACGGTTTTTCGAAAAAAAATGCGTGGAGTCTAGGTATTAAACAATTGCGAGGGCCCCCCGCGTCGTCTTTTCATACGCAACCGGCTGGGCCGACCTAAACTTTTTGGGGTCAAATTAACGTACAGTAAGTATTAGACGCGAAAGTGAATTAGACCAACAGAGATTTATTACGTGCTAAAAGAACGTATTACGCTATTATTGACATTTTGACTTTTACGCTATTATTGACATAAAAACTGACTGCATTACTTTAATTATTTAGTGCCATAGTAGCGTATCCCACCCTTACGTTTTTTTGGCAGAAAGAAAAATGACGGAAGCTTACGAAACAAGGACCCATAAGCAGTAACGGTACTTTACGTTTATTTGGCATGAAACAAACTAAGGCTACTTAATCAAACTTTCTGCGTTAATAACGTATGACAAGATACGTTATTTGAGCGATTACATTGAAGGCACATTTGATGTCCTATTCGCTCTATAAATCGAGTTACGATCGTTGTGCTCGTAATTTTTTTGACAAAATAATGTCAAGATTATTGTAAGTTGAAACACTTCATTTTGGCAATAAACAAATATTTTTTTTCTTTTATACGTTATTGTTGTACTAAGCAATCTACATACTACATCGTTCCAGTTTTTTGGCACATAAAAATATGGGGACTAAAAAAACGAATAGTGAAAAAAATTTTTACCACCCACGATATATAACAACACTCTTCTATACTGGTAATAATAATATATAATAACATTTGTATCTAGTTTGCAATATTGTTTTTTAAATAAAACATTAGGTAATTGTGATGTGTTTAGTAAAAATAAGTATTTTTTTCGTTTAATGAACCGCAAAAGGAGCGTTATTTTTGTATTAATTGTCGTAAATAATGAATTAGTTTGAATGATTGTATAGAAATAAAGAAGTTTTGATTATTGTATAATATTATTCTTACTACCTATTCAAATTGGAGTATGACTGCATTCATAAAGTATTTTATTAGGTTTTTAAAACTACACTTTAGAAAAAAATACACAATCGATCGATTAATAATTCAATCGATCGATTATAATTGATCGGACATCCCTATTTCACTTTTGACACGACATAGGTGAAGATGGCGATGTAATGTTATTAGTCTCATTAAATTCTATTAAAAATACATTTTGGAATACAGCTAGTCCGTGATACAGAAGTATTTGCAACTTATATAATAAAATAGGCGATTAATTATCGTATATTCTCAAACTCTTCATTGCACAGGGCCATTTTGAACATTGTCTTTTCATTATTCTGTTTCTGGCAAATGTCCATAATAAAAACACACTTGTTTCATACAATATTGCAATTTTAATGTAAAAAAAACCGGCCAAGTGCGAGTCGGACTCGCGCACTGAGGGTTCCGTGAAAACAGTAGAATTTCCGAATTACAATTTTTAGAATTTTTCCTGTACTTGTGCTATGAGACTTGCTTCGTGCCAAATTTCAGGATTCTTGGTCAACGGGAAGTACCCTATGATTTTTGATTCCCTTGAGAGTGTCGAAATACGCGTTTTTTGCGACATAAACGGCCGTATCTTTTTTTTCAATCACAAATCAGACAATGCATACCATTCTCATTAACGGTTTGTCCACATTTTTTGAGTTAATCTTTAGAGCTTGCTTAGACGGAAAGGTTATCTGAAGTTAACGTTTTCGTCGTGGTGATGATTCGCCAACTGCGATTGACTGGGATAGATAAGACCACCACTACAACTAACCTAACCTAATCTATCTCGAATACTAGACTCGAGTCAGTTGGACTTGCATATTAGATTCGAGTAAGCGAGTACAAAATCGATTTTTCCAGACTCGAGTACCGGAATCGAATTAGTATTCGAGTAAACGAGTCCAAAGCAGAAATCGAGACTGCCTCGTGTTAAACCGTACTCGGCACATCGCTAGAATGCTAAGCCGGAGCTAGATCAAAGGACTTAGGCTTAGCACGCACTGCGATTAAACGCGCGCGGTTTAGGAATAGCTGAAAACGCGCATCAACACGCACTGCGGCTAGCGTTTTGCTTAAATTTATTTTATTTCACCATGGATTTCTGGCGAGCAGCATGTGTTGTAGATTTGATATTGAAATTAAAAAATAGAAAACGTTAACAACGCCGCCGCCATAGGTACCTACTGGGTACATCCACTAACTGATCAAAGACATTTGTAAGGATACTTTTGCAAAATGTACAACAACGTGCGTCAACATCCCTATAAGTTTTTTAATTACTACAGAATGTCGATTGGCACTTTTGATAAATTATTACAAGACGTGGGCCAGTATCTACAATTTGAAGACACTTCATTTAATAATGAAATATCACCTGAAGAGCGACTTTCAGTAACGTTAAGGTAAGAAAACAATTTTATTTTATTTTTTTAAAGCTTTATTTTGCAACAAGTAAATTAAAAAATAATTATGTAACCAACTTTTCTAGTTAGTCTTAGGCATAGTCTAAATCAATTTCACAAAAGACCGTTGGATCATACGGACATTGTAGATGCCTGTATGAAAGCCTTGCCAAAAATCTCAGCCACTTGTCGGATTGTTACAACCATTCCTGGATTGCTACGAAGCCAGGCTGTGATTTGTTGGTCTTAGTACGTACTTAATGGTCGCATGTAGGCAACGTCAGCGACTTGAAGACGGTGAGTGGTATGTGGGGGAAAACATAAAATAATAACCCCGTGGGCTCGAGCTTCATTTACAAGTTCAATATTCTGCGTGTGAGTACTATACCCGTCTAAGAGTAACAAAACAGGTCGCTCGACTGTTGCTCCACTGAATTCTATGAACTTCTTAAACCATCCAAGGAATAAGTCTGTTGTCATCCAACCAGAATCATTGCAAACGCCCCAAGCTCCAGGTGCAGAATTTAACAAAAGTTGTGGGTCCATTCTCTTCCTAGGATACACCATCATTGGTGGCATGAACTGGCCACTAGCGCTGAAATATATTTCAACTGTTATTGTTGTACCTCTCTCTGCGGATGTTATGGCTCCTACTTGCTTGCTTTCATCTTTTTTTGGCAATTATTTTAGATTTTGTTTTGGGTACAACGGAAATTCCGGTTTCGCCACAATTACTAGGCATGCCTTTTAAGTTCTGTCGTTTCCATATTTCCCGGCAATTTTGAATTTGGAACTGTTCTATATTCGAATGTGTTTAAATTTTGAATCTCAAAACTGTTGAAAGTATTAGGATTAATGCTATTGTTTAGTCACAGCGTCGATTGGAATCTGTCAGGTTACGTACGAATATACGATCTTTCTAAGGAAAATGTTCGTGCAATAATTTGCTACAACTTTAGAAGAGGCCTGACACGGCTTCAGTGTTTTGAAGAGCTAACATCTGTATTCAGTGATGAAGCCCCATGTCTGCGGACTGTCGAGCGCTGGTATTTAGAATTCCAGCGTGCTAATGTTAGTGACAAATCTCGCGAAGGACGCCCAAAATCCGCCTTCACTGAAGATAACATCATTGCTGTGAGACAACTAATTCTTGAAGATCGTCATGTGACGTATCGAGAGATAGAGGCTCTATTAGGCATCTCAGGGACAACCATTCAGAAGATCTTGCATGAAGCGCTTGGTGTGAGAAAGCTAGTTTGCCGTTGGATACCGCATCTGCTTTCCGACGATCACAAGGCGGCCCGCGTCAGATGGTGTAAGAAAACTCTGCAAAGGTTCAACCGAGGAGAGTCAAATCACGTCTACGACATCATCAGTGCTGACGAATCTTGGATCTATGCCTACGATCCTGATTCCAAACAACAAACAATCTGGGTCTTTCAAGACGAGCCAAAGTCGACTAAAGTTGTTCGTTCTCGAAGCACTTCAAAGAAGAAGGTGGCCACGTTCGTTGGAAAAACCGGCCATGTTGCGACTATTGCACTTGAAGATCGTAGAACGGTTAACGCAGAGTGGTATACCACAGTTTGTTTACCACAAGTCATCGCCGAACTTCGAAAATCTAACTCAAAGCGACGCATCATCCTGCACCATGACAACGCAAGCTCACACAGCGCTCGTCAAACGATTGAGTATTTGAAGCAGGAAAAAGTAGAAATTCTTGACCATCCTCCATACAGTCCTGACCTAAGCCCTAACGATTTCTTTACATTTCCTAAAATTAAGAAAAGTCTTCGTGGTCAAAGGTTCCAGTCCGGTGAAGAAACAGTCGACGCTTTCAAGTCCGCCATTTTGAACACCCCCACTTTAGAGTGGAATAAATGTTATAATAACTGGTTTGAGCGAATGGAAAAGTGTATTAAGCTACGTAGTGAATACTTTGAAAAACAATAAAAAGTACTATAAGGTTCTAGTTGTGTTTTTTTCTTCAAACGACAAAACTTAAAAGGCATGCCTCGTATAAATACGTTCAGGTGCCCAGTCTTTTCCGGCTTCCTGTTTTTCGTTTTTAAATGGTTGGGTTTAATTATTTTTAACCGCTAACTGGTAGACTAAGCGCCTAAGGTCTTTCAATGTCAACCCGTAGAGCCTACTTTCCATGTCTAATATATAATTGCACAATTCTTGCTCTTCGTCGGCAGAAAAAACTTGCACCTTTGGGCCTAACTGGACCTTCAGTGGTTTCGACGTGGTCTCATTGTCTAGTAAGCTTTCACGAAATACCTTCACCATTTTTGTTTCCAGAGTTGTCTGAGGCACGGAAAACGTTCTTGCAGCTAGCTTATATCCCATTTTCCCTTTTTTCACAGACTTCACAGCATTCTGAATACTCTCTTCTGACCAACTTCCTCTGTCCGTCTTTCTTTTATAATTTTTCACCATTCTATAACAAAAAATATTTTAAAATTATAACACGTAAACAGAAAAGTAAACTTCCTACTCCAAAATTACAGAATTTATACTTGAGGAAGTCCTTGTGAGGACTTCCTCAAGTATAAATATACACATACACCCGAAAAACATAAAATGTTACGTATTTATATAATTATAATAAAAAAAATGCAGACAAAAACTTGGGAGGCCAAGATGAGGTACCCTCATACCCCATCTTGCCCCTTCATGCCTATGTCAGTCTAAAAATTTCTTAAAAAATAACACTACAAAGTACAGAGGTAAACAAGTTCTTACCCGTTGGCGTAATCATTGACACACGGGAATAACTTAGCACTCAGTTAGAATAGTTGTTATTTAAGGAAGACACGACTTAACTGCGGTACAAAAATAACAAGCAAACTGCCAAAAAATATTTTTTTTCGGAAAACAAAGCACGTACTTTCGCCGCTCAGTCGCACTGCCAAGTAGAAGCCATCATGGCCGCGCTGCGTCACGCGATAGAATGATCGTGATTGGTTTATTAGTTTGCCTACTAACACGGGTACCCCGTCTTGCCGCTACCCCGTCTTGCCCCCCTTGCTCTATGGAAATTACGTCGTTTTTAAAGCTAAAATCTTAATACTTATTTTTTAGGCTTTTGATTAGATATAAACAAATACGACATTCGAAGTTTGTAAAAATTTAACCCTAAAAGGGGTAGGATGAATGTTTGTATGAAACTCCGTCATTTTTGACGTTAGGAACGTAAAAATCTATGCAGGAGCACTTGGCTATTGAAAGTTCGGCTAGTTTAGGTTTAAAGGGGGGAGGAGGGCTTTGAAGTTGAGTAAAAGGGTATGAGGGGTATGAAATAAAATGCCTGGAACCACTTATCAGATTACAATATTTTTTGATGAACAGAATACTACACTATCCCTAAGCGCTGTTTGCTTATTATTCCCATAAATATACGTTTCGTATGGAATAGACCACGGGAGCGAATCCACGGGAAACAGATAGTGTTGCCATAATCAATGATTACTCTGTGTTGCAAATTAATTCTTAATTCTTAAATAATAAATATTTAAATAAATAATGACAAAAAAATCATCATTATTTTAAGTAACTTTCATAAAAATATAAATTCTTCTCTGCTCATCGACTGCACCCAACCTCCAAAGAAACCGTGAACATCTCTTTTAGGCTAAACGATTAAAAAAAATACAAGTTCACACAAATTAAAATGATTTATTCATTTCGAAATAATATTAATTTTGTAAAAAAAAAATCTTTTTGATAAATGTTCAGCGTGTTTTTTTCTTCCACAAAAGTTGTATCTTTTATCTAAATATGCTAATGTTACCGATTTAATCAAAAGTAATTTATCTAAGCTCTCATTTTAGCTGTTTCCGTTATTAAAAATTAAATTATTTTTAAAATGTTCCATTAAAAACTTATAAATATTAATATGATAAATGATATTTATTCTGCAAATAGGTTTATAAAACTCTTTTACACGTCAATTTTTTTTTTGACATTTTAAACTAGATGAGGCCGGTGTTTCCTAGCTGACTACCCTGAGAAGAAACACCGAAACAAACTCAGGGGTCAAAGTCTCTTTTAAAGTCCATACAGTAAATATGAAACAAATCACATGAGAACCATGCAGATTTGTCTGAGATGGTCTTTTGAAGAAAGAACCATACAGATTTGAGTGGACCTGTCCAGTCAGTGCAAGCATTTGTCAGTATTCGCAAAGCTCAACTCAGGACTACTAAGGAGCTCAACGACTTGACGAACAATACCAAAGAAAGGACATTTGGGTAGGCCGCAGAAAATACTCAAATTGCCAGACATACGTTAAAATTACTGAATTGAAAAAAAAAGCAATCAACATAGTCCTCACGTTCACAATAATAAAAGGAAATATATAGTTTACAAAATGTAATACTTAGTAAAGTAAATATTTACTTGTCAAAATTTAATTGAAAAAAAATAAAAATAATGCCAAATTGCAAAATAAAGATAATCTACAATGTAAGATTGTAAAAAAAAAACAACAATAAAAAGCACAATTGAAAATAAAACAAGAAAGAGAAGAAAAAAACAAAAAATAATAATAAGACAACAGTTGTAGTGCGTACTGGAGCTGATCATAGTTTACGCTTTACAAATGATTTGAATTTATTAAGGCTTAGTTGTTGAATATGACTAGGGAGTTTATTATAGAAGTGAATACATTGGCATCTAAATGAGCCCCTTATTTTTTTGAGCCTAGTTGCAGGAACCACAAATTTGTGTTTGTTCCTAGTATTAAAATTATGAACATCACTGTATTTTTTAAACGTATTTATATTTTTATGTGCATACAAAATGTTCTCGTAAATGTACTGTGAAGGTACAGTCATTACATTGATATCTTTAAATTTATCTCGGAGGGAGTGAGTATCTGGGACTTAATTTATAAATCGAACGAATAGCCCTTTTCTGTAAAACGAAAATTGTCTGGATATAGGCGGCATTTCCCCACAGTAGAATACCGTACGACATGACACTATGGAAATAGCTAAAGTAAACTAAACGGGCAGTCTCTACCAGGGATGTTGCGGATGCCAATTTTTTCACATCCGCGGATGTGAATGCGGATGCGGATTCTTGTAGGCTCACATCCGCGGATGCGGATGCGGATGTTTAAGATCTTATATAAATATGGTATATGAATGAAGAATTAAAACAATGATAAAGTAATTATTAACATTTTTATTAATAAAAATTAATATTAAGTATAATGCTCCAATTTTTATTTAAGTACTTCACTTACTAATTTTTATATTAGTGAGTCAAGCTAATGATAACGTAATCAACTATCAACATTTTTACTAATGAAAATTAGGATTAGGTATAATGCTTCTATATTTTTTTTAACTTCACTTACTAATTTTCATATTAGTAAGTGAAGTTAAAAATAGGAGCATTATACTTAATAAAGAGTAATATTGCCGCCTTTTCTGTTTCAATGCGGTTACGCAGAGGTTCGTAAATTAAACCCGCGCTACTAAATAATTGTTCGCTTGGAACACTGCCTGGTGGAGTGGATAAAAATCTTCGTGCTATCGGTGATAATATCTTAAATTCCTCTCGATGAACACTCCACCACTTAAGAGGATTTTCATCCACATTGACTCTTTTTTTAGCGCGGTAAGAAAGTAATTCCTTTTTGAGTACAGCTTCAGTGCTACCTTTTTCTGGTACTTCTTGACTCTCATCTTCACTTGACGAATCTAAGATCGTCGACGAAACTTGATGGCCCTGGTCCTAGTTGTTCCATATTCTTTTCCGTGGAATCAGTCATTCTCATTCCTTTGGCCCCTTCGGAATTGGCATAAAGGAACCGGTATCGTCATTCTCCTTATTTTTCACTGTAATCATCAAAATGTGGTCTTTAATCTTTTCCTCAGTCACCGGTGTAAAAAAATTGTGCTTATACAGGGTGGCCCATAAGTCCTTACACATGTAAATAATTAATAAATAAAAAACTAATTACAATAAGAAATACCTTTTTATTTCGTATTAACCTTTATGAAATGGGAATTATTTTTTGAAAATAACATCATCCAAATGTAACCCGTTACGATCACGGCACTCCTGTAAGCGACGTCTAAAACTATCGACGACTGCGCGGCAAGTCAGTTCTGTGATGTTAGCCATTTCTCTTTGAATATTTTCTTTTAGGGCTTCAATTGACCGCGGGTTTGTATCATACACTTTAGATTTCAGATAACCCCATAAGAAAAAGTCCATCGGGGTTAGATCCGGACTACGTGGTGGCCAGGAAATGTTTCCTCTTCGAGAGATCACTTTGTTGGGGAAAAGTTCACGAATGACGGGCATAGCGGTGTTAGAGGTATGGGCCGTCGCGCCATCCTGTTGAAACCAGGTCCGCGTATTGTAGCCTGGAAAATTCTGCAACGCTGGTGTAAAAAACTCCTCGATCATTGCTACATATCGCTCTGAATTAACTGTAATCGCGCGACCTCTGCCGTCTTCAAAAAAATAAGGGCCTATGATGCCACTAGCTGACATAGCGGCCCATACCGTCACTTTAGGGCTGTGTAATGGCTTCTGATGTTTACGTTTTGGATTTTCGGGGCTCCAGTAGCGGCAATTTTGTTTACTTACATGCCCATTAATGTGGAAGTGAGCTTCATCAGAGAATAACACGTTATTGAACGAAGAAAAGCGGCTAAACATTTTATTCGCGTAATTTAGTCTCTGGATGGCGTCAGTGTCTTTTAATTCCTGTACCAACTGAATTTTGTAGGGGTGCAAACGTAAATCTTTCTTTAAAATCCGCTGTAACGATGTTCTGGATACGTTTAATATTCTGGAACGCTTACGAGTAGACTGGGTAGGATTTTCACGAACAGACTGTAACACTATGTCGATGTTTTCTTCCGTCCTTGATGTCCTTGGTCGGCCCGACCGCTTTTTATCTAACGTCGAACCAGTCTCTTCAAACTTTGCAACCCAGTTGTTGATCGTTTGAACAGTTGGAGTGTCATGAAAGTTGTGTAGATTGTGATGTTCTCGAAATTTACGCCGCTCAATGGTTGCCGAAAAATTGTTCCGATAAAACTCGCGCACACAAAAAGCACGGTCCGCACTGGTGAAACGCCCCATGGCGACTGACTTCCCAGAAATCGAACGTACTGTTTTTGCCCCGCCCGCGCCCCTCCCGCGCGTCTTATGCATTTTATTCGAAATTTACATTTTAAAGGACTTATGGGCCACCCTGTAGCTAGGATCTAAGTAGGTGGCGATGATATATAAATAGTTCTCTCCCAAGCTGGAAAACTTTGTTGAAAATTCATTTTTCAGAGTCGTGACGGCCTTTCGAATCGGATCTAGCTCTTGTTTTTCAAGCATTTGAATTATTGGAATCACAGATGAAATAAGGGCGTGAGAGCTGCTCAGTTCTCGTGTGGCTTCCTCAAAAAGTCTCAGTAATTGAATAAAACTTTCAATGACTTTCCATTCTTCAAGCAAAATAGGGTTTATCTCATTATCATTGATGTAAAGACTTAGAGCATCCTTTACCTTTGAAAAACGCTCGAACATATAAAACGTACTGTTCCACCGCGTTACACAATCTTGGAACACTTTGAGATGAGGTTGATTCAGTCGGTCTTGAATTGCTTGCAGTTGTTTCTGAGCGATGGTAGAATGATTGAAATGAGTCGAAATTTTCTTACATTTTTGTTTGAGTATTTTTATGTTTTCTTGCGAACCTAAACAACTGCGGATAGCAAGTTATATTTTGTGAACAGTACAATCTATGTCATTCAATGCTGCTAATCGCACGGCTCGTTTCATATTAGACCCTTCATCCCTGATTAGGCAATGCACTTTTCTTTTTTAATATTCCATTCAGAAAGCATCTTGTTAAATTTTTCGGAAATTATGTCACCAGTGTGACGGCCTTCGAATGTCTCGCATTTCAATATAATCGATGATCTATCAAAGTTTTCTGCAATACTTACTTATTTGCCATGGAAGTCAGGCTAAGCAAAGAAGCATTTGACCTTGGATCCGACCAAAATATGTCAGACGTAAATGACATGTAATCAAATTTTTCGATTAATTTTTTAACTTTTTGAGCAACTTTGCCGTATAATTCCTTGCATACAAAATCAGTAAAAAAATTGCGTCCCCTAAAATTATATCTTGGTGCTAATTCTTGTATCAATCTGCGAAAACCCAGCCCTTCAACAAAGTTAAGCGGTAAATTAATTTGAAGTGCAATCATTTCTCCAATGAGTTTATCAATTTTTTTCGAATTTAAATTATTAACGTCCCACTTCTTGTCTTTTATAAATACTTCTTCTAAAGAGAGTTGTTTCTTTGCATCTTGCAGAGGAGTGGCAACTTTATCTGAAAAGAATAAAGATATAAATTCAAAAAATCGGAAATTATGTCACCAGTGTGACGGCCGTCGAATGTCTCGCATTTCAATATAATCGATGATCTATCAAAGTTTTCTGCAATACTTACTTACTTGCCATGGAAGTCAGGCTAAGCAAAGAAGCATTTGACCTTGGATCCGACCAAAATATGTCAGACGTAAATGACATGTAATCAAATTTTTCGATTAATTCTTTAACTTTTTGAGCAACTTTGCCGTATAATTCCTTGCATACAAAATCAGTAAAAAAATTGCGTCCCCTAAAATTATATCTTGGTGCTAATTCTTGTATCAATCTGCGAAAACCCAGCCCTTCAACAAAGTTAAGCGGTAAATTTTGAAGTGCAATCATTTCTCCAATGAGTTTATCAATTTTTTTCGAATTTAAATTATTAACGTCCCACTTCTTGTCTTTTATAAATACTTCTTCTAAAGAGAGTTGTTTCTTTGCATCTTGCAGAGGAGTGGCAGCTTTATCTGAAAAGAATAAAGATATAAATTAAAAAAATCGGAATCAAAAAACTACCTACATAAAAGAAATGAACAACCAAAGGACGTGTTTAATTTTCGAAACAAAAAATGAACACGTACTTGTTATATTTTTGTAAATATCTCTCAAAATCTAAAAGATTAAAAAATTGTACAACCTTCAATAAATTGCAACAAAAATAAACATTAGATATAACACAATAACGCAAAACGATTTTTTTTATTATTACTGATCAAGAAAGTTGAAATGGAACGTAAAAAAATATTCACATGATAATTGCCTTATCCAAGTTACGAAAAAATAAATGTAAACAAATCGTAAAAAGAGTTCTTTTGAGGTCGCTTTCACAATTTAAACCTAATATGGTTATTATCATAGCAAAATGTGATTATTTATCACAAATAGCCAATTAAGTTTTCATTTATGAAGAACATTAAACTTTTTATTGTCAAAGTTATAATTAATACGTATAAAATTTAAATTAAGACAAATAACTAACCGACATTAACAAAAAAACTAAAAAGCCTATTTAAAGAGTACTTCATTAAAGACTATTTTAGATTAGAACGAGCGTTTCTTAATTTGGTCGGATTATACCAGCCAGGTTTGTTTGTTTACCTTTTATTTTTTCGTAAAATGAGAAGGATAATCAAGACAGCTACGACTAACGAAATGCTAAAAAAAAATTCATTCAGTCGAACATAGAACCTCCTCCTTTTTAAAGTCGGTTAAAAAGACAGCACTACCTATTTAAATTTGCTAAATTTGCTACTTTTAATTGTAAGAGTGTCAAGCGCTCTGTTGATGGAATACGGGAGCTGTGTAAAACTTGTGACATAATAGCTCTTCAGGAGACATGGTTGTTGCCCAGTGATTTATCATATTTGAGAAGTATTGATGACGAGTTTAGCTGCACGGGGACCTCGGCGGTGGACATGTCGTCAGGCATGTTACGAGGACGTCCTCACGGCGGACTCGGTATACTCTGGCGACAAAAAGTGTTTACAGATGTGATGGTGGTACAGTGCAATAATCCGCGAATATGTGCGATACGCGTAGTGTTACCTGAGCGGTCTATACTAGTGGTGAATGTTTACATGCCTGTGGACACAGTGGCGAATCTGGTGGAGTTTACGGACATCCTCGGGTCGGTAAGCGCTATCATAGACAGTTGTAATATTGATTATGTATACTTACTAGGTGACTTTAATGCGCACCCTACTGAACCATTTTATACTGAACTATCGTCTTTTTGTGAGGAGCAGGAGTGGACTTGCATTGATGTAGAGATGTTGAAGGGAGTTTTTAATTCCTTTGATTGTTTCACCTTTGTGAGTGAGGCTCACGGTTCGCAGAGATGGCTTGATCACTGCGTAGTCTCTAGGGCAGCTGTGCCGTCAGTGCGCAGAGTGTTTGTCAAGTATGACGTAGTGTGGTCGGATCACTTTCCGTTAATAATGGAGTGTGATTTAGGCATAGTCTCACCTAAGGTACTAGATTATAAACCGACTATAAATGATGTTGAATGGGGGGAGAGAAGTGTAGATCAAATTAATCAATACATGGCTGAATGTCATAGACTTTTGAGACTTCTTGACTTTCCAGAGGAGTTTGTAAAATGTGCAGATTACACTTGTAATGTTTTGCAGCATAGGCAAAGCATTGACGGCTTGTATAATAATATTGTAAAAATATTAAAAGGGGCAGCATTATGTGGCAAGTATAGGAAACATATACGATGTAAGAAAAAGAAACCTGTCGCAGGGTGGAACTTACATGTTGGCGAGGCACACAGGGAAGCTAAGCAGAAATTTTATTTGTGGTGTTGGCATGGTAAACCAAATTCAGGTTCAATTTATAACGAGATGTGTGAGGCCAGGAAAATCTTTAAGTACCGACTGAGATGGTGTCAAAACCATGAAGAACAGGTGAAAATGGATATTTTGGCCTCTCATCACTCAAAAAACGATTTTCGATCTTTTTGGAAAGCTACAAATAAACTCAATAACAAACCAGTTATTCCTGTGTGCGTCGACGGCGTAAGTGATGCTGGTGACATAGCAGAGCTGTTTCGACAACATTTTATTGTCAAATCACCATTGGGGTCCTCGCAATCGGTGATCAATGTTATGAACGGTGAAAAGATAGGTTTTAGATGTACACCTAGACAAGTGAAGTCTATAATCAATTCAATGACTAGAGGTAAATCTCCCGGCCATGACGGGTTGAGCATTGAACATCTGCAGCATGCTGGGCTCCACTTACCGAGATTGTTGGCTATGCTGTTTAACCTTTGTCTGAGCCACTCTTACCTGCCTGAAGAGATGATTAAAACAATTGTTATACCTATTGTTAAAAATAAGACAGCTGATCTATCAGATAGGAATAACTACAGGCCTATCTCTCTTGCCACAGTGGTGTCGAAGGTGTTTGACAGCATGTTGAACTCACAGCTGACCAAACACATTGAACTTCACGACAATCAGTTCGGTTTCCGGGGTGGACTATCCACTGAAAGTGCGGTATTGTGTGTTAAGCATGCTGTCAAATACTACACAAGCCGTCAAACTGCAGTTCACGCGTGCTTCCTTGATCTTTCGAAAGCTTTTGACCTGGTTTCCTACGATATTCTATGGAAAAAGTTGGAAAACACTAGTTTACCTACAGAACTCATCAACATCTGTAAGTTCTGGTACGGAAATCAGGTCAATTGCGTGCGATGGTCGGGAACCATGTCGCAATCGTACAGGTTGGAATGCGGGGTGAGGCAGGGTGGATTGTCCTCGCCAACCCTTTTCAACCTGTATATGAATGATCTGATTGTGGCACTCAGTAGCACTCGGGTAGGTTGTCACATAGACGGAATTAATGTAAACAATATAAGCTATGCTGATGACATGGCGCTGCTGAGTGCTTCGGTATGTGGCATTAAGAAACTGCTGACCATCTGTGAAGCATATGCCCACGAACACGGATTAAAATATAATCCACTCAAAAGTGAAGTCATGGTCTTTGAGGCCAGAGGAAACAGTACAGGTGACGTGTTTCCCAATATTACGCTTAATGGTACAGCTTTGCGTAGGGTGTCTAAAGTTAAGTACCTAGGACATTTGCTGACCTCTGACCTCAAGGACAATGATGACATTGAGAGGGAACGGAGGGCGCTGGCAGTGCGGGCGAACATGATAGCTCGCAGGTTTGCACGTTGTTCGACAAATGTCAAAATTACACTTTTTAGGTCTTATTGTACTTCATTCTATACGTGCAGCCTGTGGGCCAATTATACCCAAAAGTCTTACAGTGCCCTCCGAGTCCAATTTAATAATGCGTTCAGGATGCTGATGGGGCTGCGGCGATTCTGTAGTGCATCAGGGATGTTTGCTGAACATCGCGTCGACTGCTTTTACACTACGATGCGTAAAAGATGCACATCGCTGGTGCGTAGAGTGCGGGGCAGCGCCAACAGCATCCTTAGCATGATCGCTAGTCGGCTGGACTGTGGCTACATCAATCATTGTTCCGCCATTAGTCATGGAATGGCACAATAGTGATTTTATGTTTTGTTGTGGGTAGTTTTAAGTATTACTAACACTAGTCTATAAGAACATTGTTACTAACAAATTGGACACCATGGTCTGAAATAAAGTGTTATTATTATTATTATTAAATAATGATATTATGATAAATTTCTAGACTAGTCATTTGCTAAAAAAGCGAAATATGCAAATTCGTTTACAATGTCGTATATAAAAAAATTTTGAACCGATCATAATATTTCTGTAAGACTTTTATATAGATAATTGTTTAAATCTTTTTAAAGTGACCGAGTTATATGGCAGCAACAACCTAACTAAACTATGTAAACAATGCCTCAAGGAAAAACTAATTAATTAAAATTGTATATGATGAAACTTACCTGCGTCAGATTTTATCATCTGTAATTGTTTTTCTTTACTCATGCTCTCAAATATGGAAAATTCTTCTTGGTGCATCGACTTTAGATGATTTTTTAAAGACGAAGTGGTTCGGCCCTTGCGAGAGTAGCTTTTGCATATTTTACAATCAGCCTTATCATGGTCCTCTTTATTTGGTTCAAAATAATTCCATATATTACTTTGTGTCGGTGGTGACATTGTTAATTATCTTGTTAGATATTTTAACAATAACGGAAACCTCGCTGGAAGAATAAAGAATATTGTTTTAAAACGATAAACTTTACCTACAATAAAACGTATTAGGTACCTGGGAAATCGTCAGGTAAATGCCATTATGTTACACCTAACATAATGGCATTTACCTGACGATTTCCCAATGAACAATTATTTAAGTACACACAATGATCACTGTATCACAATAACATTCAAAATCTATCTATAAGACAAGTAATCCACAGCGCTAACAAACACGTTATGATTTATTTACAATAAACAAATGAGGCACCACAACAAACGCGTCGGATCTTGTCCACCAATTTTTTTGCTCCCATTGGTCATAGCCACGTGCGAGTGGCACGCGCCACTCGCCGGCCCCGCCCATTTCTTTCTTGTCGCAACTTGTATGACATTCGCATCCGCATGAAAATCCGCATCGATTATTGCGGATGCGGATGCGGATGCAGAAGTCCAAATCTATGCGGTAGCTCCGCATTTGCGGACGCGGATGCGAATATTCGCAACATCCCTGGTCTCTACATCAGTTAAATTTCGAATTTGTCTAACAGCGAATGCTGCAGAGCTAAGTTTTTTCGATAATTTGTCTATATGTGGGCCCCACTGAAGCTTAGCATCTAGAGTTATGCCCAAGAACACTGTAGTATCTTCAGGACTCAACTCTTTACCTTTTATTACCAAACTAGTTTCTACTTGCCTAACATGAGGCATGGTAAACTTAATACATTTAGTTTTTTTTTTCATTATGAAGTAGGTTATTTACATCAAACCAGTGTACTATTTTTGAAAGAGCTATATTTATATCGTTAGTAACCGGCTGCTGACTTTTAAGTTTAAACAAAAGTGAAGTGTCGTCTGCAAACAATACTATATTATGGTTATCCTTTATGAGGTAAGGTAAGTCGTTTATATAAGAAATAAAAATCGGCCAAGAATTGAGCCCTGGGGGACACCCATTTTTACTAAAGATCCGGGAGATCTTTTCCCGTTTACATCAACTCTCTGAATCCTTTCACTCAGATAAGATGTAAGAAGATCCAGGGAGGAGTTCCGGATTCCGTAATGGTGTAGTTTCCTGATTAATGTTTCATGGAGAACGCAATCGAAAGGGGAACACCCAAATACTCCGAAATATTTTATTCCGAATTTCGATGTTCCGATTTTCAAAAGTCCGAATTTCATAATACCTAAAAATTATAATGTCTATTATTAAAAATCACGAAATTTATTTTACCGAAAGTCGTAAATGCGATTTGTTAGTTTTCCGATTTTCATACGTTCGAAGAATCAAATGCTCGAAGGGTTCTCGGTCAATACTTCGAATAAACTAAAAGTCAACATGTTGTGCTACAAAATTTAGTGTCAGAAACGAATCGCTGCAAAACCGACTTCACGCAGTCTTGTTTGCCCTACCCCTAGAGTGTAATTTAAACCCGCGTAGGCGCGGAGGGGTAGGGCGGCCCGCGAGCTGAGGAGCAGGTGGTTTGAAGGCCCGCCGCCGCGGCTGAGGCTGGCCGGCAAAGCCGGCCAGCAAGCCGAAGCTGTGGTGGTGAGCGTTAAAACCATCTGCGACGATAAGCTCGCGTGGGGCCGCCCAAACCCCGCAGCGCCGGAGCCGTGACAGAAACAATGCTTGCTGCATTTTGCATGCCTGCTTGCATGCCGCATGCCTGCTTTCATGCTGCATGCCTGCTTGCATGTTGCATGCTTGCTTGCATGTTGCATGCTTGCTTGCATGTTGCATGCCTGCTTGCATGTCGCATGCTTGCTTGCATGCTGCATGTCTGCTTGCACGCTGCATGCCTGCTTGCATGCTGCAATAAATCCCCTGCATGCTGGAAAACGCATCTGTCATTAGTTTTTTATTTCTACCCCCTCATACTACGACCTCTAACGAGCATTTATGTGTTTATTTGTCTTGCTATACAGTTTTATGAGGCGTTTTTATTTCGGAATTTTATTAATCGGTATTTTAATCATCGGAATTCGTATTATTGATGTTTCGAATTATCATTAAGTCGGACTTTTCGTTATTCGATCTATTGAAATTCGGTATTTTGAGAATAGTAATTATAAAAGTTAGGAAAATTGAAATTTAGGAATTATAAAAATAGGAGTAATGATAAGTCGGAGTTGTTATATTCGGAATTTTGAACCATTCGGAATTATGAAAATCGTTATTTTGAAATTCGTATTTGTGACTGTCGGAATAAAGTTTTTCGTATTTATGTAGTGTACCCAATCGAAAGCCTTTGACAAATCGCAAAAAATGCCCAAGGAATCGCATTTGTCTTCCCATGCATTATAAATATGTCCTAAAAGTTCAACACCGGCATCGGTTGTTGAACGACCCCTTGTAAAACCAAACTGTTTGGTATGCAATAATTTATGTCTGTTAAAAAATCTTTGTAGTTGCTCTAAAATAAGTTTTTCAAATATTTTACTTAAGCTGTTGATCCCCGCAATAACGCCGGCGTTAACGCGCCATTGTCTTTCTATTGTGTCTCTAATTACGCTACTCAAAAAGTTAAAGCGGGTAGCACTGAAATAGGTCTGTAATTTGTGGGGTCAGATGTACTACCCGTTTTGAACAATGGAATTATTTTACTATTCTTCATTAGATCAGGAAAGTAACCGCGATCGATACAATTATTAAAAATAAAAGCTAAAGAAGGAGCTACAATGTGGATTATAGACTTAACCACGTCCACAGAATTACCCCATAAATCTGCAGTCTTTTTTACATTCAAGGAGTTAAACGTCTTAATAATATCTACATAAGTCACGTGTTCGAAATTAAAATCAGAATCGCAAACTTTAACATTTTCTTTAAGTAGAGACTCTGCAGCAGTGGGTGACGAATTCAGAGATTTTGTTGTTGATATGGGGATCTCTGAAAAGAAGTTCTCAAAAGCCGCAGCAACCTGTGAGTCCGATGTGATCACATTGTCATTAATTACAAGTTTATAGTCACTAGATGGTCTTGTAGACCTTCCAGTTTCACTATTTATAACATACCAAGTAATTTTAATTATATTATTACTGTTTTTAATTTTGGAACTCAAATAACGCGATTTCGCTACAGAACAATTTTTTTAAAATAATTTTGAATAATTTCGCACATATGAACTAAATTCAGCAGTATTAACAAGAACCCTTTCATCATACAATTCGTAAAGCCGAGTTCTACATTTATGAATAACAGTGGTAGCCCAATCACAGAACGACACGTTACTATTAACCGAAATAGTCTTAGGTATAAAAGTAGAATTAAATTGATTACAGTACATGTTAAAGAAACCTTCATATTGGTGATTGAGATCATCATATGTAGACACGTCTGGTAAATTATTAATGAGTTTAGTTTTAAAAGTTTCTAAACGACTTGCAGTTTTAGGGTTAACAGTGATATTCTTTTTAGCCACTATATATTTTTGGTTTTGAAAACTAATTAACTGTCCACAATGATCAGAATGTAATAAATTTATAATTTCTTTGTGAGTTGTTACAACATCCGTATAAATATTACTATGCATGTGGCTCTAGTAGGAATTATTCTTGTGGGCTCCAAAAATAAGTTAACAAGATTGTATGACTGAAATATACTTAAAATTTTACTACGTAAACCTGAGTTTTCTAATAAATTAACATTACAATCTCCACAAGTGATTATGTACTTGTTTGAATTGCAAATCTTATGGAATACTTCATCCATTACCTTTTCAAAGCAGTCATACAATCCAGAAGGGGGTTTGTACACACTTAATATAATAAACTGCTCCAATTCAATACAGGCTATTTCAACTGACTGCTCAACAGATAGGCTCACAACATCCTTTCGTTCTTTGAACTTAAGGTTGTTGCTTATTAAAATTAATGAGCCACCACGTATGGCATCAATTCTACTGAACGAACTACCAACCTGGTGATTATTAAAATATAATATTAATATAATATTTTTCTGGACTTTCTTTATTTAAGGTTTGTTTGATAATTTTCTCCGTTATGCTAACAATTTTAATTAACTCGGGAGACGGGATAAGTTAGTCCACCTCTCCACTTTTTTTCAATAATGCTATTAATACACTGATCTTTTGACCCATGTAGGAGTCCAACGCACTCGTCACATTTTATATATTTTTTTTTACTTAATTTTCTAGCAATAAAGCATGATATATAAATAATGACCTGCAGTGTATTCACTTTGTGATATATTTAAATGGTCGAGGTACTCTTCATAAGGAGTACTGTCGTCTTCTTCAATTAATGAATTGCGCTCCTTTAATTTATTAATATTTTTAATTGGATCTTCTATACTGGGACAATATAAAATAGAGATTTGTTCCAGAGGAATACAGTTCCTAATGCCATGTTCCCTTATTTCGGCACGAATTAACAATTTCTTATATGCTGCCTTGAGCGAATAGACGAAAAAAAAAGTTCCAGGTGGTCCTGTTAAATTTTATACAATGGTAAATAATCTAAATATTTTGTTTCTGTCACCAGTCCTTGGTACAAATTGATTGTGTTGGTCATAAGCACACCAATAAAGCCAGTTTTCCGCCGAGAACTGATTATCAACTGCCCTGTTTCCAATTTCTGTGTATTAATATATGTTTTAGCTTCAGCGAACATTTTTAGGATGTATCCATTACAGCCCTTTCACACGGCAGTCCAGTTTTGCAGGATCGGCTTTTTACGGTATCCTGCTAAACTGGACGCTGTGTTCACATGGCAGTTCAGTTTTGCAGGATTCAGTAAAAAGCTGGTCCCGCAAAACTAGACTGCCGTATGAACACGGTTGCATCCTGTTTTTTTTACCATTCCTACGCCGGTTATCAAGTGAAATGGACGTGAATTCTTTCCTAATTTTCTATTGGTATTATCGGCGTCGGCAGCGAAATAGAAGATTATGGGTTCATCCTATTTTGACACAACGCTTGAATTTGGGTATTTTTCGGAATCTTATGAGCGATTTGAGAAGAGATGAGTCAAAATTTTTCAATTATTTTAGAATGAGTATGACCACATTTGACGACCTTTTAAAAAGGGTGAATGAAGATTTAAAAAAACGTGATACAAATATGAGAAAAAGCATCACACCTGAAGAAAAGTTAGCAATATGTTTAAGGTAAGAATGAAACTCATATTAAAAGTTTAATATTTATTACCAAACATAATAAGTTATGTATGTATGATATTTTCACAAGATAATCGTTAATATTAATTAAATATTAGTGAAATCCGGAAAATCAGAGCTCTGCGATTCAACTGATTGTGCAGATGGCGATGACTGAACACTGTAATGCGGTGTGAAATAACCTGCTGATTGAGAGTAGTTATTAGAAGTAGATTGTTGTTGAGAGGACCATTGGTTAATGTTGGGGCTTTTTATATTTTGCAACAAACTTATAACACCTGCTTGAAATTGTAATATTTGATCATCGTTGAGTGAAGCTAGTGTAGGAAGTAAACTTTTAAAAAATGACAAGTTACGATCTTCATTCTGCGTATTCGGCTGACTTTTCATCTGGTGATCAATAAAACTACAGAAAGCCTCTGCCTTGGTAGTAAACTTCTCTTAAGTCGTTTAGCACCACCTGCAGGATTTTCTTGTCCTGGACTTCCATGTTCGATAGTAGGTTCATTTTCACTTCCTTCATTTTGGATAGGATTTTCCGTATCATACCCTCTTCAATATTTGTAGCTTTGTTACCGCCACTGTCTTGTGTTTCAGCCGGATCCATATTTTTTTTTTAAAATAACAACTGGTCGTGATAACAGTATTTTTTGGTATTAACTGCAGCAGATTCAGATTTATTTATTTTCTTTTTCGCATTTAAACTCCTCTTCCAGCTGTCTCTTATCTGATTCCATTTTTTAACGACCATTTTAGCTGAAAAAGAAAACATAAATTATGAATAAGGGCGGAGAAAGAACCATCAACAGGCTCCAGTATTAGGTATTCTGCTATTTGTTAAACATGTGTTAAACGTCTGTTTAACTTTTTTGTAATAACACTAGGTACTTATGTTTTCAATTTGCAGGTACTTGGCATCTGGGTGTTCATACATGGATTTACATTACACATATCGAGTGGGAGTCTCAACAATCAACTCAATAATAATAGAAGTAACAAATGTTATATGGAATAAGTTGCATCAGGAGTTTATGAAATTGCCCGACACAAAATATGAGTGGGAACAAATTGCTGACGCATTTTATAATAAAGCTAATTTTCCTCACTGCATTGGTGCAGTTGATGGGAAGCACATAAGAATGAAGAAACCAAGTCACAGCGGTTCTATGTACATGAATTACAAGATTTATTTTCCATTGTATTGCTAGCGGTAGTGGATTCGAATTATAGATTCACCTATATCAGCGTAGGCTCTTATGGCAAAGAATGTGACTCCTCTATATTCAAAGAATGTACTTTCTGGAAAAGATTAAATGATGGCAGTTTAGATTTACCAGAAGCTCGTCCACTCTCTACAGGTTTGGAATCACGTGTTCCATTTGTGATTGTGGGTGATGAAGCATTTGGTTTGCATTATAATCTGTTGAGACCCTATGGAGGAACTCATTTAGATAAAAATAAAAGGATATTTAACTATCGATTAACTTGAGCCTGACGTTATGTGGAGTGCGCGTTTGGAATATTTGGCAAATAAATGGCGAATATTTCATCGTCCATTGGACGTAAGCACCAGTACAGCTATCTCGATAGTTAAAACTTGCTCTGTGCTTCATAACTATATCATGCACAATGAAAGTTCATATGCGAACATTGACAGCAACAGTTCAACGATATCTTTGGTAAACGTACGTAATGAGCCAAATACACGAGGTGGACGCTGTGCTAACACAATACGAACAGAGTTCACAAATTATTTTGTTTCTGAAGTGGGAGCTGTATCTTGGCAAGAAGAAGCAATATGTACAAAGATAAACGAAATAAATATAAAAACTTACCATAGCTTTGTCTTTCTTTTTCCTCAAGTTCTTGAAAGTCTTCTCTCAAAACAATGCAAACTTCGCGCCATGCTGCAGTTCGCAAGTTGTTATCTTTATAATTTTCCAGCGTTTAATCCCATAATATAGGCCTAATTTCAATTAGTGTAATAAGAAGTTCGGGATCAATATTTGTTTGCGACATTTTTCGACGAAACACAACCTTCTCGGCGCCGCGCAAAAGAGCAATGCGCGAGCGCTACACACGCGCGGGTGGCGCGGCGGGCGCGGGGCGGGGGCTGCCACCACTCCACTATCCCGCAAAAAATAGTGTCCAGCAAAAAACCGCACGCAGGAAGCCGCGTGAACACTGCTATTGAAATATATGTGTGATTAAACGGGATCCCGCTTTTTACTGGACTTCGGATCCAGTTTCTAGTGACAAAACCGAACGGCACAATTCGACCGGATCGGTTTTTTGCAGGACCCCGCATGCGGGATGCTCGTGTGAACGCTAGCATTATAAACACATTCGCCATCAAACGGGATCCTGCAGAAAACGGGATCCTGTTAAAAACTGGACTGCCGTGTGAAAGGGCTGTTATTCTAAAATAATAATTCGACGACCAGAAATGCAGTAAGTATATTTAATTTAATCAGTGGCTGGAGTAGAAACATTTCTTTGTATGGCGACAATGCTGCCATACAAACCAAACTGCAACTGCAACTGCTGCTGTATGCTGCTGCTGTTTGTTGTGGCCTAATAAATTCGGAAACAAAGATATACAACGATCTTTAAATGAAATAAATTATGTCCATCCACCATTTTGAGTAAGATTCCGTATAAATTATTTATTACACTATTTCACTATGATAAGTGATGATTAATGATGTAATTAGTGATGACACATCCAACATCTAATCGGTGTGATATGGATTAAAAAAAAAACAAACAAATTATAAAAAGATCGATTTTTATTTCTATTACAGGTTACATATTATGCTCCCTTTCCTCTCCTAGAGAGGAGGCCTGAGTCCCAACAGTGGGAACATTATTCGGCCAACTATGCTATGCTATAGGTATTATGCTCATCGTCTTGCAATATGACAATCTTAAAAACCTTTCGGTGTTTGCATAGGCTATCTACGAGTAGGTGCCTGGCAAAGCTGAGAAACCAAATTATTGACATGATAATTATGTGCACTGCAGCCAAGTGTTCCTCTGCCAGTAAGACATGTGTAACAATATTTTTTTATTGCACTTCTGCCACTTTCTAAATAATCTGCCATAATACAAACATAGTAGATCATGGCACTAGTGTCGCGATTGGTTGCGACCTCTTAGAAGTCGTGACATATTAATATCAGACAAGTTAATCCATTGTGTTTGAGCTTTTTTTTTCGACCGCATCTGGAAACGGGCGTGTTGACGGATTTTAGAAAAATGGAAAAAGAGCAGTACCTCTAGCACGAATTTTTGTAGGTTTCGTATCGTAAACGTATCGAGTTGGCGATACGATAACGGAACACAACTTAAAGTCTGAAGCACGAAGCTCTTTCTTAATATTATCGAGACCTCCATACGATTACGTTAGTGACGTCATACTAATGTAAGTAAGGATGTACAAAATTGAACATAAGATCTTAGTATTGATTGAACGTTTCGTTCAAAAACTATATACTTATTTAGTTTTTAGTGATTTCAGAGTGCGAGTGGGATACTAGCAAAAGTCTGAGATGCAGAATTTCTAAGGCTGTTCAAGATGTTAAGTTTGTTTTTACATAATGTGAACCCTTTGGGCGAAAGAAGTGACTTTGTTAAATTATCTTATATGTTGCCTCTTTTACTGCCCAATTTTAAGACTGTAACTGTGAGACTGATTCTTGATTTTGCGTTTTTAAGTTTTGCTTATATTTACCTAAGGTAATAGTAAAAATAAGCCTTTCTGACCCGTGGAACACCAAAGCAGTTCACCTAGGTGTTGCATGGCTAACTTTCTGTATCCCTGGTTCATCTCTTTAATATACAGTGAGACAGAGATTTGTTATCCATTAGATCTAGCTTGCATGTTGGATTATGGCCTATTGAGGTGAGGCTTGTCTTGTGCCCAGAAGTTGACGTATAAAAACTGATTAATATATGTAATTATTATGTTTAGTAGAGATACTAATTATATAAGGTTAAAATTTTATAGAGTTTATCAAGTGACTTAATAAAAATAATAAAATATTAAATAGTAATTTTATTTATTCACCTATATTACATCCTACTAACTAAGCGATTGCGCATAGTCCTGCCTCGGATTAACTCATTTTGGTTATCATTGCTGGAGGTGCTATATAGTACAGCATGATCTTCATTATCTTCTAGACCCCCAGCTGGTATATCACTTGGGAGGTGGTATTCTAGCATCAAATGCAATGTTGTGCAGCACACAACATGCATTAGTGATTTTGCTAGCCATGTAAGGGTGATAGTGAAGAACTCTATGTCGAAGCATACACCTCCAACGAGCCTTAAGTAGTCCGAAACAGCGCTCAATGCGGGACCTGGCTTGGACATGACGTTGTGTGTTCACCTCTGACTGGGATCCTGGTTCAGCATTTAATATAGGCGTCATCAACCAGGGCCGCAGTGGATAGCCAGAATCTCCTAAAAAAAAAGGAAATATATTTTTGTTAATAGTCTACTCCAGTTCTAATAAAGAATTGAATAATCGTTGTTTATTTGTAGTCATGCTCACTTAAATATAGTGCAATTACTGCTTGGCGTATAGGGCTATTTCAGATGTCTCACTATTTACAATACCTATACGGAACAACTTACCTAATAACCAAACATGTTCACCACTTTCATAAAGTCCTTCCATGTATGTGCTCACGTGACTCGCAGACCATATGTGCGTGTCATGTGTTGCTCCACCAAATTTTGAGTTCACATTTATTATGCGCAAGTCATAATCACATATATGAAAAGAAAAGAAAATAAAATAAAACTATAGGTACTTATCGTTTGGTTTCCACAAAGAACCAAATTGCAACGTGGGGAAGGGATTTAATTTCAAATTAAGGTACCTACTTACAAAACATTTAAAATATATTTTATAGATTTCACTATGTATACAATAAATGTCCCTTTATTTCGCTGTGCCGCTTGGCACATAGGCTTCCTCTTACATTCTCCATTGAGTTCATATTATAAATAAGGGTTATTTTATTTATAATAGATACATATACACATAGTTTCAGGGAAGTTTGTTAACCGCATACAGGGTGTAAAAAGACCGATCACATACCCGTTAACTACACATTCTGTACATATAACTAAGTCATTTTGAACAAAAAATATTGCTGGGAAACAAACTTTTTTTTTTATCTTTAAAAAAATGATGCTTTTTATTGCGAGCAATGTAAAGCGCGCAACTGATTGTGCCGGTGTGTGTGTATTAGGTACGTATACGATAGGCGAGGCGAGGCGCGGCGCGGCGGCGCCTCGGCGTCGCGCGCGTTTTGCATGGTGTAGGTATTAAGTAGGCTCTTGGTAATTAAAAATTTCTGTGTTATGTACAATTACTTACACGAAATAAGTACAGCTTTTAAATAGCCTGAGTACTTACCTACACTGTCCGTCGCTTTAGCTGTCATCCAGCACAGGTGGCCTCTCAACACTGATTAGCTCCGGTTCAAACTGCCGACCTTCCACGCGGAGACAGATGCGCGACCTAGCCCGCGTGTTTTCATGAACACGCTCCAGGATTCCTTCTTGCGCTGACCGCTGCTTAAGTTCATCAAACACATCAATAATTTTCTGTCGCATTTCAGCAGCGGTCTCGCAGGGGCGGTCAAACACCCTATCTTTGACGTAACCGCACAAAAAAGAAATCTAGAGGGGTTAAATCAGGTGAGCGTGCTGGCCATGCGGTAGGCCCAAACCGTCCGATCCAGTTGTTTCCGAAAAGCGTCGTCAGTTGCTCACGAACTGGTTTTGCCCCGTCTTGCCCCATGGTGCTGGTAAGATGGGGTACCCCCCTGAGGTAAGATGGGGTGATAAGAATGATCACAGAGAAAGATGATTATTTGAGTTGGCAGTACTCGCAGATATGGGTGGCTTCGTCATCATCGTCATCAATTCCTGCGCAGCTATTATGAGCCCATTTTCCACATAATGAGCATGATATCCACCCTTCAATGGAAACGGAATACACTTCCTCACAATACATACATGGTGTGTCCTCCTCTTCTTCACTTTCATCTTCAGATGATAAGAGTCTTCGTCGTTTTGCTGTTTTCTTTGATTTTTTATTTTCAGCTTTTGTAGTAGTTTTCTTCTGTTTTTTTAATTTATCTTTTCTCTTTTTTGTTTCTATTTTCTCTAGTTTTTTCTGTTCAGCATCTTTTTTTTTTCTGGACGATGACTACTAATTCTTGTTTGTAAGGAGACGACGTGATAATTGCTGTTTTTCCACGCTTTTTAGCAACACGAGAGGATTTCTTAGTAAGCGGAAGTGGAAAAAGTTGTTTTGGAGAATTCAAAACAAAGCTACTGTCGCTTTTATCGCATGTGGGCACATTAGCTGGTTGTGATGTCATTGGTTCCTGACAAACAAGGTTTTCAGCTGGTTCTAGTGAGTGTGTCTGCTGGTCGGATTGATTTTGTTCTGCTTGTGATGTTTTCGGTTGGTCTTCAGTTTGATACGGTGCTGATTCCTGATTAACTAACTAGCCTGGGACTCCAGTGGGAACACCCTGGCAAAGGTCATCAACAACGTCTCTGCCAAAAGACGTCGCAGCATTATCAGCTGTTTGTGCAGCTACTGTGTCTGAAGTTTGGACAGTAGTGACATTGCTTATACCTTGAAATACTTCTCGGCTTGTGGAAGTTTGACCGTCATTTAACTGGATCTCGGTTGTCAAAGAAGGGGCAAAATCCCACATTTACGAAATCCATTAACTGCTGTAGACATAGTGGCTGCTTGAACAAAAGCATTTCCAAATATTTCAGCGACTTGGCGGATAGTAACAACTAGTCCAGGGTTAGAACGCAGCCAGGCTGTAACGGCTTGTTCATAATAAACACTTAATGGTCGTATGAACGCAACAGCCGCTACTTGTAAACGGTGTGTCGTGTGCGGAGAAAAACACAAAATTATAACACCATGAGCTCTGGCTTCATTGATCAGGTCAATATTCTGAGTGTGGATGCTGTGCCCATCCAGTAAAAGAAGCACGGGTCTCTCTTTAGATGCTCCACTGAAAATCACAAATCTTTTAAACCATTGGAGGAACAGCTCGGAAGTAATCCAGCCCGAACCACTACATGTGCCCCAAGCACCAGCTTGTGAATTCACCATCAGCTCTGGATTCATCCTTTTTCTTGGAAAGATAAGCATAGGTGGCATGTAGTTTCCAGCTGCACTGAAGCATATCTCGACCGTTACCGTCTGTCCTCGTTCTGCTGAAACTATGACCCCAACCTGTTTCCGTCCTCTTTTAGCGATTATCTTTGAATTTGTCTTTGGCACAACAGTAAACCCCGTTTCGTCACAGTTGTATACACGGTCAGGAGTTAGTTGGTGCTCGTCGTACACGTTGCCGAGGAAATTGAAGAATTTTTCGACTGCAACTTTGTTAAAACCAGATGCTCTGGCAGCAGAAGTATTTTCAGGCTTTCTAATTGAAAGCTCTGGGTGTCGTTTTAGGAAGCCATTTGTCCACTCTCTACCAGCTTCTTTTTTCTCAGCGTTGAATGGATTAGGCTTATTATTTTTAATTGCTAACTGGTATACTAATGCCCTTAGATCTTTAACCGTAAGTCCATAAAACCTTTCTTCCATTTCTATTAAATAGGCACAAAGCTCATTTTCTTCAGACACAGAAAAAACAGGCAGCCTAGGACCCAATGGTACTTTAATTGGTATGGGTAAGTTTACCTCAGATATTTCGCTCAATACTGGGCGAAATATCAAACCGCTTGAATTGCTTCCCGCATGGATTCTTCGGACCACGACCCTCTGTCAGTCGTGCGTTTGTAGTCACGAACCATTCTAAAAAGGCAAACTATAATAAGCTCACAAAAAACAAACCCATTTTTACGGAAAACAAACAAGAACAAAATTATTCTCATTGGGGGTAAGATGGGGTACCCGTTACCCCATCTTACCTGCAGAGAGATTAAAAAAAAAATTGAAAAATAAAACCGCCAACAATCTTAAGAAAACACAATGCGTACGTTATTATAGGTAAGTTTAAGAGAAAATATGTTAAACAATTTGCAGTAAAACAGTTTTTTTTATTTTTTTTTCGACACTGCGTACTTGTGAACCACGAGCCACCGGGCGACTGACAAGCAACATGGCGGCGCGTCGAACGATGAATGGAAGAGCGTGATTGGTCAATTTGAACTGTGAATTTCGCTGGGTACCCCGTCTTACCTCCTTCTCCCCTATTGTATTGCCACTTGGTCAGCTTAAGTGATAAAAATAATCCTAAAGCCTCATCTGGAGAAAACACAGATTTTGTTTCTTTAACAGATATGCACTTCTTAACTTTTTTTACATCTTGGGAATTCTTAAGTAAATGTTCTAGTATTTTAGCAATCTCATCATTTCCATCCGCTTTTAACTGCCTTGCTATTCTGAAAAGTTTATTTGCGAAATCACTTCTGAATCCGCAGTGAAATCATGGTGAAGTGATGGAGAGGAACTAAAACGGTTGAGTATTTTGACATTTATCTACAAAGGAGAAGGGAACGACTCCATAGATTCCTGGGCCTAGATGTTAACTGAATCAAACCAGCCTTATTTGTAAGAGGATATAATAACATGGCCTCACTGAAAATTTGGTGAAATTTGGCTATCCAGGAACCAAGTTATATGAATTATAGTAAAAGTGAAGTTATATTATAACATTGTAGTTTTTTATGTTATTTACCAAATACTTAGAATGGCTTCGGTTGTGTAATGGTTTTATGTATGGAGCGTGTGACGTGTCAAACATAATCTCACACGTTTGGCTCTCCCGCGCACTGGACAGTCGCTACAGTCGAAGACAAGTTTCTACATCCAATATCCTGTAACCTAGAAGCAGTAGGCACCAACCTTTTAAAAACTAAAAAAGGGATAAGAAGAAGTAAAATAAAACACCACTCTTCGCGTGTGGCGGTGTAATTGTGCATGTGCAACAACTGTTGCAATTTGCGAATTTATCGCGCGCAAATTTCGCTTCAATTGGCGCGTCTGATTAAAACGATGATATCCTTGAAACTCTGTTAGTTAGCTGGCTACGAGTTATATCATTAGAATCGTTATTAAATTACCTAACAGGATATTATATGGATTAGTATAGTTTTGAATTGTAATGTATTAGTAATTGTCATGTATGTTCAGTGTGAGGGAATTTTTACCAGTTTCTTGTGTTAAAGTAATTTTAATTAAAAAAATAGACCATTAATTCATAAAGTTACTGTTTTCTTTTCACAAATACACTTTAGTTAACATATAAAAAACAAAAGAACAGACCACGCCATACATTTTTTTCATATCACAAGCCTAACAATAACATAAGTCACGAGCGCCCGGGTTTCAAACAAAGAACGCGTTTGTTTACGGTTCTATTTTCTGAGAACGATAAACGTCTAGTGGTTTGGGTTACATTTTATGAATAATGATTAGTACACATTCATAACACAGACAAAGTCTCAGCTGTTAGAAGTGTTTAATTTATTAGTATCGGATATCCAAAGAAAGCACTTGAAAAGGGGCGCAAAAAACACACTACTCGAGCTTTGGATCACTGTTTAAATTCTGTTGACTAAATTTGAAATCTAATTCAACATCCTACATTTTGAAGATATCTACAAAACGTTAATCACATAAAAAAGGCATGCTGCCTAACAAAAACATTACACAAATCATCAATCAAAACGAACAATTTCACTAAAAAACAGGCAAAACTTAAGTACTTGATCCGTGATTATACAAAATATGGATAAACCAATACTATCACATGTAAACAAGAAAAAAAAAAATCAAAAACATTTTACGTACATAATATTAATATTATTATTATTATTCCAGTCTGTTAGCTTATTTATTACGTAAAAATGAAAAAAATAAAAAAAACGTCCATGTCGTGATCTTATTGAAATCACGGATTTCATCATCATCATCATTTCAGCCAAAAGACGTCCACTGTTGGACATAGGCGTCCCCCAAGTGTCGCCACAATGAACACGGATTTCGCGATTTGCGAAAGGCGTCCACGTCGTGACCTTCGAGTAAGAAGAAAAATTAAAAACATGCCTGTATGCTTTTCGGAAAAAGTTGCGATAGACAGACAGACAGACAGACAGACAAACAAACAAACAAACTTATGTATTTTTTTTTTAAGGTGGGAAATCATCCAAATGACTTCTCGCGCTCTGGGTGGAGCGGGAGGGCGTGTCAGACTTTTAGTGACTAAAACCACACCTGTATCCTTCAATTACCCTTTGCGTACTAGGACTACGGGTTTCCCTTTCAGAAATTCTCCGCGGTCCTAGCTAGCGGGCATCGGCCCCGCTGGGCCCCTACGGTTTGCTGACATCTCTTTGAGGAGCGCGAGAATCACTACGCGCTGTTGACGACTGGGCTTGGTCCGGTTACATCTCCTCGCGCCACCGGTACAGTGAGGCGAGGACTCTCGCCTGCAGTTCCCAGGGCGGAGATCCGGCCAGTGCACAACCCGCCTCGTAGGAGATCGTGCGATACCCCCTGATAGCCCTGACGGCCATCGCCCTCTGCGGTCTTTGCAGAATTGCGATGCTGCCGGCCGTCAGGTCAGAAGCCCATACCGGGGCCCTATACAGGGCCATGGATCGCACGATCCCCAAGTACAGCCGCCTACAGGCAGTGCTCGGGCCCCCTAGATTGGGAAGCAGCGTTGCGAGCGCACCTGCTGCGCCCATCAACTTGGGCGTCAGCCGCCGAAAGTGAGAGCCAAAGTCCCACCGGCTGTCGAGCACCAATCCTAGGTACTTCATGGTGGACTCGACAGCGATTTGGACCCCCCCGACCACGATGTGTGATCGCCTCGGTCCTGGCTCAACAGCCACCTGCAGTAATCCATGCGACGTATCGCGTCGCCTGCCACAAGCGCTTGCACACGATAGATTTTGTAAGGTCGTTGCCTAACCCTCCTCAACACTTTGTGCACAGTAGAATGGGAAACCATGTGCCGAGCGTGATGACCATGCCGCCTCCGCAATATTTTGGCTGCTGTTCGTACACCCAATCGTGGGTTTTCCCGCATCACAGCGAGAATGGCCTCGTCGACCGCTGGTCGTACTTGTCGGCCGCCTCCCAGAGTAATTGATACTATCAGTTGGTTGTCCAGCAATCGTTGAACAGCTCTGGTGAAGATCCGCGAATCCGTGGGTTGATACGCAGTAGGATGCTCAATCCTGTACAGTCGCAGAGCCGCAGTAGCGTTTCCATGAGCCATGCCGTAACAATAAATCATATTCACGTACTCCCGCGCCGAATAAACATGAAAAGGCATCTTATCTCGCGAAAGGTGCCTACTACTAAATTAATCCTAAAAAGAACACACTACACACACGAACAAACAACGCACTCACAATACACCTACACTAAGCCTATCACTCTTTCACTACTATCAGTCTATCACACAAAAAATAATAACAGTAATTCGCAACAAAAAAACCAAGTGCATTCGATGACACAAGAAACCGAACTGATAACAAACACGTAGGTAAATTCGCAATAAATAAAATTCCTTTAAATTTGTTTGCGGGGACGCGACGGAGGGGGTTCGGACCGCGGGCGGCCTTTTTTGATGCTTTGAGCATAGCCGCGCACCGCCGGTGGGGGCGGCATTTCTTTAACTTCTTTGAGCACGAGCCGCTCGCGTCCTACTGGCTGCTGGCGCCAGCGCCAGCCTGGTGTAACAACAAAATGTGATCTCATAGATTTAGGTGTCGCTCTAGTTATAAATAATTTCCTAAATTGGGTTTGAGTTTTAACGAGCATTTAGAGGTAGGCTTCGACAGTTTACGTTAATTATTCTGTAGGTTGTCTCGTGATTACATTAAAAAAAATGTTATCAATGGTCACAGATAAATGAAATTCTGACTAAATTCTTGTTAGTATTTGTGAAATAGCTAGTAGGTAGTTTTGAAGGCGGCAGTCGGTAGGTAGGTACATCAACACGCTCTAAACACTAAAGACAAGTTGTATCTCAGTTCAGACTGCTGCAGTTGTGCACGGAAGCGTGAGAAGCTTTGATATTTTTTTTTTTGACGTTGGGAAATCATCAAAATAATCTCGCGCTCTGGTGGAGCGAGATGAGTTTTAGAGTTTTACTGACTAAAACCCAATGTTGTTCCTTCGGTTGGCTTTGCATTTCAGGGTCGCGGTAACTCTTTCGAACATTCCCGCGACCCTGTCAGGCATCGCTCCTATCGGGCCCCATCAGTTTTGCTGACAGCTTCTTAAGGCGCACGTGAAACACAACGCGCTGTCCACCAGGGCTTGATCGTTATCGGATGGAGAGCTACCCATTGCTCTCCGTCCGCAAGCCCGCGTCTACGGTGGCCGGGAATCGCTCTGTGACTCCCGACAAACTAAAGGACTCACGCAGGTAAAACGCGCCGCGTACTCGTTCATGTTTTGAAATGTAATTTATTAGGTACCTAATAAACATTTTTATAAAGTGAGGTACCTACCTACGACATTAAAATTTATTTCCAATCATACTTAACAGGATGGCTTCTAGTGCATAAGCCTTACAGCCTTAGTTTCAGTTTTTTACTGACTAAAAACCCACTCCCTTCTTTGCCTTCGTCCCAGGGCCCCGGGTTTCACTTTCACACTACCCGTGGAACCTAAGCAGGTGATGATTAAGTGTATGGAACTTTGTGTGATTTTTCCGATAGCTTTAGGTAGGTACCTAATTCAAACATAATAAATGAAATTACGAAATTTACTTTCCTTTAACGTTGTGATCGTAAATGCAGGAATCACGTCGTTTCACCTGTTCCTAACACATCTTATTTAACCTACTTAGTGAGGTTTGTGTTATGCTTATGTACCTAGTGAGGCTTATTACGTTGTCATTTAAGAAGTTTAAATGTAGGTACCTAGGATCTAAGTTTAGTTTTTAGATAAGTAGAAAGTAACTTTTTTGCGATAGGAAATCATCAAATGTCCCCCCTCGCGCTCTGGGTGAATTGAAAGGGAGTGTCAGACTTTTACCGATTTTTAGTCAGTAAAACCTGAAACTCCATCTCTCTCTCTCTCTCTCTCTCCGATCGCTGTTCCTTCAGTTGCCGTTTGTATACCAGGGCCGCGTTACACCCGGGCGTTTCTTCCCGCTGAATCCGACACAGGAACCTTTCGAAACAACCGTGTCCGGCAAGGACCTTCGTCAGGCGGAAAGTGAGGACACCGTGGCGCCTCTCTTGCTACTCCTCAGAGAGGGAACTTACTACCCCAGCGCAAGGTTGTGATTGCGACAGTCGCTGTTTTCATACCACCACAAGATTTCGCCGGAGCTCTGTCTGCCGCGCCGTGCCGCGATTGGACGCGGCAGCAGAGTTTCCCCTCGGCGGCGTTGCACCTTCACGTGCGAGGATTGTTCCCTCCAAAATCCCACGATGGCAGGCCGGCTCGCCTCGCAGGAGACCGTGCGGTATCCCTGTATCATTAGGATGGCCATGACCCTTTGAGTCACTTCAGTCCGAGCGACCTAGTCTAAACCGGGGCTCCGTAAACGTCCATGGACTGCACAAACACCGCGTAGACCCAGACCAGCCGGCAGGCAGAAGGCGTCTCGTCCCAATCTGGACCTGCCAGATTGGGGAAGACCTGCTTCAGCGCAGCCGCGCTTAGTTAAGTAGGTACCCTACCTACCTAATTTCAAAATTAAAACAATAAATAATTAATAATCAACGTTTTTGTTGAAAACGTAAAATCGTAAACTGTTCAATTCATAAAATAAATAAATTGTCCATACTGTCGATCAGCTGAGCGCGTATCGCATTTGTTCGTTGAACTCGGAACCTCGCACTCTAGTGTGTGTGCCACAGCCGCACAGCTGTGTCGAAGCGTGCGTAGTATTTTGTATTCATTGCATTTTTGTAACTTCAAATGCGTAATTTGTTATGAAAAATTAATAATTTTGATAATGTTTGTTCGGAAGAAAGTTTTCTAATGACACTTGGAATACGATTTTGAAAAAAAAATCAATTTTTTTTTCTTACTTTGACCTTGAATATCTTTGGAACCAGTGATTTCCCAGGCATGTTCTAGAAGAAAAAAACTATCCCAGTGATGGGTACAATACGTAGTTTTCGTTTACGTTAAGGGTCTTTTTACACCCGATATGTATTATGAATAGAATTTATCCAGCAGTTTACCATTTGAACATTTAAGGAATGATATCCTTTTCTATTAAAAAATGTGTGTTCTTCCTCAACCGGTCTTGTAATAACAATATGGGTACAGTCATTGCACCCTATCACACCAGGCAAATTATGTGTCCTTTGAAATCTGTAAATTATTTAACAATTTTACAACAAATATCAAAGAGTAATTATTTAGGTATGTAGGAACCTAAGAAATTTTTTAATTAGGTATTTAAACTATTTAAAAATATATTTACATACTTCTCTTTGATTAAGGATCTCTCGTGTGGCGTTTGTGGAAACACTATCCACCTACTGACCATCCAATTGTGATTAAGGGCGTTCACAACCTCCCTGATGCAGCGACTTGTTGTCCGCTGCGTCGAATGCTGGCCCACACCCACAATTTTCTGGTATGACCCTGTAGCTAAAAAGCTAAGAGCACACAGCACCTGTAAAATATAATAATACATAGGTAAGTTAACCTATTTAGGTTGATGTGGTTTTATTTTTATTTATACAGCAGTTCATAAAGTATTGTGTGGTACCACAATATTTTTGTTGTATAGTACCTATAAACTACGCAGACGAAGATGCTTTAACTCAAGTTATAAGGAACGACAACCAACAACATTAAGTACCTGGTTGCCTGCAATACCTATAATTATATTGTTTTATTAATGTAAAATTTCTTACCATTATTTCGAGGGGAATTTCAGAGGAACCTTTTAATCGTGCATGAGCTTTTAGGTCCTTGCATAACTTCCTAAATGCTCTTTTATTAAGCCTAAAATGTTGGATGAACAACAATTCAGGCATTTCTTCAATTGTTTCCAATTGTCTTAATCGATTTTGGCGCCTCTCCCAGGCGTTCTCATTGTGTGCAGCCCACAATAAACGTAGAGAATGCATTTTATATTCTATTTGATCTGCAGTAATGCCTCTAACACAGAATAAATATTAAGAGTATGTCATCAATCAATGTCAAAAATCTGCTGCCGAATGAAATCCGGCCATATTGTTTCGATAACTACAACGTTTTAGCATTCGTTTCGTTATCTTTTTTGGCGATCACGATCGAGGCGAAGGCGAACACTGAAAGCGCTGCTTGTCTACGCATTTGTATGGGATAAACACGATAACGATTCGTTACTTTATGGTTTCGTTATGAAATTGTAACATTGTGTACCAAATTGCGATAACGATGTCGATTGACCACGTGACTTAACGCGGCTTATGTCAATCCCCATACATTTTAGTATTTTCTAACTTCGTTATCGTTTTTAAATTGTTGTCCCTACTGCGATAATAGTCAAGCCAAGCTTGAGCGACGTTTACTAAAGAGCTAAAAACCTAGTTCCATTCGTGCTCAACCTCCAACGCTCGCATGTCTCGCTCGTGTTGTAGCCTAGTCCGGGCTTCCTCCAGCTCCAGGCGTCGTAATTCCACGGTCCTAAACTCGCTTGCTGCTCTTTTGAGGGGGGTCGGTGCCTGTCTACGGCGGGCGCGCAAACGAGGGCGGTCGGGAGAGGCAGCAGACTGCGGTGTCGCTGGCGACCTCAACCGCGGACGACGCCTGGTAGATGGAGAAATAGCAGACGTGCGGGGGGCAGGTGGCCACCTTCGCCTCGGAGTAGTGGGCGCTGCAGGGGTTGGCGGGGATGGCGCTGCCGGGGCTGGTGTGGCTGGCGGGGCTGGCGCAACAGGCTGCCGTCCTTGAGCCGAAGTCTGAGTGAGCACGAGCGGAAGGGGTGATGGTGTTTGTGTCTGGTATGATGAGGAAGGCGGAAGCCAATTATTTGAGGGCTGTGAAGTGGAAGGTTGAGGAGACGAAGTCAGTTGTGGAGCTTCTGCAAAAGAAAATTAGTGTTATTTTGGACAGTTTACGGATCCTTTGTTTGTTCAAAATGTTTTCTTAAATCAAATACTGCTATCATTTTGTAAAATGTGAAGGTTTGGATGTTTGTTAGTTTCTTACTCAATCATGCAAAAACGGCTGAACGAAATCCGTTCAGCCGTTTTTGCCGATGAAAATTGGCACACAGATATAGAATATAAATAGCAATTTTAGATAATTTTATATTTTACATATACGCATAACAAATAAATATTATGATACTAGCTGTTGCCAGCGGCTTCGCCCATAATCCGGATAAAAACTATCCTATGTGTTAATCTGGGTTATAAACTATGTGTGTACTAAATTTTATCCAAATCCGTTCAGTAGTTTTTGCGTGAAAGAGTAACAAACATCCATCCATCCAAGCAAACTTCCACGTTTATAAATAATATTAGTAAGAAGTAAGATTTTAAGTCTTTAGACTTACTATCTAAAATTTCCAAAAATACTGAATTATCTTGGGTGACGGGATCATCTTGGGCGGCAGGATCATCTTGTGCAGTATTTAGAGGTCTCTGAAAAAAATTGGTAGTGGTAGATTTAATAAAAATAAGTGGTAGATGTAATGAAATTATTTATTACTGAAAAAGTCTATTTATTTTTAGTATGTAGTTATGTAAAAATTATAGCAACGTCTTTTCAGTTATATAATAATATTTCTTTTATAAATACTAATTAATGACCAGTTTAACCAAGTTAAAAATAATTTATCAAAAAATTAAATGTGTCTTTTATGTTAACTAAGTAACTTTTGTTGCCATTAACTAACATGTTGACCAATTGTATAAAATTGTAGGGACTTCTCAGGAATTTTGGAAATTAAAAAATCAGGATCGTAGCTTGCAGTGTACCAGTTTAATTTTGCCAGTCATGACATTTAAGAAACATGGAGGTCGTTAATAGTTAACGCCTGATAAAAATATTATAGCTAAAACTTATTACTAATCTAATTATTGCAAACTTAAAAGTGACTAGTGCTGAAGACTGATGACGAATTGACGTGATGCGTCAACATGCCGCCGGCCGTTGAAAGCTTGCCTTTCAACAGCTGTCTTCCAATAAGGGACATATCTTGGAGAATGCTCTTCTGATAGTTCCGGTTGAAGTCCTGATATCAGCAACTCTGCTTATGCCGTCTGTGCCAGGATGAAGATCAATAATGCGACCCAACTTCCACTTCAAGGGTGGCTGGTTATCCTCCTTGATAACAACGAGCGAATCCAGGTTTAGGCTGTCGTTGCCGATCCGCCACTTTACACGCTGCTGAAGTTCGGAGACGTACTCCTTGCTCCATCTCGTCCAAAAATGCTGCCGCAGCTGCTCGACACGTTGATGGCGCGTCAAGTGAGAAGTGGAGTGGTCCTGGATGTCCTTTACAGGCAGAGACGTGATAGGTCGGCCGATCAAGAAATGACCAGGAGTGAGAGGCAACAGGTCTTCTGGGTTCGACGATAGCGGTGTGAGCGGTCGAGAATTTAGAATACCTTCAATTTGTATTAAAACGGAGTTAAGCTCCTCGTATGTTAAGCTGTTGATCCCCGCACGAGCGCCGGCGGTCGTGCGCTATTGTCTTACTATTGTGTCTCTAATTACGCTACTCAAGGAGTTAAATTACAATTGCCCAACACTCGAAACAAATGAAATTTGGTCGATTTGACACCCGCCTCCCAAAGACCACCAAAATGTGGAGCGTATGCAGGTATAAAGTGGAAGGTTATACCGTCTTGAGCTGCACTATCAGTTAAGGAGTCACAGTTGCGTTTCAAAAAATCTGATATTTCATTGTAGGCTCCTACAAATGAAGTTCCGTTATCGGAGTAAATGTTGAGAGGTTTTCCTCTCCGAGACATAAACCTGCGTAAAGCCTGTAAATAATTGCTGCTCGTCAAGTCACCAACCAACTCTAAATGAATGGCCTTGGTGGTGAAGCACACGAAAATAACGATGTATACCTTCACCAATCTACATCCACGACCTTGACGACTAGCCGCGGTTATAGGGCCTGCATAGTCAACCCCTACGCTTTGGAAAGGAAAGTCAGCTGGTGAGAGTGTGTTCAGTGGGAGATTACCCATTTGAGGAGTAACTGTCTGTGGCTTTAGTCGCTGACACCGAACGCACTGACGGTAACAGGCTCTGGCTAAGTTGCGACCACCAAGTGGCCAGTAGGTCTCTCTAATTGTACTTAATAATAATTGAGGACCTGCATGCATTAACCTAATATGCTCAGATTTAAATAAAAGTTTAACAAAATGATGAGTGGACTGTAATAATATTGGGTGTTTCTTTGTGTATGAGTATTCGGAATTGTGTAACCTACCCCCTATACGAATAATTTTATTGTTATCTAGAAACACATTCAAACCTAATAATCTATTTTAAGTGGTAACTTTTTATTATTTATTAATAAATTATATTCAGGGAAAGATTCCTTTTGCGACTGAATAATAATAAAATTTAGCGCATCTTGTAATTCTTGAGTACTAAAACAAGATGTATTTATTGTTGAGCGTTCTTTGCAAGTATTAATAAAACGGAAAACATAACAAATGGAACGCTGTAATCGATTAAAATTGGAAAATCGATTAAACTCGATGATTCCTTTAAATACTCGTAAATCTTCAGAGGCATGATGATCTTGGGCTAAATTAACTAAAATAGTATTTTTAATGTCTGGTAAGGTATCTGTATTTATAGCAGCGGGTGGCCATGTAGTACTATCGTGTTTTAAGAAGCATGGGCCGAACCACCACAAATCCAGTGATTGCATAGCGGTAGGTTCCACTCCGCGAGTTATTAAATCGGCTGGATTGTCGTGGGTCGACACATGTCTCCAGGTACATGTACCGGATGTTTCTAACACTTCGGCAACACGGTTACGAACGAAAGTATTTAATTTTATTGGCAACATTTTCAACCAACCCAACACTATCATGGAATCGGTCCAAAAAACAATACTAGACGGTTTAATTTGAAGAGAATTAGCAACCTTTTGATATAGGCGTACGCCAAGCACAGCAGCACAGAGCTCCAGTCGCGGTATAGTTAGTGGTTTTATAGGAGCGACGCGACTTTTGGCTGTTAATAATCGCACGTCGACGTCACCCTGCTCATTGATACTGCGGATATACAAACAAGCGCCATAGGCTTGCTCAGAAGCGTCGGTGAAAATGTGAAATTCGAACTGTTTGTATGCGTCACAGAGAACACGACGTGAAACCCGTAAATTGTGAATGCAAGGTAATAATTTAATTGTGTTCGCCCATATTATTCCAATGTCAGGTGGTAACTGATCATCCCATTTTAACTTGTCTAGCCAAAGTTTTTGAAGCAGCATCTTCATACTCACGACACACGGTGCCAACAACCCTAAAGGATCGTATATTCGTGCAATTACTGCTAACATGCCACGCTTAGTGTTTTCAATGTAGTCAGGAACCTTTATAAGGAAAATGAGGTCATCTGTGCCTGTTCGCCATCTAAGACCCAGTGTTTTACTACAGACATTACCTTCCTTGTGGAACTCGAAACAAGACTCGTCAGATGGTTCTGAAATTAAAGTGGGCTCGTTCGATTTCCACTTCCTTAATGGCATGCAAGCAGAAGCAAGAGCATCAGTCACCTTATGGCGCAACATGAGAGCTACACGTCTTCACCGGTCAACAGGTCGTCTACATAAAAATCATGAAGAATTACTTCAGCGACCCTTTGATCCTGGCATTCCAGACCTATTTGTTTGATGCATCTAGTCGCGAGAAAAGGTGCACTAGCCGTACCGTACGTTACTGTATTTAATTGATATGTTTTAAGAGTGCTAGTAACATCATCACGCCAAATTATTTGCTGCAGGTGCCTATCTGAAGGATCTACAGACACCTGCCTGTACATCTTCTCTACGTCAGCAGAGAGGACGTATTTATGAGTTCTAAATCTCAGAAGAATTGCAGTCAAATCGTCCTGAACGGTTGGCCCCACCATCTGTATTGCATTTAAAGAAAGTCCAGAGGTAGTGGATGCACTAGCATTAAATACAACCCGTAATTTTGTTGTACTACTACTTTCGCGCAGGATTCCGTGATGAGGAATAAAATATGACCGCAAATCTTCATTAATATGACACTCCGACATATGGCCTAAAAAAATATACTCATTCATGAAGTCTTTGTACATTTTATCAAGTGGAGGTTGGCTGAGGTTTCTGCGCTCAATTGACAGAAAGCATCGTTTTGCACGATGATATGAATCGCCTAAACTCTCCGGAGATTCTTTCAACGGAATCTTAACACTAAAACGGCCATCTGACAAACGCGTCGTGTTTTTTATAAAGTGTTCCTCACACATATTCTCCTCAGCTGAATAAGTCGATGCATCATGGCTAACTTCCTCGAGCTGCCAGAAACGCGTCAATTGGTTTCGAATGTCATCTAACTCATTCGAACTGGAAGAACTTTCGTAATAATTGTTAACGAAGTTACATTGAATTGAAGAAAGTTGAGAAGAATTAATATTATAATTATAGCCGCCGTTAATTGGGCCACAAACTAGCCAACCTAGTCTAGTTTGATGAAGTGTTGGTTTCCCATCACCTAATAAAATCTTATCAGATCCTAATAAACTCCAGAATACGTCAGCCCCTATAATCATATCAATAGAAGCCGGTGTGTGGAAATATGGATCAGCTAAATTAATATTTGAGGGTATATTTACATGTACCTGTCTAGCGGGAACATTATCAGTAATTGTGGGTAAGACAAAACAAGTTAAATCATTTGAGTACGATTCGTGCAACGATCTAATGTGCACACGACACATTTTATTAACATGAGACAGAGAATTGTTTATACCTTGTATCGATCTTTTGGTGTTTAAATAAGGCAACTTTAACTTATTACATAAATTCTCCGTCATTAGACAAGCCGAACTACCTGAGTCGAGAAGCTCTCGAGCGATGTGTTCTTTGTTATTTACATCGTAACATCTGATTAGTGCAGTTGACAACAAAATGTTACCTGTGCTAGTCGTAGATATTGGCTGAAAGCGCAACGTAATTGTTTGTGTCGGTAGTGGAGGATGACTCACTGCTAATCTTATCAGTCGTCCCAGCTGATTTGCTCGAAACGGGTTTTGGTTTATAATCTTCGTTGTGAATAAGCGTATGGTGTTTGCGCTTACATATTTTGCATCCCGATTTCTTGCAATTACTGGGATAGTGACCGTGACGCAAACAGTTATAACATACCTTATAACTAGGTAGTAATGACATTCTCTCGTTGACCGTTAGTGATAGAAACTGAGGGCATGAATTGAGTTTATGATCACCTTTACACTTAGGACAGTTTTGTGATGAGGAACTACTGGTGTTGTCTGTCGTTAGAAAGGATTTTATTTTTGTATTGTGTTTTACGTTAGTTGTGGAATGACGTGACTTTTCCAGTGTTTCTATCAACTCAGCGCGATTACGCATAAATTCGATGAACTGATCAAAAGTGATTCTTTTCGATTTATCAATACGCCCTTTGTATTCTTCCCATTCTCGGAATGTTTTTGTGTCTAGTTTTTGTCTGATAATGTAAATAAGTAGTGTCCCAATTGTGAACAGGTTCACCTAATGTTTTTAATGCTCTGATATTCTTGTTTACATTGTCTACGATGCCTTTTAATGCACTTGAGGACTCCTTGGTGATTGACTCGATATTGAACAACGCTGTAACGTGATTGTCAATCAATATTCTTTCGTTATCGAATCGCTCACAAAGAAGTTCCCATGCCATATTGTAGTTTCGAGCTGAAAACTCGATAGACTGAATAACAATGGCAGCAGATTCAGTTAATGATGACCTCAAATAATGGAATTTATTTACCTCGTCTATATCGTCATAGCCGTGAATGAGACTAGTGAAAGTATCTCGAAATTCGAGCCAGTTATCATACGAGCCTGTAAATTTAGGTAACTGTATGGTGGGTAACTTGACGAACTGACGCTTACTACTAGTTGTAGACCTTGCTTCCTCTTGCTCAGATTTTGAAAACTTATTTAATAATACTTTAGCTTGAGCCATCAACCCGTAGTATTGCGATTCAATTGTAGTTCGTTCGAGTACCTCAGAGTCAATGTCACACAAACATTCTAACTTTAATTGAACGTCGTTAAATTCGTCATAAAGATTATCTAATTTGTTGACTCGCAACTGCAACTCCATTACCTGAGACGGGTTTACCGAAGAATCTTGTAATTTATTTAAATATGTTTCAAAGACGGTTAATCTTCCCTTATAACTGCTTCGCTTCTTTTTAAGATCTTTAATATCAGTCATTTTGAAAGGAGGATGTCGTAGACCTGAAATTATACAGTTATAATGTTAAATAACGAAACTATACGGAACAAAATACCTAGCGTAATAAATAATGAAACTAAGCAACTATTGGTCTGAGTTATTAATTAATTTTACAATGTTGACCTTTGGTCACTGCAAATTATAAAGAACTACCGTAGTTAAGTAGGTAGGTAAGGTTTACTATTATAATGGAATAATGTAACAAACAAATTAATTACTAATTATAAAAGGTGTACAAAGCGACAATTAATTGTAAAGGTTATAATTAAGAAATAATATTTGTAAATTGAAAAATTAAATAGCTAACTAATGTAGGTTAACACTAACACTACTGTACTGTATTTTAAGCACCGGTTAACTATGATTTACAAATATAATTTTACCTAACACTTTGTAAATAATACCTTGTAAATAAATTGTATAACAATATGTAAATAATTTGTAAATATGTATAAATAATGTTACTAACCTTATTTACGTTCTTATAATCGCTACTTAATACCTATATTTTTTATATTACCTGTTTTAATAATAATGAGTGTTGGGTGAATTTAATTAATATTATAATGCTTTGGCTTTAACACTTATAGTTTTATTTCACTCGATCTTCACTTCACTTTTCCTCCAAAACGTGTTCGTCACCTCGTCACTCCGGTAATTTTCAATATAATTTCCAAAATATCCAAAATTCAGCTTATTCCACTTTGCTAGTTGTAGATAATATAATATCCGGTTCGTATGGACCATGTATAAAATTGTAGGGACTTCTCAGGAATTTTGGAAATTAAAAAATCAGGATCGTAGCTTGCAGTGTACCAGTTTAATTTTGCCAGTCATGACATTTAAGAAACATGGAGGTCGTTAATAGTTAACGCCTGATAAAAATATTATAGCTAAAACTTATTACTAATCTAATTATTGCAAACTTAAAAGTGACTAGTGCTGAAGACTGATGACAAATTGACGTGATGCGTCAACACCAATGTTAATAGGAATATTTTATAAAACATCTGTCTACTAGAGAAAATTAGCTCATTATTGAGCAGGAGCCTTGAAGATGTACTTACATTAAAACCTAGCTCTTCTACAGAGACTTGTCCTGCCACTGCTGAAGCACCCATTATAGCCAGCACTCTTTCATCGCTAGCTGACAAGGTTTGCCCGCTTGCTGGCCCACCTCCAGTCCCTTTTGCATGGTGCCTTATGGTCAATGCCTTTTTTTTTGTCTTGGACTTCCAGTCTGCCCACAATTTTATTGAATAAAAATCAGTCATAGTTATAAGTACCTATGTTATAAGTGTAAATAAGATTAAAAAGCCAATTTGCAACTTCTGAAATAAATTGAAAAATAACAATAACATGCATCTTCTCATATGGCCATCGGACACCAAAGCATAGCTTGTACTATACTATACTTGTACTTGTTTGACTTTTTGTAGTAAGAAGGTGTTTAGTTGTAAGTTTTCTTTTAAATATTTGCTTTCTTTGTTTATGTTGTGTGTACTTATGGTATGTGCCAATAAACGTTTTTTCTTTCTTACTATGGGTGTCAGAGATTGATCATCATCATCATAATTATCAAAAGTCCCCAGTCTAGTAATAACAGAGAAGTGATTACAAGCCAACCTTCATAACCGCAAGGTTGTGTCCTCTTATCCAAAACCGTTGAGAAAATAGCTTTCTAGCCACTCTACCATCACACCAGTCTTTCAAAAAAATGTTAATTAGATCCTTACTTTTTTCCACTTGTCTGTAGTCTTGCTGACACCGCCACCAACAGCATTCAATATGTTGGTCAGCAGGCCAATCGCGCTATTTTTTTTCAACTAAATCGCAACCGAACCGCTACCATATCTCAACTTTTTGACCGTTTCGTATCGCGCTAAAACTTTGACAGCAAGTTGAGACGCAACGCGATCGTAGCTGGAACGTTACCGTTGTCAAACATTAAAGTTGATGGGACGCTACTTTTTTAGGATCGTTAGCGAATCGTTGGAGTGTTTTGCCTTTGTTGTGAAGTGATTCTGAGTGAAAATCTTCCAAAAATACAACATTACCATGTATGCCTACATAGATTTGTTGGAGAAATCTCATGAATATGATGTAGCGGTAGCTCGAGCCGAAACCAAAAGGAAAAACTTAAAAGCTAGACTTAGGTGTGATTCATACAGTGATCGACAGTTTGTGAAGAAATATAGACTTACGAAAGAATTAACCCGTGAATTAATTTCCAAGCTGACTCCTCATATGCCACCCGTCCTACGGTGTGATGGTTTGGATGTTGAAACTAAGGTAAGGTTGTAGGAGCAGATTTTGTGATGATTCCTCTCTAAAGTCATAAACAGCATTATCACTTTTCTTAAACACCTTTTTTGTTCTATAAAAATAACCACAAATTAGACAACTAAGTAATAAAGTTCAAAGTGTGTGCATAGGTCAGTCAATAGATAACCTGAATTTGTTTTAGATTTTGGTTGCATTGGCCTTTTATGCTTCTGGGTCCTATCAGACCATAGTTGGAGACAGCCGGAACCATTTTATTTCCCAAGCCAGTGTTTCAAAAGCTATCCGGCAAGTAACAACAGCCTTGAACAATCCGGCAGTAATGAATAAATATGTAGCTTTTCCATTCAAACAATGTGAGAGGGAACAAGTTAAAAGAGAGTAAGTAGCATATATTCTTCATTTTAGATATTTAATATTATAAAGAGGTAAAGTTTGTGAGGTTTTTGAGGGGGTAATCTCTATAATTCTTTTACCAATAGAAAGCCACATTATTTGTGGGTGTCATAGGCTAAATAACATCACACTCAGACTCACAGGTGTGGAGCCAGTAACCAAAGATGCGGGTGAAACCACGGGGGAAAGCTAGTTTTAGATATTCTATTGTAAATCCATGTTCAAGTATACACAACATACACAAACACAATCATACAATACATAATATACAACACAACACACACAGACAACATACATAATCATATAATATGTATAACTATTTTCAGTTTTTACCACAAGTTCAAAATGCCAGCTCTGGGTTGTATTGATGGAACCCATGTCGCAATTGTATGTCCTGCTAAACATGAAGAACGATTTTTTAATAGAAAAGGATACCATTCATTAAATGTTATGATAGTGAGTATAATTGTATTATTATAATTTTGTTCTTTCCTGCTGCTTTCGTGCTGGTTCATATCATTATTGTTTTTTTTTTCAGATATGTGATTCTAATTTAAATATATTATGTGTGGATGCGAGTTACCCTGGGTCCACACATGATAGTGTTGTTTGGGCCAACCATCCATTGAATGGTTATATAGAGAGACTCCACATTAATGATGGAGAAGATTTGCATCTTTTGGGTATGTTTAAATTGAGTATAATTTATGTTGCAATCTTCTGATACATTGTGTAATTATTTTTTTAAGACACTTTAATTCATTTTTGGTTATTGCAGGAGACTCAGGGTACCCTTTAAGACCAACAATGATGACACCCATCTCAGAACCAAGGCCAGATACTCCAGAACAATATAACCAAGACTTGCACTTGACGGCCAGAAATGTTGTTGAACGCTGTATAGGTGTTTTAAAAGCTCGCTTTAGGTATGCTTTGTCTATCATACCATTATTATAATAGTTGACATATTTATGAATAATTTGTGTTTGAAATAAATAAATAATAATAAAAGGGTTTGTCCTTGCAGGTGCTTATTGGTCGATAGAAAGCTGCATTACACTCCAGTAACTGCTGCAAGAATAGTGAATGCATGCTGTGTTCTGCATAATATAGCACACAGGGCTCGTATCCCCTACACTCCACTAACAGCAGAAGAAGCAGCACGTGAGCGCCAGCTGACAGAGGGCGCCATTCATGGTGCCAGGCAAGAGCGGCGACGCGGCGCTCATGCTCTTAGCGAGTTGGAGCTTGGTACTTGTTCACGTTGGAACGCGCGAGCGCGGTGGCGGGTGCGGTCGCGAAGACGTGGCGGGTTTGTGTTCACATTGGCCGCCAGGCGTTTGCGCGGGTGTGACGTGTTGTCAGAGATTGTAACCATGGACGACGATCTTTTATTTTTAACCGAAAATTCATACCTAAAGTGGGAGATGATAAAAATTAGAATTGGTGTGCACGAAATTGATAAAGAAAGAGAACGGTACGGTGAATTTCATACTTTATATGTATAGTAATTTGAGAGAACATCCTTCAAGATTTTTTGGATATACCAGGATGACTGTCAACTGTTTTGATTACATATTGGATTCAATAAGGAGTGAGATTTCAAAACAAGACACAAATTTTCATAAAAGCATAAAACCCGAAGAAAGACTATTTTTAACTATAAGGTGAGTTTAAAAAAAAAAGTATTTTGATATTTTCGTAGTTAATTATATTTAAAGTTTAATTTCCATAATTTGATGTGTTATATTCGTAAGTATTGTAACCATGGTAAGCCTGGGTCGTGACACTATTCATTTCATCCATAACAACTTGTGTAATTTTGTTTCTAGTGCGTAATTTTTGTATAGGAGTTAACTCCTTCATGTACGGCAACAAACTTTTAAAAAATAACAGGTCTTCGCAATCTTTTTCTTGCCTTTCGCTGCTTTGCGACAGTTTAATTTGTAATAATTCCAACTTTTTCTTCTCCAATTCCATAAATTCCTCTCTTATATTTTGTGCACATTTACGTTTGGTGCTTAATATATAATTTATAATTATATAATAATTATTTTTGAGGATCGATTATGTCGCATTTTGTCACACTGAAACAAACGAAATAAACAAATTTGTTAGAAAAAATTACCGGCGCAGAGGATAGAAATGAAAAAACTGGAAGAAAAACCCCATTTCTTACGTTTTTTGTTAGTGTCAGGCTGTACATTTAACAAAATATGATTCGCGGCCGTAATACGTATTAACGGAATTATAAACATTATAATCATCAAAATACCTCTATGTTCATTGTACCTCGTTGAATGACTAACTCATAAAAAAGTGATTCAATGGGGTAAAATGAGCTTTAAGGGTTGGGTTGATGAAAAATTGAATTTCGCGTGCTACCCTTACGCTGTCGTCTTAAAGTAATAATACATGTATAAACTGCAAACCTCTTCATTGTGACAGTAGGTACTTAACGGTGTAAACAAATTCGAGAAAGAAGGGTTTTCCTAGAGTAAGATATTGTTTTCTAACCGATTTATTTAAATTTCAAATAATTTAACATCAAAGTAGGTATATTTATTTGGTATGTGTCACCTGATACGTTTGCAGTTTATTTAATCTCAAATTACTCATGGGTATGCTCAAATATATACAAATAATGATTCGAGGAAGTTTGACTTACGTTTTTTCTGACTGACTGCGACGCAACTGAAGTGCAGTATTCCAACCGCGAACCCCACTTCACCCCGCACAACTAGCGATACTAAGTAAGAAAGGCACTACTGCCACTTGCGCCTGCACATTTTTCGTAACACTAAGCTAAAAAGGCACATCTACGCAGAACAGTCTTTTCTTCGTATGAACATGCAGAAGTGTCTTTTCATTTTATGATGAATTATATCTTTTTAAAATAAATAAAACGCTTCTACTAAAATGCGTCTTTTCAACTTAGTCTATGACAGAAATGTCTTTTCTGTTTAGTAATATTTGATTCATATCGCAAATGCGTCTTATTTAACAGTTAGATTTATAGGGTTCCATTTAATTTATGCGAATTATAAAAATACTGGTGGATGCCATTTTTTTTACTGATTTCGAATATATATATGTAACTCAATTTCGACAAAAATGTTAGATACGTCTTTTTTCCTTATGGCGGCAGTATAATATAATTCAATTTAATATAGTACAATCAAGAATATTAAGTAATAATAATAAACATTTATTTTCAGGCATCAGAGGCCCATAGAAAATATACATAAAATAATCTTAAACAATAATAAACTAATACAAATTATAAAAACAAAACTTATTTAACTATAATAACTAATATTAAAAACTAATAGTAATCTTAATCTTGGTTATGCTGGCCATACTGAAACAAAATAAAAGTGTTATTATTATGATGTTCCTGACAAATAATGCTTAGTACCCAAGTCCTTATTTCATTTACTTAATATCATAAAACCAGCCCGCGTTGAAACATGAAATAGCAAAAAACCATAACAAGATTGATCCAGTAAAAGTATATCTCTAAATTTATAAGATTAAAACCAAACATTCAATATATTAAAAAAATATATATTTGTATTACCTGTTGGCTAAATCGGTTAATGCTTTCAGCAATTAGTCTGAATGACTCAGAAAAATTGCAGAATGCCTGTGAATACTTAAGAGCAGCCTCTGCCCGCATCTCCTCAGTACGAAGGATTGCTGCTCTTGACTCATCTAACGCACTTCTAGCTGCTGAAATGATAAATAACATTTTGTATATTAAAGAATGGCATTAAGATTTCAAAAAGAAGTTTAGAATTCAACTTACATTGTCTTGTCATTTGTGGCGGGACCTGGCGTGACGCACGCTCCGGAACTCGCCGCCGAGGAAGCTCTCGCACCCTTCGGACTCTTTCTGAAAGTAGCAATTTAAAATTAACTTAACATGATATTACTCTCTTTTATTGGCTTAAGCAATTTTGTTGAACAAACCTGCACTGTGCCTTGGAGAGTTTTGTAATGAGCCTGTGTCTCCAACTAGGCTGGGAACAGGGGACACAGGCAGCGTCTGCACATACACTGGTGAAGTTGCAGATAGCATGTACGGGGGGTGGTCAGTCAAACTGTAATAAAGTAAACATAATGTTATACAATATAATATTAATAAAAATTATTTATATTGCTAATATTAAACAGCATAAACATTGTTTTTGCAAGAGATATAACTTACATTGCTGATGATGCTTCAGTGTCTTGTAATGGCGGTTCATCAACCACTTCTACTGTCACTGTACCGTCACCCTATATAATGCATTGTATTATTTAGTAGCATTGTTAGTAAAATTAAACATGATAAAACGAAAGGTTTACAAAAGTAGATTTGGAAATAGCAAAAGATATAACTTACATCGTTTGAGGCAAATTGGTCCTGCCTAACATCAGCTAGTGGGCCAACATCCCTGCCTATGATATTGGCTGTCCTTTCTTCTAACGGTGACAAAGTAGCAGCATTACTGGGCCCACCACCAGTAGCTCGTTGGTTAGCATTTATGCTAACTAACTTTGCCCTAACCCGGAACTTGTAGTCATTCCATACCTAAAAAAATGATAAAACAATGTAATATTATTTTAGTTAGGAACCCTCGGCGTATAACATCCACTTTTATCTGCCTCGATGATTCTCACCTTGGACCATTCTTTCCCTGTTCGGGCAGGTCCTTCCACGTTGAGAGTTAGGGCACACTCATTCCACAAACGTCCTGCAACTTGACGAGCCTCTTTAGACCTAACTCGTCCAAGAGCAAGGTCTTGATGCTGTTCCAGGAACTGCACCATCAGCTCCATTCCAGTCGGACCGTCGTGCATCTGCGACGTTCTTCCATTTCCATGAAACAATCGCGACTACGGATATTACAACTTTCAACGAAAGTGGCTGTCCAAGTTTATAAGTGGTTCATAAATCTTTAAATGTTTATCTAAATAAAATCTCGCTTACCTCTTCAAAAGTTCAAGTACTTAGCGCGCTTACAGCTGTCAAAACTAGAGGTGCACACGTGTAAATTTATTACTAAACGCTCGGATATTCACAAACTAAAAGGGTATAACTAACGATTGACGTTACGCAACGTTCCAACTTTGGTTGACAGTTGAACTTATAGCGCAATACCAAAATCCGAACAGCTGAATCGAAACTTAACCACAACCGCAATCGAACCGTAACTTTGTCGTAAACGTTTGAAATTAGCGCGATTGGCCTGCAGTTCAGTCCAGTCGGTTTGACCGTACCCGACCTTGTGATCCAGCAAGAGGCCTCGCCAGGTCACCATGACTGTAACATAAACAAACAAAGATTCAATATAAGTACTTCATTGTTAAGATCGCGTCATTGTTTACATTATATACTCATGAATAAAAATTGGATTTACTTACGTTTCCATATACTCAAGCAGCGTTGACAATTGTTCGGGACTTGATTCGATTTGAACTTCTTGACTGACACTGACAGCTAAATTTTCGATACCATAACCAATATTTGCAGAAGGCAAGGGGAAACCACTGCATAACAAATTCCCAAGAAAGTCATCATGAAGGTACAGTTAAATACACAGAGGAGGCCATGCGACCCGCTTAGCAACCGGCGCCGTGTTGCGTCCGGGGCAGACGGTGGGAAATTGGCTACCGGCCATACGGTTGTAGGAGACCAGGCAACGTATGGAAAACATGCTACTGGAGACTCCATGAAAATGCGACATATCCAAAAGATAGGGACATGGAATGTTCGCGGTTTACTTCTTCAAACAGGCAAACTAAAGATCCTAGAGAAGGAGTTAACGAGGTGTGGCATTAATATCTGCGGCATTAGTGAAACTCACTGGAAGAACAACGGTCATTTTCTCACAGAGACTCATGCCATATACTTCTCTGGAAATGACCATAAGGTAAACGCAGGTATTAACGACCCCCCTAAGGCAATTTTAAAATCAACCAAATTTTTTTAGTATACTGGTTCCTCTAAAGATTAATAGTTTCATTTTATATGCTAGTGTTATGTATAAAAAATGTATTTACTGAATCAAATACATTTAAATAAAGTATTATCTTGTAAAAAATAATTTACAATGTGACTTAGTCGATTGTTGCAATTACCGACCCATAAAAACGGCTGTGAAGCTATTAACGATTTTTATGCAGCTATTCCCGATCGTGTATGAGGAGGCCTTTTTTCAGCAATGGAATGTATTTAAGCTAGTGGTGATAATGATTACCGATCTTAATAAAATAAAACAAAATAAAAATGCAAATATTTATCCGTATTTTTTTATTATCGTTATTTTTAATAAAACTATTTAGTACTTCTTAGTAATACCTATGAACTAAATAATTATAAACTTTTAAATGAATCAACATAATACTATTAATACACATATATATTTTAATTGAAGGATTTCAAACTCTAGGATATTTCCTTATGCTATTGAGATCATAATCATTTAAAAAAAAAATTATAATATTAATCATCACAGTCATCGATTGGTTCACTTCTTTTTAGGAATAAGTTGCAACTAATTAGTTACATATATGATTTGGTACAACTGGTGCTTACAAACGAAACATTAATGTCACTTAAAAAATACATTCATCATCAGACTCACTGCTATATAAGACTCGACGTTTAACTGTCTCTCTTGCAGAGTCTGACTCTAATAGACGTACGGTAGTTTCTGTTTCTAAAGAATCTCTATGATTAATTAAAGTACTATTAGAATGTTTTTTTTTTTTTTTTTTTTAATTGATATAAACCAGCGCTTGACTGCGATCCCACCTGATGGTAAGCAGTGATGCAATCATGTTCATGTCCTTTTTTAGATTCATTTTCTAACTCACTGTTACAAAGCACGCGACGCTTTGCTGCTTCCTTTGGAAGTAAATTAAAATCGAATTCACTATCTGACTGATATTTACTAGGTCCTGCTACAGGAGAATCTTCTTTGTTAACCTCATTCACTTTTTTAATAGGTTTTTTCTTCTTTAAGGTCGTTGTTTTCTTCAATAATTCTTTTTGTTCCCTTTTTTCCAAGATTTCTTGTTTTCTTTTATTTTTTTTATTTTCTTTGTCTTCTTTTCCTTTTATAATTCTCCTTTGATATTCCATAAACTCATCAGATATAGCTACTGTCGGCGTGAGTTTTTTATTTAATGTCTTCCTTTTATTGTAATCGATATTATTCTTCGGAAAGTAAAGAGAATTTTTGAAAGGTGTCGCATAATTCTTAAATGGTGTGGGAATAGCAGAGCTACCACTTGTTTTTGGAGCGGCCTCTTTGGTCGCATTTTTGGGTGATGGTGTATACTTCTGAGGTGTTTGTAGCGGCTCCGCGGTTATTTCAATTAAAGTATTATTTTCTGGTGCAAGAATCGAAGTGGACAAGGGTGTTAACTCGTTGGTAGATGGTAGAAGTATATTATCTTGTTGAGGAGTAATGTCTGCAGAAACTGGTTGAACTCATCTTGTACAGTTAATAAGCTTACAGTAGGCGACGAGGGTAGAGGTTTTTCAATAAACAAGGATAAGTTGGATGCCTCTTCTCCCAATATTTCTGAACCTTGCTCTATTGGCAGTATTAGATTACTCTCAGCAACTATATCAAAATTTAGGATAGCCTCAGATATATCTGGCGTTTCATTCACAAAATTGTTATTTAGTGTTGATTCCCCTAACTGCAGAATACTTCCACTCTCTTGATTTATGGCGTTTTCGGGGGTAATTTTCTTCCAATATTCGAATAACTTTTTATAAGTTGGATCTCCCATCCATTGGCCTCCCGAATCTTTGAAAGTTTTTAAGGTTAGAGGTGACAATCTAGCCTCGAAATCATGTTTAAATTTTTCTGCATATTGAGATGTGGTTGTATGATTGATGTCTTCAGTATGTTTTAAATTTGGCAACAGTTTACTATAGTTTATTTTAGATGGATCAAATGGATATAATCCACAACATCGAAATCCGCTCTGTATGGTTTCAGGCTTAAGGCATTGGTCAAAACATTTTTTTACTGCCGGAGCAAAATCAGTGCGTTTAAGCTTGGCATAGTTATTTTGAATTCTGAATTCATGCACAACAGTCCTCCATGTTCCTTTGACTGGTCTGAAAACAGCTACGTCAAGCGGCTGTAGTATATGTGTAGAGTTGGGAAGTAAAGCTACCAGGATGATTGCTTTTTCTTTACAGAATGTTGATAGTGGAAGTGATATGTGAGATGTGTGACCATCCAAAAACAAAACTACTGGAAATGGTATTTCAATTGTTACAAGCCACGGATAGAAGCAGTTGGTAACATATTCATAAAATGCTTCTGTGTTCATCCAACCCGATTCCGTGTTACCAAGTCCCCATCCACGAGGTAATGTAGGCACAAGATTTTTTGGCAAACGTTTATACGGAAAAAGTATCATTGGAGGTGCTAGATTTCCGTCAGCTGAAACGTTCACAAGCACAGTCAAGCACTCTTTTTCGTCATTAGCAACACGATTATACACTCGTTTGCTGCCTCTGCTGACCAAAACTTCTTTCTCTTTTGGGCATAAAAAGAAAGCAGTTTCGTCACAGTTAAACACTCGTCTAGGATCCTCTAAAACATGATGCAGATTATTTGTCATAAAATAATTGTTCACTCTGTCGAACCATGCACGTATAGCCGCTTCTGTGACTTGATTTCGGCTTGAAGGAAGATTTTGTGCAACGCGTTTGGATACTGTTGGATGTCTCTTTATAAAATTCTCAAACCAATATCTGCCAGGCACACCATTTTTAAAAGGGTTTGGACGATTCAAGTTTTGGACTAGGTTAGCCACTGCTTCTAATAATTGTTCTTTTGTAACTGGAAAACCCATCTTGCCAAGGTAGTGAATCCAGTCTACAATCTGTTTTTCTTCACTTAAATTAAGAACCGGCTGAACTCCACAAATTTCATTCTTATATTTCCCGTCCCGTTTGTCTCGTAATGTAGTTTTGGGAATATTAAACCTCTTTGATGCCTCATATACACTTGTATCGTCATTAATTGCTTTGATTGCTTCGGCGAGTTGTGTTTCACTGTATACTTTTCGCCGCTTTTGTGGCTCCATAGGGCCAGGCCACAACAGTGCGTTGCGGCGTCGCATCGCAAAAACAACATTGCACAGCTATGCGATGCGATGTCGCAACGCAAAAATTTCATCGGATACGACATCGTACGACAAGACGCTAACCGTCAGTTTAGTTTCTAGTGAGACATGGACCGCACTGCGCGTGTTCTACTTCTGCTTGCGTTAAGGCGTATTAAGAAAAAGAAACAGAAAAGAAAGTACTGGGTGCACCCATTACTGACAATTATGAATAAAGATGGAAACCACTTCAAAAGGAAATATGAGGCGCTAAAAGTGGACGAGGTTAAATTTTTCGATTACTTTAGGATGAGTGTAGTAAGTTTTGAAGAACTTCTTAGTTTGATAAAGCCTCTATTACAAAAGAAATACATATTTAGAAAACCCATCGAACCTCTGGAGATGCTGGGATTAACTGTAAGGTAAGAAAAAAATAAACTATTTTTACTATAATCATACTGTTTAATCATTTTCATAATTTAGTGTTATTCAAAACTCGTATTCCGATTGTGTGTCATTCGTCAAATTTGTTAGTTTCTCATCGAAATGAATTTGTTCTGGCTCATTTACATCATCATTCCTTGGCGTTTGTGGAGACGATTGCATAGGTGCCGGTGATGTTTCGCATCCGCTTTGGAAGGCACTGCGTTGAATGGATGTTTGATAGCCACTCTGCATAGGCATTTGAGCTGATTGGTAGCCACTCTGCATAGACATTTGAGCTGTTTGATAGCCAGTCTGAACAGTTGTTTGAGATGTTTGATAGTTTGCTTGGACGGATGTTTGTGAAGTTTGATAGTGGCTGGGATAGTATGATGGTTGGAGTAAATCACTTAATATCTGTAGGACACGACTTTGGAAAATTATTGTTTGATTATCATTCAATTTTTCCAATGATGGCAAAATTCCTTTAAAAAAAGATAAATGTCTACTTTCAGGTGTTTTTAAAGCAGCTATAATATTCTTCTCAAATTCGTCTTCGTCAATTTTTCTTTTACGCGATGCAGGCTGGTAACGTGGCATGACAGGTTGCTGGCTTTGTTGGGTTGAGGTGCTTGGTCTTATTTCTTCATCGTCAAGACTTGATGTTGTTTTATTTTGAGAATTCTTTTTCAGATAGATGATATTGTTTAATTTTTTTGGCCCCAGCTCCGGATTTACATTGCTCGTTTAATTTTTTTTCGTATTTTGTAAAATTATCCTTGATTCCTCTCCATTTCTTTATGACATCGTTACCTAAAAAAATATGACGAATAATGATTTATTTTGTTTTCTTTCAGGTACCTGGCGACGGGAAATACTTTTAAAGATATGCATTTCACATATTATCGTGGAAAATCTACAATAACAGGAATAATAAAATTTGTTTGTCGTATTGTATGGAACATTCTTAAAAGGTTGGAATTACCAAAAATTACAACAGAGCTGATGGAACAAATTGCTCAAGAGTATGAAAAAAAGACCAACTTTCCTAATTGTATAGGAGCGCTAGATGGAAAACACATTCGTATATTGAGCCCGGATCACAGTGGATCCCTATTTTTCAATTATAAAAATTATAATTCCATTGTTCTATTAGCACTTGTTGATACGAATTACAAATTTATATATGTCGATACAGGTGCATATGGTAAGGAATGTGACTCCACTGTTTTTCAGAACTCAAATCTATACGACTTATTAAAAAAAGGTCAATTATCTATACCTCCGCCAAAACCGTTACCTGGCTTTCAAAAAGAAATTCCTTTTGTCTTCGTGGCGGATGAAGGATTACCACTGACAAATAATATAATGCGCCCATATTCTGGGAAGTTTTTATCGATAGAAAAACGAGTTTTTAATTATCGTTTGAGCCGAGCCAGACGATATGTTGAGAGCGCTTTTGGCATACTCGCAAATAAATGGCGCATATTTCATCGACCCATTAATGTTTCTTACGATTTCACAATAGACATTATAAAAGCATGCTGTGTATTACACAACTTTGTATTGAATCGAGATGGCGCACAAACGTTTGAAGAAATGATTATTGACGATTCTTTGCAAATTTTACACGAAACAACACATGAAAGTAGAACAGGAGCTAACATAATCAGAAACGAATTTTGTAATTATTTTAATAGTAACATTGGAGGTCTTAGTTGGCAGTTAACAAAAATATAAATGTTTATAAGTACTTACCGAGTTTTGTTTTTTCAACACTATTTAACTCCTCAAAATTTGAATATAAACTTGTACACACTTCCCTCCATGCTTCTGTTTTTAAAAATTTGTCTTTGAATTGTGATATAGTTTTGTCCCAAAGGACGGGACGTTCGTAAATTAAAGTTATCAGGTGGTCGACATCGTACTGCGCCATATCGCTTAAAAAACACGTGCAGGTCGTTCAAAGTATGGACACCGACTAAACGGCAAAGCGTTGTCGCATCGCAGATTTGTACGCTGCGGCAGCGCATCGGAAATTTCCACGATGCGTTGTGCGGCGTCGTTGATTTTTGCGATGCGACGCCGCAACGCACTGTTGTGGCCTGGCCCATACTTCTGGAAAAAAATATAATTGTATGTTTTATGTTGCTTTAGCCAAGAAGTAGCATTTATTAATAGGTACCTATTATGTCATAAAAGTAGGTGAAAAACTAAATAATCTATATACGATCGGTAATAGCTTCTTATAGTTGCTATTGCCGACCCTCATGGGTCGGTAATAAAGTATGTAAGTATAAACATAAATTGTATTACCGACTCATAAAAAAATTGTTATTTTAATTCAATTGACCTTCGGACTATAAAATAGATTATAATTGATTATTGTCACAAAAATATGAACAAATGCACACTGTTTTAAACACAAAAACAATGATTTATTACTGTAACTATTCAATATCGATCCTCGAAAAATATCATAACTTTGGTTAAATTGACAACGCTAAAAGGTAAAAACTAGACAAAAAAGTTTAGTCGCTAATAGATTTTTATTAAGACTGATAGCTTAGATTTAAACTCGTCCATAAAAATACTAGTGTTAGTGTGATATAATAACATAAAAGAAAAATAAAACGAAAAGTTACGTTGCTGCCATTGCCGACTTATGGGTCGTTGATAGCTGCCACGACTAAAACTGATGAAGCTAACACCGTCTCATTTTAATTTAAAGTTTTATCGTTTCAAATTACTTTTTATTAATAAAATGTCTTAAGAAATCAAGAGTTGACACTTAAATGAATACATTTAGTAATATAAGATAAAGTATAGACGTCATTTGTTTCTATAAATGTCTTAGATAGAAAAGTCACGTACTTACTTGAAGGAACAAGGGAACAGTACGACACGTCCTGCGTCCACGCTGCTCCGCAGTAACTGACGTATTTTATCTTTTTTTTGCACAGCTACTTACACTAACGTAAAAGTATACGATGCTCAAGAAATAAACGCGTGTGTAACTTTGCCTACCTATAGCTAGAATAGTTCTGGAAACGTAAAGATTTCGAATTACTTTTATAGGTCGGTAATAACTACAGATTTTCGATGGGTCGTTGATAGCTGCGTTTACCTTAATAGCAGAAATGGAGTTGCCTTCCTTATTCCAAAAAATCTAAGGAATAGTGTAATGGAGTATGAACCTGTTAGCGACAGGATAATGAGAATAAAGTTTAAAGCGACACCTGTGAATTTTAATCTCATTCAGGTTTATGCACCGACTAGTGCTGCATGTGATGATGAGATAGAGAGCTTTTACACAGAACTGGAGAGTACCATCGAAAAGATCGCCAATAGAGAAGTTTTGATCATCTTAGGTGATCTTAACGCTAAAGTGGGAGCTGATGCACATCAGCTAAGTTATTGCGCGGGTAAATTTAGCTTGGGGCAACGCAACGAGCGAGGGGAGCGGCTCATTCAATTCGCAGCTGATAACGGCTTGGTAATATCCAATACATTCTTTGAACATCACCAGCGCAGACTATATACTTGGGTATCGCCAGACGGCAAACATCGCAATCAAATTGATTATATCCTGATTAGATCGCGATGGAAAACTTCCATCAAGAATGCTCATACTCTACCGGGAGCAAACTGCGGGTCAGATCATCAATTGCTGATATCGAAAGTGCAATTAAAGTTAAGAGCAGTTAGGAAACTCGAGACACGACGAAAGATTGAAGTAACTGACAATGCTAAGTTTTTAAGTGCACTGGAGCAAGCGATGATACCGTGGACGAACGTAGACTCCAGCACAGAGACTCCAGATCAGTTGTGGGATCGGGCTAAAAACGTTATGGTGAGCTCGATCAAAGAGTCTAGTGTAAACGCACGGCAACGTTAAGTCTTGTGGAGGAAAGGCGAAACATGAAAGCATCTGGAGCCGATTTAAGATCCCTCAATGAAATGTCCGCTAGAATTCAGGAAGCTTGTAGGCGGGACCAGAACGACCAACTTCGGGACATTTGTGCAGAAGTGGAAGTCCATGCAAATAAGCATGAATCTAGGGACCTACACCAAAAAATTCGCGCCATCACAAAAACCCTGAGTTGCAAGACCTGGGCCATCGAAAACTCTACTGGGGAAACGGTGACAAACAGAAGCAATAGCTGAAACTTGGAGACAATATTGCCAGTCTCTCTTTCAAGACCCGAAATCAGAGTGTTATGCCTCTACGGAACCCGGAAACGAAGATCTTGAGCCTGATATTCTGAAAGATGAAATACGAGCCGCTATTAAGCATCTGAAGAACGGCAAAGCCACAGGGGCGGACGCAATACCGATCGAGACAATCAAGGCATCGGGCGAACATGGTGTCCAAATCTTCCACACCCTATGCAATAAGATATGGCTCACGGGGCAATGGCCGAAAGAATGGGCTCACACTATTTTTGTCCCCTTGCACAAGAAGGGTTCCACCAAGACGTGCAGTAATTACCGACTTATTGCTCTTATCTCTCACGCAAGCAAGATTTTACTGCACGTACTGAACGAGCGTCTAAAGTCCTACTTGAGCAAAGAAATTGCTCCTGAACAGGCTGGTTTTGTTAAGGGGAAGGGAACTCGGGAGCAAATTTTGACGGTTCGACAAATTATAGAGAAAGCCAGAGAATTCAACAAGCCTACCTACATATGCTTTGTGGACTTCTCTAAGGCATTCGATTCCGTTAAATGGCCAAAACTCTGGGAAACGCTGACGGCGATGGGTGTTCCAAAACAACTGGTACACCTCCTGCGAAGACTGTATGAGGATGGCACAGCCGCAGTTCGCGCAGATGACATTCAATCCAATCACTTCCACCCCAGCGCCGGAGTCCGTCAGGGATGTATTATTTCTCCACTACTGTTCAATGTGTACACAGAGCTCATAATGAGGATTGTACTTGAGGACTGACAGATGGCATTTCGATTGGTGGCTTGAAGATCTCCAACCTGCGATATGCTGACGATACCACTTTGTTCGCCACCAGTACCCAGCACATGGAACAACTTCTCGCCAAGATGGAACGGGTTAGTCTTGAGTTCGGACTTAAGATAAGCCGGAATAAAACAAAAGTGATGATTGTCGACCGCATGAATTCCAGAAAATTACACAAATTGCTAATTGTGATGTGGTGCAATCATACATTTATTTGGGGGCCTTAATTACGAACAACGATGGATGTATCGATGAAGTGAAGAGGCGTATGGCAATTTCCAGGTCTGCGATGGACAAGTTGAGGAAAATATGGAGGAATCGCAACATATATAGAGCCACAAAAATCCGGCTAGTTCGGGCACTTGTATTCCCCATATTCTTGTACGCCGCAGAAACGTGGACCTTACGGGAAATAGAGAAAAAGAAGATAGATGCCCTAGAGATGTGGTGCTGGAGGAGAATGCTCGGAGTATCGTGGACTGAATTCCGTACCAACGAGTCTATACTTCGGGAACTCGGCATCAAGCAGCGTTTATCATCTTTGGTACAGTCTCGTATTCTCACCTTTTTTGGTCACGTATGTCGCAGAGGGGAAGTGGCTATTGAGCGACTTGTAGTTCAGGGAAGGGTTGAGGGTGTCAGGCCACGTGGAAGGTCGCCTATGAGGTGGACTGACTAGATTAAAGCGGCAGTAAATGGCTCATCATCACTGCACGAATGCACGAGGAAGGCGGCCATCAGAGAGGAGTGGCGGCGTGTTGTGAAGCTTGCCACCAACACCTGAAGTGATGACCACGACCACTCTGTCAAGAGTGATATCGACAAGGAAGAAGAACCAATATTTTTGTTTTTTAGCGAACAAACAATTTGACACAACGATCGCGACCATAGTTATGTTACATTGGCTATGAAATGTTTATCGTTATCTCAGAGACGATGACGAATTTAAATATTGTTAATATTTGCAGCAAAAATGAAAGGAGTTAACGGATATGCTCAATAGGGATGGCACGGGGGACTCTCGAACAGAGGAAAAGTGGCGAAAGGTATGTCTATTAAAACTTTAGGCATGTTTAAGGAAATACTTTCACTTCACACAAGTAGAAATTACATGCATGCATTTTATTTTGGTGCTGAGCATCCATCTTTTTATTGGTTGTTTGTATTAAGGTTTGCAGTGATTTAAAAAATAATGTCAAGAAAAAGTGGGCCAAAATAAATAGGTCAACTCAGGGTACAAGCGGTCAAGCGGTCAAGCGGGAGGACACGGCGCAACACACACTGGCAGAGTGTGCCGCATGGGAGGAGCAGCGCCGTGCCCTTGTATCTGAAGTGGGCCCCGACCTGTCGCTGCCGGCCGTCGTTCGTTCGATGGTCGGGGGCGCCGAGTCGTGGGATGCGGTGATCTCCTTCTGTGAAGCCGTAATTTCGCAGAAGGAGGCTGCGGAGAGGGAGAGGGAGGCCGTGGCCACTCTCCCGTGCCGCAGCAGGCGAACCGGGCGTCGGGCAGACAACGCCCTCTTCCAGCCCCCATAAAGAGGTCCGGAGGGACGGCGGACTCAGGGTCGTCCGCCGTCACCCATCCAGCAAGACCCGAGGCGGCAGCGCGTAGTGTTCCACGCGCGCCCCTATTGGACGTCGCGGGGGGAGGACACCTCACACTCCCCCCGGCTTGAGGTGGCCCGCGTAGGCGGGCCGGCACTAGCCGGGGATCATGGATGGCGTATCAGCTCCCACGATCCCCGGTCCAAGTGTGGGAGGGAACACCGAGGTGGTTTTTAGTCAGTAAGAGTCTGACAGACCCCTTCGCCTGCCCCAGGCGAAGGACATCCATGAGGATTTTCCACCCCGGCAAAAAAAAAAAAAAAAGGGTACAAGCGGTGGGCTAGCGCGTCAATTAACATTAACAGACCTAGAAAACAGGGTTATGAATATAATTGGGGTGCAGGCTGCTACTGGAATGTCCATACAAGAAGCTGGATTCATAAAGGTGTGATATTTTATTTTGCTTGGTGTCATTTTATCAGTAATCGGTATATTTTCAGGGAATTATAATAAAATTCAATTCAATTCTTTATTGCTATATCACATGTGTTATTTAAGATCTTAAGAATAGTTAAACAAGTGCACATAGAACCTGTCGGGCACAGCAATTACAAACAATACATAAAACAGGTAGAAGTACAAATTTGAGAGAACAAAGTGATAATTAGAAAAAATAGAAATCGGATATACAACTCAAATTAAATGAAATACAAATGTCACTAACATAGCAAATAAAAATAGTAAATGTCATAAATTCATTAAATGTCAAAATACATTCTTCAATTGTCAGAACTAAATTCAATATAAATGTCAAAATAAATTATTATAAATGTAAAAATTAATTCGTTACAAATGTCAAAATAAATTCATTACAAATGTCAAAATAAATTAATACCAAATGTCAAAATAAATTAATACCAAAAGTCAAAATAAATTCATTACAAATATAATATATAAAGAGCTTAGTAATAATTTTAAAATTATCTGAATATTTAATTCCTTATTGGGACAGAATATGGTCAAAAGTTTTCTTTGTCTACAACTGATAATCCCTCAAGTTATAAAAAGGGTCACCACTTAAGCTCTTTTTTGTTAGTATTGTGCCACTTAAAATGCTTTTGTGGATGATGTTTGAGTTCATTTCATGCTTTTTATTTTTAGCCATCATTATTAATATTGATAATATTGCATATAATGTATTTCAATTATGATTCTTGTTTAATATACAATGTTTCTGAAGTTTGATGTTATCTAGGTGCACTTTGTACTCTAGAGCAGTTTTTTGGTAAGAAAACAATACGGTATAAAAAAACAGTAGACGCGGCTTTAAATCACAAATTGTATGTAAGCACTAATGCTAAATTATTATTTTTAATTAAAACCGGTTAGTGGTGGGGAGGAAGACAGTTTGATGAGTTGTTAGATGAACACCTGAAAAGCTGCACAGAAACTGCAGATGAATTGGTTGTCGACGAGGTTTAAATAGAATGTACTCGTACATCAATTCCTAAAGGTTGGTATATTTTAAATTTATCTATCATTAACTTTAGGCACTAATTATAACACGTACCTCTTTAGTTTGAAATAACTACTGCTAAATAAAATATAATTTAATACTTAAAAATAAAATCGAATACAAAAGCTAGTCAAGTCCAGATAACTAAAGTTAGCCGAATAGTATTTATGTTGAACCATAATTTTTCCAGATACATGGAATACTCCAGGAACGAGTAGTCAACCGACAGTCGCTCCACCTCCTCCTCCCGCGCAGCCACTAGCACCTACAGCAGCTCCAGTGGACACACATTGGAAACCGCCGAAAAAAAAAGAAGAAAATTGAAGACGAAATTTTAAAATTATTCAAGGAGTGTGAGGGGACTGCTAGGGAGGGAGTATGAAAGAAAGCGTGACCGAATTGCAGTAGAATTGGAATGAGAGAGGATTAGACAGCATGATGCAGAGCTGCAGTTGCAAGCTCAATGGTTGGATTTTATGAAAGAGGCTTTAAAAGTTTTTATTGCATATTTGGAGAAAAGAAATAAATATTATCAGACTTTTTGTTTTATTTATTAAGGCTTATTAACAGACTTTACTTACAAAATTCACTCCTTTTTAATAAATAAATAAATTGTTTATGTTAGAACAAAATTTATTTTGCTCAAATTGTATTCATGACAGTTATATCTAAAAGGTACTATAACGAGGTTCTTCTTCAATGAAACCACTCGTAAACCAGATGTAAACAAAGGTATTTATTGTTCTTCAAAAACTACACTCAACAGGACTTTAAACACTAACAATAGGATGACGATAGAAAAGTTAAAATATGACGGCCCGTTGTCGGTTCCGCGGGGGGAAGCCGACCGTGCAAGTCGGAGAGCGTTAGACTGCCCATAACCCGTTCCGATGGAAGCGTGTCCGTGCAAGCCGAACTAACTAAATGTTTTTTTTTTTTTTTTGTGTGTGGCCTCTCGCAGGTCAACCTAGGAGGTTGTCGGCTGCTTAACCGGACTTGCCTGTGGCGGCCTCGATTCAAGAATCAAAGCCTCCAGCCAGGGCTTACTTAACTAAACTTAAAACTAAGCGACTACACGCTAAGGGCACCCCCTGTGGGGTACGGACCTCGGCTTAGGGCGTCGCTGGGCGGAGGGCAGCAAGGGACGGGCTGGATCGCACAAGGATATTATTATTATTATCGGGGAATTTTAAAACTACGGCTCAGCGGCGCGGGCTGGCTCGAGCAAAGGACGGGGAGGACGTTGACGGGATTGTCGCGGCGGGCCTCGGCGGCGAGGACGGAATGACGGCGGTCTGTATTGTCTGCGAACTGTACTTGTTTCCTTACGGCTCTCTTGGAGCAGGGTAATGGGGTCGTCGGGGGTGACAAGAGTATGCCTAGGACGGCGAATATTTAAGATGCGGGAGGGTTCGTATCGGGCGGCCGATACGATAAGGGGGTTGCGGTGTTTCACAGCAGTATCGAAGAAACGCTTGCACAGGCGTTTCATGAACTGCTGGATGGTGGGGATTTTGAGATCTAAGTGTAGATTCTCATTTCGGACGTAACTAACTAAATGTACGGCGTGCGGCCTCTTATATACTCTCAAGCGGCAGCCGGCGTCGGCGGCGGCGCGATTGTGGGGCACGGTGCGAGGGAGTACGCATGTTTGTGCGCGCACGATGCGGCGGCGCGGGTTGGCAGTACTACAGTCTCCCCCTCTGTCTCCGATGACGACCCGGTGAGGTAGACAGGATCTAAGTAGGCTGTGGTTTCTTTGGTGGTCTTCCGCGGGTTCGAGGCTTGGCAGTGGGTGCCAGGGCCTCAGGAACAGTTGGCTTGCTCTTCCGCGGGCGACCCCGCCGGCGTAAGGGCAGTACCGGCTCGGGCAGGGTGGCTGTAGTCGAGCCTCGATACGGACGCAGGGCTGAGGCATGGTACAACCCTGCAGTCTGGTTTGGGGTGGAAGGATCAGCAATCTGGAAAGAAGATGGTCCATGAATGTTTTTGATAATGTATGGGCCATCTCGGCGAGATGCTAGTTTAGAACTGAAACCTTGTGACGATTTGCTTAAGGCGTGAACATCAACCATAACTTGGTCGCCAGGTTGATAGTTAGGACATGATTGACGTCTCTTATCAATGTATTCCTTTCGCTTCTCCTCTTTCATCTCCTGTATTTCATGGGCTCTCTTCAATGTAGAGACCATCATTAACAACTTCGGTGTTATCTCGGGAACAAAGTTTTCATTTTGTACTATTTGTCGCAGATCATGATTTACGTCGTCGATCGTGCGAAGGTCTCGTCCAAAAGTTAAGTAGGCTGGCGTGTAACCAGTAGACGAGCAAACAGCTGTGTTCATTGCGAAACGTATGCTTGGCAAGTGTTCTGCTCATCTATTATGATTTTCTCCCACTAGTATGGCCAACTGTGTTTTTAAATCTCTGTTGCGCCTTTCAACTGGGTTGGTTTCAGGATGATAGACAGGGGTAAAACTGTGTTCGATGTCCAGGCAGAACGTCAGTTGTTGCATCACATTACTGACAAATTGAGATCCGTTATCACTAATGAACCGTCTTGGTGTGCCATACCGTAGAATGATCTCATCCAATAATACTCTAGCACATTCCTCTGCGGTTGCTTGTTTCAATGCGAATAATTCAACCCATCGACTGGCCATGTCCTCTACAATGAAGATGCATGTTTCTTCCTTAGCCGTTTTGGGTAAAGGTCCGAACAAATCGAAGGATACGACTTCAAATCTTTGGTTGAGAGCCGTTGTTTTGAGCAGGCCCGCTGGTTTGAGATTGTTTGGCTTATATCGCTGACATTGAATACAGTTCCGGATATAATTTTCTATTTTGGTTCTCATTCCTTTCCAAAAATATCGCTTAGCAATGCGTTCAATAGTTTTCTCCACTCCATAATGACCAGCGGAAGCTTCATCATGATACGTACTGATAACTTTTCTTGCTCATGGTTGGGAACAACTACATAGTTGAGCATTTCCGTTATAATTTTTAGATTTGTACCTGTAGAGTAGTCCCTGATTCATGAGATATATACTATATTATCTAAATTAAATACATACATACATTGTTATTTAGATTTTTGGGATCAGGAGGTTATTTAAGTGGCGCCGTTTAGTTGTCTGGATAATCCTTTTGTACTCCAATATCTTCCATTTTCATGTTGATTTCCTTCTAGTTCGTTAATTATTTTCTGTATGTCCTTGTCTTTTAGTTGTTCCTCTCTGATTTCTCTCGTATTCTTCCTTGGCATATCAGTTATTAGACTGCATACTCCACAGTCTTGTTCTGTTGCAGGATCACAGTGAGGACGTGACAAAGTGTCGGCAACGACATTTGTTCTTCCTTTAATCTACTTTATCGTCAGGTTATAGGGTTGCAGTTGCAGGGCCCATCGTGCTAGACGACCTGTTGGGGACTTAAATGACATAAGCCACTTCAGGGCTTGATGATCGGTTAGTACAGTAACATCCGTACCCTCGATGAAACCACGAAATTTGTTCACCCCCCAAATTACAGCTAGTGCTTCTCGTTCTGTGGTTGAATAATTTCTTTCAGCTGGAGTGAGGAGGCGACTAGCGTACTCAACTGGCTGGATGCTCATTTTCCCCCTCCCCCTGCACCAAAACAGCTCCGATCGCGTAGTTACTTGCGTCTGATTTAATTGTAAAAGGTCTGGTATGGTCTGCTTGGATTAACACAGGTGCCGTGACTAACAGTTTCCGCAGCTCGTCAAACGCCTTTTTCTGATCATCTCCCCAGCACCAAACTGAATTCTTCTTCGTCAAACGAGAAAGTGGCTCGGTGATCTTTGCAAAATTAGGGATGAATCGCCTGTACCATGAACACATCTGCAGGAATCAGATCAGATGCTTTAGGTTTGCTGGTGCAGCCATATCCACTATGGAAGCAATTTTGTCTGGGTCCATTTGAAGGCCATCAGGCGTTATGTAATGACCTAGATATTTGACCTTCGCACAGAAGAAAACACATTTTTCTTTGTTAGCTGTGAGATTGTATTCATTCAACCGATTAAAGACGTCTTGCAGTCAGGAGCTTGATGTGACTAAGGGTTACGCGAGATCTATCCATAAGCCGCTGAAAAGTAGCGGGTGCGTTCCGTAGACCAAAGGGCATTCTTAAAAATTTGTACATACCAAAAGGTGTGATGAAGGCTGTCTTTGCTTGGTCTTCATTTCTTACGGGAATTTGCCAGTAGCCGGCGCGGAGGTCGATAGTGCTCATGTAGCGCGTAGGTCTGGCACTATGTAGTATATCGTCGATACGTGGCAGGGGATAAACATCGGCAGTCGTGATCGCGTTCAACTGACGGTAGTCGACACATACCCGAGTGCTGCCGTCTTTCTTTGGAACCAGTACGACTGGCGCCGACCAAGGTGAGCAGCACGGGACTATAACTCCCTGCTCACACATCTTCTGTATTTCCACCTTCAGGGTTTCCGTCTTAACGGGTGATAGCCTGTATGGTGGAACGGAAATAGGCCTGTGTGACCCCGTATCAATGACGTGCTCAGTCTCCGTTGTTGGCTTGCCGTTGGATGTGAACACCGCTTTATTCCTTTCAAGGAAATGTTGTAAGCGCTTGGTCTCTTCTTCCGTCAGCAGGCACTCGGGGCTGCACACAGCAACAGACGAGATCTCAGTATCCGGGAACAATCTAGCAGACTCTGGTGACAACCCGACGTCTGCGTTCTCGATGCTTCTACGTGCGTCTTCGTACAGGGCATCAATCACTGGTGAGTACCCGTCGAATAGGACTGTCCGTGGCCTCTTTGGTGGAGTCGAGAATCCTATGGGAATCAGTGGTCCGTATGGTCGTTCCAAGGCTTACTCCGTTGCCCCGGGCATAACAAGGCTACTTCTCTGTAGGGAGCGCGGAGGCCGGAGGCGTCATCATGACGTTGGCAGTCGGTTCCTGATACTGTTGCGGAATGATCTTCGTTATATCAACCGGCGATGGTGCAGGGCTGGGTGTTGCCATTATTGGCGATTCCTCCGCTGGCAAGCACACACTGGATTGAATACCCGCAATATCCTTTGACTCTTCCGGACTCTCTGGATTCAGATCGTAGATCTTCTGTGGCTCATCAACAAAATTACAGGTTCGCTGAGGTAGGTCCAGGGCTAGCATAGCATCTTCTATAAATCCGACCCCAAGTAGTGTCCTATTTTCTCGGGCTTCAGGAAAGATCACAAATGACGTGGCCACATCTCGACCATAAAGGTTGACAGTGGTCTTAGCTGTGAGGACGTTCTGCCTCCTTGGTACTCCGTCGGCTAGTGTTACGTACATAATCTCCTTCTCAAACTTAACGCCTTTTCGTTCCAGACGTTGGTATAGCTGATAGGAAGCAATACTCGACTTTGCGCACGTATCAATATACGCTATTCCACTCATACCTTCGATGGTAACAGGGACCGTGGGACGTGGTCGTACATCAACAGTCATATTAGCTCAGCAGAAACAGAAGTCAACAGCCGTTAGAGACTGTTTGTTTTTACATTTTGGGCAGCGACTACGTATTACACCGGGCTCTCCACAACCGTAACAGGCAAACTTCGGTTTGTCCTCATTTGGGGTGCTTGAGGTAGTTTCCGCCTTAACAACAACATTTTGTTTTTCTGCATCCTCTCGTGCCTTCCTTCTACATACCTCGGCCGCATGACCGGGAAGACGACAGTAACCACAGCGTACCTTATTTTGTTTTTTGTTAGTTTTAGGTTGATTTGTTGTATCTTTATCGTGTATATTGTGATCTGATTCCTCTTTCTGATTATTTTTCTCTACTAGTGTCCTCTCAATGTCTCTCGTCTTTTGTAGTAGCTGGTCAAAAGTTCTTATAGATTCCCTACAAATCTTTTCCGTTACAGCGAATCTGATCTGGCCAAAAATGAGGCTGATCTCTTGCTGTTCTGTATGTGGCTCTGACATCTCGGCAAGCAGTGCCCGTTTCTTGGCAACGAAAATCTCTGTCGGGGTCTGGTTATCTTGCTTAACCCCAACAATTTCCTGATAAAGTACGTAGTCTAGTTTCTTTGAGGCAAAGGTGTGGCGCAGACGTTCCTTAAAAGTTCCCATGACACTGCTTTTTACACCTTGCCACCAAATTGCTGCATCACCGACTAGAACCAATGGTAGGCCTTCAAGAGCGTTCGCATCGGATATCTTTTCCACTTCCTTAAACACTGTCACTGCTGCTAAGAACGCTTCAACTTCCGCCTTTGGACCTCCAAATTTTGCTGGGCACTGAGCAAAGGTACTCCTCCCTCGTGTACCGGTGGTAATTGCGAGGATGAGCTCCTTGAACTGACTGTCTGACATGATGATAGCCATTTCTTCAGGAGAACTGCTTCCAAAACGATCTGGTCTGCGAGTGGGCCGTGGCCTTAAATATTTTCTATCTTCGGCCTCCACGTTGTGCGCCACTTATGACGAGGTTCTTCTTCAATGAAACCACTCGTAAACCAGATGTAAACAAAGCCATTTATTGTTCTTCAAAAACTACACTTAACAGGACTTTAAACACTAACAATAGGATGACGATAGAAAAGTTAAAATATGACTGCCCGTTGTCGGTTCCGCGGGGGGAAGCCGACCGTGCAAGTCGGAGAGCGTTAGACTGCCCGTAACCCGTTCCGATGGAAGAAAGAAAATATGTTTATTTGGTACACCATGATTCATTAATCAACAAATAATTGATTAATTGATTGATTGATTTATTTTTTCTTTTTCTTTCTTTCAATTCATCCCTAGAACCATGTTCGCGAAAAGCTTCTTCTGGAGAAGAAAATGATGATACACCTAATCCTGACGAATATATCATATCTTCTTCAGGATCAGGCACCATAAAATTTAATGCTAGGTTGTGTAAAACGCTACATGCCATTATAATAGTTGCACATCTCTCAGGGGTATAGTGTAATGTGCGGTCCTTACAAAGGCATCTCCACCTATTTTTAAGTCTCCCAAAAGTATTTTCAAGTACAACTCTTTCCGCTTTTCTGGCTTTCCCATGGATGGTAGTATACTTTGCCTCTGGAGTACCTTCAGCAGCATCCGGGATTGGTGTTATCAACCAAGGCATCTGTGGTATCCAGAATCACCTGCAAATATTTTTTTTATATAATGAATTAACTTCTTGAGTAGCGTAATTAGAGACACAATAGTAAGACAATGGCGCACGACCGCCGGCGTTCGTGCGGGGATCAACAGCTTAAGCAATCTAACAAAAATCTGCAAATTCTAAGTACTAGGCATTTTAGAATTGATAATAAATAAATCTTTTTCAAAAATATTATTATTATAAAAAACTCAGGCAGCGTGGTATTTTTTCAACAAGTTTTTTTTTTTAAACTGGGTAATAAACTGTTTATCTAAAAACCACACTTGTTCATTATTTTGGTTTAAGTCCTGAATATACGAGTATTATTGGCTTGACTATTCTCCCAAATAAATGCGTCATGGGTAGCACCTCCATACTTGGCATTAACATTTAAAATTCGGCATTCACTGTCACAATCTAGAATGTAAAAATGTAGAAGAATGTACATCTGTATAACATATTAATTGTATGTCCATGGGTAGGGAGGGTATAGAGTAAGGTATGATGTTAAAATTATTAGTAGAAATAAGTACAGCAATATCTCACTATTTGCACATTCAGTGAGTAGAAATGCTTTTTGCAGTATAATAAGTGTTCTATATCTTTTTTTGGAATGAATATATGAAAATGAGACCCATCTATGCATCCTATTACTCCACGGATACCAATTTTTTTTTATAAAATCTGTAAATAAAGGATTGTTAGTAAATTTATCTATCATATTTCATGAAACCACAACTCGGATTCAAACCGGGATCCTTCTTTGGCTGTTTAATATTCTGTCCACTAAATGAGTTTTTATTGGACTACATAGGTATTATAATTTAATTATTACTTACTTGTTTTTTTACAATATTTAATGTCACAGGGGGCATCTGTAACCTTCCTCACATATTTGCTTACTGTAGTTTGTCCTAAATATTTGGCCATTCCTACTATTCTTTGGTAGGAGCCTGTAGCATAAAATGATAAAGCACACAGCACCTACAAATAGAAATAATAAGTTAATAGTTTTACTGTAATGTATAAACTAAATACTTACATAGTATGTGATAATTAATCTACCCTATATAGGTATTCTAGTACATAAAAATATTTTTGTTACATTTTTTGTCAGCTTGTACATTAAGTAAGTATGTACTACACTTACTTAATGTTCCAGGCTGATCCTTTTATTTGATCTTAGATTGGATTTATCTTTTAATTCGCGACATAAATACAAAAATGCTTCCTTACTTAGACGAAATCTATTTCTAAATTCTGTGCCGCTTAGGTTTTGTACGTTAATATTTGCCATATTTTTTCTGAGGAGAGCCTTCCTTGAGATTTCTCTGTAATCGTCTGGTTTTTTATTTATAAAAATATAGTGTTAATAAATCACTCACCTTGTTTCTCTTCATACATTTCTACTTTCAACAATCAATCGCGCCGCAAGATAATAGTACAATGTACTATGTCGAGGGGTGCTTCTTGTTAATCTAAGCATTTTCTAACAAAATTTATTAACACAATCACTTAAATTATTATTTTATGCTGCCAATAAACTCCGACGAAAGTTTTCTCACTGCCAAATTTACAGTGAATAAACTTTCGTAAAACTCGCAAACCAGCTTCGATAATGACGATACTCTATACGTTATTTTATGCCTTCGTGCTAGCTATCTTCATACAAACGGCTCAAGGTTACGTTACGAATTCGATACGAAACTTAATTGTTCGTGCTCACAAAATTAGTTCAAATTACGACTTGTTTATCAAGTAGGCGTTTACGACAGACGTAGTTAGTAGTAATTCAATTGCCAGTTTTTGAAACTAACGTTTTTTTTTTTTTTTATTGACGTACGTTTCTTCTTGACGGATTAGGAGGCGTCCATAAATTACGTGAGGTGATTTTTGAATTTTCTATAATGGTGAGATGTTGTGAGATTTTATTCAACCCCCTCCCCCATCCCCCTAAATCACGTGAGATTTTTCAAAATGTGGGTTTCTTACGTAAACGCGTTGGATTGTTATTGTAAAAAGAAAAAAAAAATGCTTCGTGCTTTTATTTACGACTAGTTAAGACTAGTAATCAATATTGCTGAGAGTTATAAGTGTAATAAAAATTTAACAATAGAATACTTAAATCGTAACTACTGTAATTCGGTCCATGGAGAATCATGCGCGGTTTCAAGAGAGACTATTGGAACCAACATGTCCATATGATTTTCAGTAAAATCATCTGCTCCTTCAACTTCGTTCTGATCTAGCCACTCTAAGCCGTTGGCGCTTGCGCACAGTAACTCATTAGCTCGTCTTGTGACAATCCGTGAGGGTCGCACTTTGCGGAACATACGCGCTTGCTTAGCTGGTGTAATGTGGGCTGCTCGCCTGTGCTCTGCAGCTCTTGTGATAGATGCAAAGTAAATACCGCATGTACTGCAGCATCTTTTCTCTAAATTATCACGTACACTTGGGCAATAGAGATCATAAGGCGTGCTGATGAAGCCATTCAGCGGTTGAATCGGTAGGCAGTGGCGTATTAGAGATGGAGCAAATGACTTTCCGTCATGCTCTTTAAAGTCCGGAATTGTCAAATGTCCATCAACCTGAGTGATAGGGTATGGAGGTGGCAGAAAACGGTCGTGAAGAATCATATGCAGATCACTCCGGCGTGGGCTGCAGCAATTCTGGTCATCGCATTTCACAACCTAAAAAAAAATAAAAACTATCTCCCTTAATAAAAAATTGTTGACATTCGCGCTCGTTAAAAAATTAAAAAATAAATAAAATAGGCACGCCTAAAAATTTTATATGAACCAACTACTATGTACCTGGAGTAAATATTGGCTCTCTCTAACGTGCTCAGTGTACCATTCTTCGGCTGGCAGGTCTGGAACGCTGGAAGTGTCATTATTCGGGTCTATATATTTAGCGACTACTTCGTGTCCGTCAATGCACACTGCAGACCATATTTCAGCTAAAATATCCCCTGCCTTTTTGAAATTATCCTTTTCCAGACTTTCGTCTAATGTTCTGCCGCTGGAGTCAAGATGTGTCCCAAAAGAATCATGGGGAAGAACAACACCTGTTAGTTCTAGACTGAGTGGAGTCATGCGTCTCTCTACTATGTTGGATGCGCTCCTGCCAGGGGTATTAGTCATAATAAATACTGCGTCCAAATCATATAGTTTAAAATGCTCTATGGCGTATGCGATCCCATGTTTGTGCTTCTTTCCAGGAATATATTGCATGAAAACAATCCTGCCACGGAAGGCAACCATTGTCTCATCTACTGTTTAATATTCGCCAGGTGTGTTATAATTCTGATTTTTTTTTGTAATCAAGTCAACCAGACCTTTTACTCGGATAAGTCTGTCAGCGCCAGTTGTCGAGTGAAAACATGTATCCTCAAAATGTCAGCACCGCAGCAACAATTCAAAGCGATTTCGGCTCATTACTGATCCAGCCACGGGATTTTTGTATAATATATTCTGACTCCAGTAATGAGATATCTTAGGCAGTTTTTTTATGCCCATCCATATCAGCAGACCAAGGAATTTCTTCATTTCATTTTGATTACAATCCGTCCAATTCTGCATCCTACTTGAGCGTCTCATAACTGTCATTATTTTCGTTTTATTCGCGTAACAGTTAGTCATGGTCACCATCAGGGTTATTATTTCGTCGTCCACAAACAAAGAATAATGATCCAGTTCGGTCTTACACGTGTAGGGAATATTTTTTATACCAGATGTAAAAGCCAAAGGGAATTGTTTTTGACGAGAGCCAGTTGGTGGATTCCAATCACTATCTACCAGTTGTTGTACAGGGCGGTCATTTTGATGTAAATTCTGCGCAGTGACATCTTCGACGGCGTTTTCACTATCGATGTATCCATCAATATCGGTACTACAACTAGATTCCGACAAAGGCACGTAATCAGGATCATAGTCCGAGTCGTCCGATATGTTTTACACACTATTATATAATCTTCTATGCAACAAAATTGCCTCTAATCCCGAAAGTTGTGAAAGTGCGGGAAAAGACGTATACAGCGCGCCAAGGGGGCGGCCGGCGGGCAACTGACAATTACTATGGCTGGCGTCACAGGCAAATTCTAGAAAATTACAAGCGGCGTAACGGACAAAATGTTTTGGGGGCGGCTGGCAACACCCACGGCCTGCTGTTAATGTTTCTTTAAAATAAAAACGGCCCTTTGCACTCAAAAACTTGAGGCCCGTCCGCCAGCGGATCCCATGGCAGTGAGAGTGTAAATAATCTTTTTTTTTTTATCACACATGTGAAAATAAAACACTTTTATGTAATTTCTGCCTTCTGGTGCGAATGTCACCCAAAAGCTTTTGGGTATGATTTTTATGGTAAGAATGGTTTCTTATTTTGAAAAAAATATTCGAAATAAATTTTATTATTTCAGTCTCGTGTAAATCCATACAAATATCATTGATTGGATGTTTAGGCACAAATAATTCCTGCAGCAGTAGTTGGAACTTTTCTAAAACCGCTAACACCAATTTCGATGCAGTCCTTTGGATAGCGTGTGAACGAACTATCGCGAATGCTGCATCAGAGGCGAAACATAATTTACCCCTATTTACAAAGGTAGTAAACAAACAAACAAACGGGTCGCTCTTTTCTGCAACTCGTACCATATGGGCCGTAGGTATGCGGTACGAGTTGACGAATCACTCGCTCCTGGGTTGCACATTCTACCGGAAACACTTTATTTATTGATTAGAAAGAACTAATTAGTTCATCTTGTTTATGAAAGTCGGTAAAGCCTTTAATTTACAAGCGACATACTTATAGCATATTGCTCGTCGTCCATACATAGCTCGCCTAAGATCCAACAGGGAGGTGTATTTACTCTTTGGGTTTTAGATAATGTATATATTCGATTAAACGTAAATTAAAACAATTTTTTCCATTTCGTCATAGTTGCATATTAGTATGTATGTATTAGTTTTATTATATTATTTAGTATGTATTTTTGTGATATTTATTTTACTATCTGTATGTATATAATTATAATTGTATATCTTTTTTTTTGCATGCTATATTATTCTTTTTATAACTATTTTGTATGTACTTATTTTCCTATTACTATTACACACGGTGTCTACATATCTTTTTTCTTCCAACTCTCTTTTCGCAGGTGTGCTGGAAGAGATTTCATTAGAAATAAGCACCACCTTTGTACCTATTTTTCTGTTTCCTTCTTCGAATCTTTTATTTCTGTGTGTGTACATAAATTGTTAAATAAATAAATAAATAAATAAAACAATGGACACTTTTGAGAATTCTGAAAAAATCAAAACACTTTCGGATTTTGAGTTTATAATTACCTCAATAAAAACATTCGGTATGTAGCATTAACTTAGCATTTATTACTGAATGTAAGTACGACAGATGCGCGCTTCTTGACATTGAACTCTAGGAGTCGGGAGTCTTATGGACATGCAAGGGTTTTATTAAGGATTTACTTTTTCATTTTCGTGTGATTATAAAGTAGGTATAGCATATGTAGTACATACATATAATAATAAAATCTCGCTTGTTTACTCCTCCATAATCCGGACGTACATCCAGACTCCAGGCTGTAACTGAGAATTACAAAAATCTCGATAACATTATTCGACCCAAGGATCGAACCTAGGATGATAAGTAGCTGCGCATTAGTACCAGCAAACAAGAGAAACAGCCTTTGCTAGGCTATTTTATAGATAAAAGACATCTATTAGAATAGGTATTTCATACATTAAAACAATAATGTTTTGGTTTAGAAAATGTTTATTAACACAGGTTACATCATCTGATCTCATCAAGAGCATCGTCTATATTATCTACTAAGATATCGTCCAAAAACTGTGCAGGGGGTCGACAATAGGGTTTTGATATCTTGCCCAGCTGTACCATATTATTGTCATTATATGGGCGCTACAACCAATAGTTCTGCGCCCAACAATACAGTTGCAACAGTACTGTTTAATGGCGACTCTGCCAGTTTGGGTAGTATCTACTAAAATATATTCAAAATATATTTTTTTGCTTATATGGTGGCTACGTATTTTGCCTCGAAGAAGCCATGTACTTTCTGCATCTGTTACTTGCAATTCGCGTAGTAAGTCCATGTCGACCTCCCTGCATACTTCAATAATATATGAACCATCTTGTCTCACATGTTCACCATAATATGAGCGAGCCTGTTTTATTTGATATACTCCTATTGGAATCAAAACTAAATCATTATATTCCATTTGTGGAAAGTCTTCAACATTATCTCTTTCTACAGTTATACTTTGAAACTGTACCCGTCTCCTGTTTAAATTATTAGCATCTACAAAATCTGCCAAAGAGTTATTAGTGAACATTTTTTCTTGGATTATCGATATTATTTCCCTTGCATCATCTCTGTCAACCAAAACAGGGTGAAATCTATTTATTAAGGCTGCTGCGACTTTGAAATCAATCATTAAATACTCTGAGGCCCTATTAAAATATTCCTGTCGCAGCAACTTAAAATCCCGCTTGAAGCGCCCATTCACTACCTCCACGACCCAACGGCATAATGTCACTTTGCGAGATTCATTTGCATTTTCTGTTGTTAATTGATATTTACCTTGCTGAACTGACAGAGGGTAATGCACAGAGTAATATAGACTTTCCGTAGGGAAATACTGTCCCGAAAGCCTCTATCTAAAATAAATACATCACCATCTCTAAAATATTCTCTTAATAAAGGATAAGATGCATCGCTGAATTGGTCAGTTAAAATATTGGCATCTGATTTTGTGGCAGGATACGGGCCCAGTACGTCGATTATGTGGCCATCACAACATACTATGAGGAATGGTTTGACAAGATTTCTATATTTATGAAGTGAATAAGTCTTTTTTTGATATGAGTAGTTACTGCTTTTTTGCACATAAATGTATGTTCCATCCATTATTACAATGGCTTTTCTTTCCTCGATATTACTTCCAGGGTTTCCGAACAATTAATTTGGAATGTATAAGTTCCTTTCTGCAACTCCTTCCCTTGAAATGTGCTCCAAGCCCAGATGTTGTGGCACAAAGTGTGTCATCATTACATCTCTTGCTTTTTTTATATATTTGCTGAGTGTGCTTCTGTTCATATTTAACAATGTCGAAATTCTTTCATCAGAGTCTCCTGTACGAAGTTTCAATAAATAAGCTCCAAGCGCAATGGCACGCTTATGAAAATCAGGCAATGCAGCTTCCAATTCTCTAAACTGTTGTTTGTGCGTCCTAGCCAATACCACACCATGTTGTCTTCCATTTGATCAATGTTTTCAAAATCTAAACTGTTCCTATCATTTCTGAGTAGCTCACAAAAATCCTCTATATGGGCAGCTGTAAAACTGTGTAGAGTATTTTCAGCCTCATATAAAAGTGCCCACAATTGGCTTTGCAGATGATAACTACATATTCTACAGTTTGGTGGAATATAATATTTGTGATCACTAAAGAGTTTCACCCTGACTGTAAATGGTACTAGAGGTTTGCACTAGACATGTGCAAAACAGTGCACCACGAAGTGATATTATATGTCATTACATTTCGTGCCGAGTAATATTACATTACACCATCACTTCAATCATCACGCGTGATGTTATGATGTAGCCCCATGCGATAGCACACCATCGCGCGTTCGAATGTAATGCAATGTTCTAGTGTAATAGAACATGTTATTGAAATAGTATAGTATCATAGAAGCGAGCAATACGATGTTGTCCGCGTGTCATTATGATGATTTATAATTACATGAAAGAAATTAAATGAGCAATAGTGTGATTTACTCACTATTGATGATTTAAATATACAAAGTTGATTTTCCTTCATACTTATACCTTAAATCAACAAATAACGGGTTTCTAGGCTTAGGACTGGCAATATTCTTAGGCGTAGGATTAAAAGTAAGTAAGTATCTATGAAAGTGTAATGAAAGGAGTCAAGGACCCATGAATATTGGCGTATTTAAAAATCAACTTAAATACAATGATTGCATGTTTTTCATATTACAAATTAAATGTGCTTATTTTTTATGTAGGTATATACATTTTTGTTATCTAGATTTTCTATTTTTTTATATACCGTCGGTCGAATCACGAAAAGGCGTATCTGTGTTCTGGTAAATTTTACAGCAGAGTAATTTTTATGAAATCGTCACGTCATGTACTGTCATAACTTTATGTCTTATGATTTAATGTGCTTGGTATGATATTTATGTAAATATGTAGCTAAGACTTTATATTTAAGAGAGAGAGAGAGAAGATTATATATTTAACCATAGTTTCAGTGTACTGTAGTTAATTATAAGGATATTTATATTTTTTGAAAAAAGTTTCACTTACGCCTTTTCGTGATGTACCCCTAATATCAGTAATTTTACTTACGCCCAGGTAGGTATTCGTTTAAGTGAAATTAAAAACATCGGTATGCATAAAAAAAATAACTTTATTTAAAGATAACTGAAAAGAATCACCAAATAATATTAACAGGTTCGATGCCACCCACAGGATAGAAATTCATTCGTAAGGCCAAATATGTTTACAGTATTTAAACACCCAGCACGCACCTGTGCGTGCACGGCACTGGGAATGAAATTTTCAGTACCAGTGCCGAACAACGCACGGGTGCGTTATCAGTTTATTACAGGATTTTTTGTTAATTACGAATAATACACGTTAATTTATTTAAGAGTGGTTTTTATTAGTTACTACTTGCATAACGCTAATGAAATAAACTTCAAAATAAACAAAATAAAAGTATGAATTGTAATGACACACAATTATCAATCAACAAATATAGTTAGAAATTGGTTATTACAGGCCAAGTTCTGAGTGGTAATTGTCGAAACACAGCACACAAAGTCCAGGTTTGTCAGGACAGGTGTCACAATACCAAGGAGAGTCACTACGTTTCTTATTCTTGGTGCACTGTCGGCATGGTTTTCGCTTGAGTCGCCCATTCGAAGTAATTTCAGTGGCTTTCTTTATTATATGAGAATTGAGTGTCACCCGACTTCTTTGAGTATTTGAAAGTCTATTTTCTGATAGATCTTCTGGCAGCAGCGCATTTATGATATTCAACCGGTAATCATATAGAGACAATTTAGGTTGGCCTGAATATTTATTATAAATCTTCATTGAATTGATGAACAGTAGCTGGAATGTGTGGATGGCAACCTTCATATACCAACGCAAAGTTTTTCTTGCGCAAGGATAGTAAGCTAAAAGCTGGTCTTGCCTGTCTACTCCTGACATATAATCATTATACTTGGATATGGCTTCCGGCTTTTGAGTAACTGGCCACGTTTATTTGCGACTGGAACCATTCTGTCTTCATACTGGGTAGTAATATATGACACAGCACGTTTGTCTTTCCACATGCCAACATGAACTCCTTCCCGAAACATTGAGCAATTTTCCCCTTTCTTCAATTTTTTTTTCATTACTTCGGGAGGATTTTCTTTCAAATCTTTCCGCAGAGTCCCCGTGCAATAGGTATTGTTTCCAAGCAGCTTCTTCGCTAAACTGAAACTATTATAATAATTGTCCATGTATAACTCATGGCCATTATTTAGTTTCCCCCGAAGTAGCTCCATGACAACTTTCTCCGCGTGGCCCTTTCCGGTGACTTCTATATCTTTTCCACCCGCATACACTCGGAACTTCAATATCAAACCATCTGGTTCCGTGAGCATATATAATTTTATGCCATACTTGTGGCGTTTGTTTTTTATAAACTGCCGAAAACTCAGTCGCCCTCTCCATAACACCATACTTTCATCAAGAGATAATTGTTTTGCAGGATAATAACATTCGGTCATCTTGTTGTTGAAGTAATCAATGATACTTCTAACCTTGAACAGGGGGTCCTCACTCTCTTCCTCTGAGGTAAAATGCAAACATCTCATTATAAGGAGAAATCTATTCCTGCTCATTTGTTGTCCAAAAATAGGCATTGAAAATAATCTGTCTTTTTTCCAGTAATCTTGTAGACGACTGAGTTGAATAGTTCCCATGTGGAATAGCAAACCAAGAAATATTTTTAGCTCAGGGACGACGATCGGTTTCCATCCAGTTATTCTTGAAAAATCTCTTCGCCTGCCTGGTGTTTCCCTAGTTGGCCTATTATTTAGCAACCTCTGTGCTTGTGCGTTTGTCTCTGTACAAATGATCGACAAAAAATCATCGGAGAAAAAGAAATTGAAATAATCTACAGGGTTTACTCCTGCAACTTCGCCATAGAATTGGTTTGATTTAGTAAAATCAATCTTTTTCATTTCACCAGTTGTGGTCCAATCGGACGTCGAGCCTAGTCCAGAGGGTTGGTCTGGTTGAACTTGCTCTTCAGTGCCTGATACAGGTGGTGAGCTTAGTTCTAGGTCTTGATCCTGAGCTGTAGATGACAATAATCGGTGTCTGGGAGGTTGCAATATGAAATTTGACAGGTTTACCTCACCTTCATCTTCTGATGCTGACTCCTCCTCATCAGGTTGGTATTCGTCCTCCGAATCATCATCGTACAGGGTCTCCTCTATATCACTGTCATCTAGAGCCGTAAACACTTGTTTTCGCCGCCTTTTAGACCCAGAAGGGCCTTCTCCACAGTCCATTTTTATTATTTTTTACTAGCACGAAAAAACAAAACCGTTCAAGATACGAAAAAACCACAAACACGTAACGATTTTTTGAAATTTCAAGCATAGTGCCGCTTCAAACACAACGTCCCAAGCCGTATGCCTGCATTGCACTGATTCTTTAAACTTTACTAGGCGCGAACACGCACGGGTGCGTGTTCGGCCCCCCACTTCGGCAGCGCCCCTCGCACCGGTGCGTGGATGGCAGCGAAGCTGTTAATAGGTACAAGAACTTAAATAATATTCTGTTTTAATTAATATTGCTGTTCATTTTCTTTTTATTTTAATCGTGAGGAAGATTTTCATAATAAATAACATGTTCTCTATTTCTTATTATTGGTGTATCTCCACTGCACATTTTCATGAGGTCTTCATATTTGTATTTTGAAATTTTATTCAAAGATTGGTTTAATTGTTCGACGTTTGTCCTCAGCCATTGTGTGTTTCCTCGCCTAAGTGATATAGATCTGTATTGTGTTTCCATGTGACTTGTTTTAACCTTTTGATTGCGTAATTAGAGACACAATAGTAAGACAATGGCGCGTGAACGCCGGCGTTAATGCGGGGATCAAGAGCTTAAAAAACAATATAGTTGGATTGTTTCGCACTACTCGGAATTCCATTACATCTGTCCACTTAAATGGCTCACCACTCTGGTCATCCTTTTTTAGCATTAGCAACTTTAATTTTGATGCAAGTTCTTTGAAATGTTTAAAATCATCATATTCAAGGAATTTAACCTCATATGGCTTTTTGCGTGCCAATCGAATGATGGGTTCCAATTGGCAGGGAACAAAGACTTGTCCTGCTTGTTCCATTGCAAATGCTACCGCGCTATGGACAGAATCGCCTTCGCTTTGGCCATGAAAGGAACAAAAATAACGCAAACTGATTTCTTCTATAGATCCACAGTTATTTATTAGATATAAAAGCATTGCAGCCATCGTGGAGTTTTTATTCTGGCCTACACAGCCGTCGCTAAATAGGAATATTTCTATTATCCCCTTTCTATCACAGTTTGATAAGAAATCATAGAGACAAGTAGATATTTCAGATGCACCTCTTTTACTGATCGTCTCATTCCATACATTGCACACACAATCTCTGGAGGCTATATCATAAATCGTGAAGTTATAATTTGCTAAACGTCTCTTATAAAAAACACTACTTTCTTTACTTTGCGGCAAATAAATGACTTGTTGTAAATCGAATGAAGCGCAACAAATTTTAGTATTTTCCATTGGTCGAATTTTACACTCATTTTTTATTCGTCGTACTTCTTCTTTCTCCTCTATGTGTCTCTCATATCTATCTTTTAAGTTCTCTTTTATTTCGCTTGTACCTTCCCTGTACGTATTACACAAACTGCATTGGTCTTTTTTTGGACTATGAAAAGATAAATTCATGGTAATGAATACGTTTCTATAAAGTGTAATACTAACTTTTTGGTTATAGTCCTTCAAAAACATTTCGTACATTTTCCTCAATGATAGATCATGGTGCAGATATTCTTTTTAACTATCTTTTCTACAGTAATGTGATTCCACACGTGGAAATCTGTTAATATGTTCAGTAATAAGTGCTCGCATCTGAGTGTCCTTTTCATGATAGACTTCTTGCCTTCCACCTCGTTTGTCTTTTTCTATTATACCAGTGGGTTGTAATTTTTGCATAGCCGTGCGAAAAGTCTTTTCTGAAATACCTACAGTTTTCAGAAACATTTTTTTACAAACTTTTTCTTTCTGTCCATTTAGTGGCAAGTAAAAGCAATGAGAAAATTTACGCCGAGATTCCGTGGCAGTAGTTTTCCGTGCTACCGGCTTTCTTTCAGCAAATCGAGTGATGTATTCTCGTTGCAAAGTTAGATCACCTAACGAATAAAAATCCTTAAATATATTTTCCCTTTTATTTTCATCAAAACGGTAGCAATGCAAACCTTGCTTTGCGCAGTTCTCTAGATTGCACAAAGAACCAACTTAGATAAGCACAAGATTGCACTTCAAGCAGCGACTCAAAATGAACATCGCACAATAAACAGGCACATTCAAAGCAGGTAGTCAAAATAGGGTTAGTGCAGTCGGCAAACTCACATGTCTGGTCTACTTCATTTAGGTTACTTTCAAGTAAAGCAGGATGTGTTATGGCAGTTTCAGAGCTTAGATGTTTTTCACAGGTAGATAAATCGTTGACAAAATGGTCATAGCAAAGTAGGCATGAACAGCGATGGCAGGCACTAAACACCTCCTCTGAGCAAATTGAAAACTGACAGTATTTCTGTTGTTCATGCCTTGTAGCTTTATACATCTCATCAATGTATGTGTCAAAAGGATTATATTCCACACCATTCAAAGCTGTTTCATAGCGGTTGTGCTCATTTTCTGGTAAAGATGTCTTACTAGCCAAATGATTAGCACTTTGACAGCCGACCGTTTTTTTGCGCGCACTCTCTGGGACGCCGGCCATTTTTTAAGATATTGTAGGATTTTTAAAAACATAACTATAAGTGCTATAGGCATAATTTTTTTTTATTTCGTTTATGTGTTATCTATTTTAATGATTTAAATAAAAAACATGTTATTATTATTTTTTCTTATATTTCAAAATAAACGCTGAATATGATACAAAAATGAAAAAAAAAAAAACTCTTACAACAACATTTTACTTATTTTAACCTGCGTAATTGGTCATTGTATGGTATTTTTTGAAACATGGGTAGTAACAAAGAGGTATAGTACAGTCTGGACAGTAATAGACCGTTTCCTTCCTTCCTCGTTTGCCAGTTTCCTTCTTTCTCATGTCGGCACAAACTTTGCACACTCTTGCCACATTCGTTTTTTTATCGGTGCTCGGAATCCTCTCCAGGAAGTGCCTGCCAGTCAATCTCGTGCTCTTACCCACAAAATGTGGTCCGTGTGAGGGTCCTGGCTCATCAGCTGATGCAGTTTCCACCAGCTTATCACCACAATTCATCAAAAATTGCGAGAATTTCGGACGGCGCCTTTGGTTACGAGACTTATTATATATTACATATGAATTGACCATTGCCCTCGCTACCAAGTTGAAAAACATTTTTTTCCACCACTTCATGGTCTTTCGGTTCAATGAGTAATAGGAGACATATTGGTCATTCAAGTCTACTCCGATTTTATTATGGTTGTAATCTAGTATACAATCTGGTTTTATTCTCTTGGTTATACCAACACCTTTTACTTTAGATTCTACCTCTGACCAGGTAGCAGCGTGTTTCGTTGTCAACATGAGCACATCACGCTTGTCTCTCCACTTGCAGGCGGTAAGATTTCCCCGGTGACAAAAAGTCATTTCATCTCTGTCTAACGATTGGTGACGCCAATCCTGAGGCAGACCACGACGATTCGCCATGACTGTGCCAACAAGGCGAGTATCATTCAGCCAGAGAATGTCGGCGATTACTGGGCTCGTAAAAAAGCGGTCCATGTAAATGGTGTGCCATTTTCCAAAAAATGGTTCGCACAATTCTCTGACAATAGTGTCCACAGATTTTGCATCACCTGTATAAGGGACCATTTTCAGTATGTACCCAGTTGCTGCGTCGCAGAGCATGTAGATTTTCATACCATATTTGTCTGGCTTATCTTTATTATATACTCGGAAGTGTATACGTCCCCTAAACCCACAAGTTCCTTCGTCTACTGTCAGGTTTTCGTTGGGATAGAAACTGTTTTCGCATAACTGACAAAGTTGGTCAAAGTACGGCCGGATTTTGAAAAAAGCGTCGTATTCAGGATGACCACGAGGTTTATAACGTGCATTTTCGTTCAAATGTAAGCAGCTGTAAATGGCTCTGAATCGATTGCGGTTCATATGCTTGCTGGCGAATGAAGTTTCAATTATTTCCCGCGTCGACCAATACGAATCAAAACTTTCTTTGTGGACAAGCGACATATGAATTATGATGCCAAAAAACAACTTCAATTCTTGGATTGTCACAGGTTTCCAATTGTACAGCATAGTACCTGGTTTCAATATGCCTTGTCTCAACTGTTTCGCTTTCATTACTGATGCGTAGCGATTTGTTTCTGTCTTGAGCAGTACCCAAAAAGAATGCGGGAAGAAAATAGAAAAACAGTCAAATTGTGTTGAATCTTCAGTTACCTGAGCTAATACTTGACATTGTTCTTGAAAAACTGGATTTTCACGCGGTTCTTGCATTGGTTGGTATGACCACCCATTACCTTCATCCATATCCCTGACAGATCGTGAAGTGCGGTTGGCGGCCCGACCTCGCGTAGATGAGCGCGTTGCCGGCCGACCGCGTCCACGACGCGATCTCGAACTTCTGATTCGTAAATTATTACGACCCCGCTCGGGCTCCTCTTCCGGTTCAATGATGTCTGGCGAATCGGTCTCAAATCGATCTTCGACCGATGCGACTTCTTGTAAGTCAAGAAGTAATTCTGAAGAGACAAAAAAACAATATAAAATCATGCTCGACGAAAATAAGTTTATGCTGATAATACATCAATTGAAATAGTAATTTACCTTCAATTTTATTATTTGGAGCTTCCCCAACGTCTGAGTCGTCATCATCTATCAAATATTCAACAATTTCAGTCGAATCGAGTCGGTAACTGCGTCGCGCAGAAGCCATTTCGCGCCAAAATACGTGAACGCACTTGCGAGTCGGCGGCGATGCGAGTACTGGCGCGCTCCAGTTGACAAAACCCCTCCCCACACCTACACCCTGCACCACAGGTTGATGATTGATGCACGTACGGATAGCTAAAGAAACCCGCTTGAATAGAGTTGCACGCCGATAACGTACTGAATGCGTGATTTTTTAACAAGTGGTATGAAAGTTGATAACGTAGTGACTACGTGATCGGCGTCCTGAGGGAAGAGCGGCATCACGTATTCACTACGTGAAAGGCTGTCAAAGTGTTAGAACAGGGAGATTCATGTTCGTAATGTTCAGTGCACAAGAAAGAAGCACATTTGGTACAGGTGCTCAAAATAGGATTATGACAATTAACGTACTCACAGCAATTTTTTACATCTTGCATGCGGTTTTCAGAGGCATGAAATGAAAGTGGTTCATCTTCAGATGAAGAGGATTCTAATGCTTCTATAACAGTTACTGTACCATACCACCATTTTCGTTCATATAACATTTTTACCTTTGTACCAACCGTAATCTTTTGACCTTTTCGAACAGCCAATAATTCTCGTGTATTGACAAAATTTTGAGTTCCATCCTTCCATTTCACCAATACGTCCAATGTTTACGAATTTCGCCCTCCGAAAAGCAGAAAAGACTGTAAAAATAACAATAATTTATTGTTACAAAATATGTTATTTATTCATATAAACCGAGTAAACACAACTTTCAAGTAATCATGCTATCACTACAACTATTTTTTATAAATAATCTAGTCAATAAAATAATCTAGAAACAAAAAAGTTAACTTTCGTCAAAATTGTAACCTAAAATTTTCTGTTTTATGTAAATGCAGCATAATATATCAAACAACTTACTTTACCTTGTGACTTGTACAAAAAACACTGGCTATTAACTTTTTAACTGCGCACAAATTCACTTTTAACACGATAAATTAATTATTTTAAGCTCCCGTAAACAAACACTGCAGCTTAGTATTTACACGGCGACGAATGACAGAAACGAGTTTCGAGTGGTCTTGATTTCACTCGCGCAAATTTTGTTACGCCTTTTCGTGAAAAAACATAATATGGTATGAACAGGCGTAACTAGCGATATGTCCCTTCGTGATTTTTTGAATTAGAAAGAAAAGTAGATAGGGCTCTTCGCAACGGTTTATAAGTGCAATTCCATTGCAGTTTTGGTTACGCCTTTTCGTGACATACTGAAACTTGACCTATAAATGTCAATGGTGCTAATATCTCAAAATCTATTTTGTTGGATACGCCCTTTCGTTATTCGACCGACGATACAATTTCTATATTTTTATATACACAATTTTTATTAGTGTACACTCTTAAAGCTGTAAAATATTTAATTACAGCTAATAAATATTAATTCTGATAGTTTTTTTGTTTTGAGTCGTGTCCGTCTCTCATTTAAAATTAAGCCAGCTTTCGAAAAGACACGCTCGCACGGTACTGAAGTGGCTGTAATGTTGAGGCGTTTCAGCATATACTTATATAGTCGTGGATACACGCCCTTCCGATCTTTCCACCACAACAGAGGATTTTCATGTCTTTTAATTAGTGGTTCCTCCATATATTTATCAAATTCCACAATACCGGCTGCAGTAGGGTTTTGAGGAACAAGAGCTGAAATCTCTTCATCAAAATCATCCCATATGGACCCAGTTTTCGGCTGAGGAGGAACCGGTACTTCTACAGCTGATTCCTGCGCAAACTGGGTTCGATCTGAGCCAATCCTAAGTTTCATATCTGATGCAGCTCTTTCGAAATTGCGGGGGTTATTAATCCGCTTTTCTTAAAACGAGGATCTAGTATGGTGGCCTCGCAAAGAAGTGTTTTTTATTTCTCCAAATCTTTGTTGCTTCTGAACTTAAAGAGAATTATGCAACTGCTGAATTTTTTTATTGTTCTCGGGCAAGTATTTATTTAAAGCCTGGTTAATTATTTTGCAAAAAACAATATATTTTGAGGCGGAAACATACGTTTCACCACTGATCTCTAGTGTAATCTCGTTAAAAGGTTTTAACAATTCTGTCGCCTTCTCAATCGTCTGCCAGTCTTCATGTGATAAACTTATATCTGGGCGCATTATCGCGAGGGTAGCGATAAGGGCTTCTTTTACCTTTAGTAACCTTTGCAGCGAGTCGTAAGTGGAATTCCAATGAGTAACCACGTCTTGTTTCAGTTTCAACGGCGCAATATGCATTTGCTCTTGAATCTCGACAATTTTCTTTTTTGCAGGAACGCTGCGGTGAAAATTTTCAATGATGTCTTTAACCCTGCGCTTTGTGTCAGATATAGCGTCCATACTTGACTGCACGATTAAGTTAATGGAGTGCGCGTAACAAGACAAAGAGCGCCAGCCGCCTAATCGTACATCACTTAAAATGTTTGCAGCATTATCGCTGACGATCACATTAACATACTGACTTATGTTCCACTCTAAAAATTTTGTTTCTAAGAAGTTTTTTAAATTTATGCTTGTATGTCTCTCGTTGAACTTCACGCACCCAATAATTAATGTACATAATTTGTGTGATTCAATACCAATAAAATGCGCAGTGATAGCTATGTACCCATCTTGCACAGACGATGTCCAGGCGTCCGTGGTAATACATATAGATGCAGCTTTTATTGTCTGTTCTTTAACTTTTTCTAATACATTATTGTAAACTTTTGGAAGAATGCTTTGTGACAGAGTCTTCCGAGTTGGTAAAGTATAGCCGGGATTTAGCATTTCGACAAACTTCCTAAACTCAACTTCGTCGACCATGCGAAGGGCGTGGTAGCCTTTTGCTATCATGCGAACTAATTGCTCGTCAAGCTGCATGCGGATTCTAAGCAGACATTTTTTTGTTTGAACATAATCTGCCATTGTAGGTACCTGCTGACCTGTCTCTGCTTTACCAATAATTCAGTAGTAGCTGTATCAGCTTGTGTACTGCATGAAGGTACCTGAACAGGGTCTATATCGCTGTCCGAAACACGAGCTCTAGTTGCAACCGTTGCCGTTTGTCTGCTGCTGTTTATTTGGATCGTGGGATGAACGGCTTTCATATAAACCGGCCGGCGGGTAATCGGCTTAAACTTCCTATCGAGCTGGACGAAACTGACAATATGCGGGAACAATAGCCGCATTTCGCCTTTTTGCTGGGTTCCACTTCATCGAAGTGATTCCAGAAAGGGCTATATTTTCTCTTACTCGCCATTGTAGTGTGTAACATTAAGTATACTTAGATTAATAACAGAGACCATGTCAGCTACGCCGAACAGTCGCTAAATATACTTCGTACAGTAAAGACGTCTTTTATTCCAAGACAACCAAAGTACCTCTACATGGCGACCCTGCCAGGGGCACGATGTCAGATTGCGTCGCGACGAAAGAATGTGACGGCGTCAGCGACTAACCGTGTGACCGCGTCGTAGACCACCGTGCATTATGGGAGCGATAGTGAAACACAAAGGTTACAAGTTAAATAACCATTTGTCAGGACACAAGCACAAACAAATTTTAAAATTCAAAAATGGGAAAAGAGTGCAGTAAATGTTTATGTGGAAACAAGGATACCATAATTACACAACACGGCAGTAAAAAAAACGGCGGAGCTGATGTCTCTTCGCACTTTCGAACGAGCAATATCCTACTGGGGGTGATGGTTGCTGTTTGCGCTGCAGCAGTCTTATACGTACTATACGCCCAATACAAGAGATGCCACAGTGAATGGGTACGTACAGGAATACAAAACGGCATGCAGGCGGACTTCATCAAACAAATTCAAGAACGGATGTCGGTCCGAGGACGAAGCCGCCCTGCTGAGGAGGATATTTCTTAACTGTGTGAACAAGTACCAATGCGAATAAGTACCTATACCTAAAGTGTTAAATAATTAAAATAAAAAGTGAATTGCATTCAGTGTTAAAAGTGTAATACAAAAAAAAGAACTACTAAAAAATAACCTCTACAATAACTACATCGTGTTTGCGAAATATGAACATTTTAAGAACTTTAAGTGATAAGTTTAGATGGTGTTAGTATTAAGTTGTGATCTATGGAAATACAGTTTAACAACATATACAAAGAGTTAGATTATATCAAAATAAGTCTCAGGAAATTAGGACCAGAAAAAAGATTACGAGAAGTAGGTCTAAGTAAAATTAGGAGAGCTAAGGAAATATATAACTTATATAAACAAAGTAAAAAGGAATAAGATGTAAAACACTTAACTACAGAATGTTCAGGGCTATTGATTGATAATTTGTGTAAATCTATAGAGGAAACTCATATAAAAATATTAAGTTACAGTGGGTCTAAGTCATCTGACAACATGGCAAGCTTCGATCTAAAAACGGCAAATTCGCTCATTCCTGTGATGGATGGTAACGAGGACACCACGGAAAAAATGATACAAGGTATAGAAATGTATGATTCTTGTTTAACAGCAGCAACAGATAAGAAACTACTAATTACTTTTGTGCTTAAAACTCGACTAACAAAATTTTCAAAATTAAAGTTAAAGACAGATTATTCCAGTACATACCTCTTAATTACAGATATAAAAACATTCCTTTTAACAAAACAGTCTGCAAATTCTTTACTTATGCAAATGAATAAATTATCACAGAATGATTTGAGTATAGCTGAGTTCGGTAGTAAGTTAGAAGAGCTTTTTATAAATTTTACTATTTCTCAATCAAACGACAACGAAGCTACGAGCGAAGTTTTACAACCAATAAATGAAAAATATGCCATTAAACGGTTTTCAGATGGTCTTCGCAATAGAAGACTCAGTACTATCATTGCGGCTCGCGACTACCAACAGCTGAAGGACGCTATTCGTGCAGCACAATATACAGCGTGAAATTTTAGTGGTTGTTTTCCCGAAGCGAAATGAGTTTGTGTCGGTAGTACAATCGATTAATATATATAAAAAAAATCAGACTCAATAAATGGCAGATTAACAATTGTGATAAACAAAACTCGAAAGCGACTTGAACCAATGGTAATACATCGCGCGATATCTACGAGGAACGCGGGCTGGGCGCGCGGTCGTTGCACTCGCGTATATATCAGCTGATCACTACTCCTGACTTAATAAAACACAAAACCCAATAAGTTATTCCAATTTTCCCTTCATACTTTTACGGGCTTAGGACCGTCGTAAATACTTTTTTGCCTACAACTTACAGATCACTGAGAAACTAATAAAAATCAAGATAGTTATCATTAAAAAATGTCTGAATTAGATGATTAAGTATTTAAGGCGTATTTAAAAAATGGAATCAACTTATTTACAATGATTTTGATTACCTAACCTACTTTCAAATGTTTATTTACAAGGTACGAGTAAGTACCTACTTACACTTCCCGGTAGCGGAGTAATTGTTCCAAATGCAAACCACTACGTTCAATGCACAAACGAGCACGTTTTAACTGATTGTCTTTCAGTTTGATTAGAGTGTCTCTGTCACGTCTCACGATATTGAAAGCGTCCACTATCGCACTTATCAACGCGTCGCGTGTTTGGTGTTCCTCACGATACACCAGGCGCTTGAGCTCAGACCACAAATAAAAGTCCAACGGAGTAAAGTCCGGGCTTCTCGGTGGCCAAGGGTATGGCCCGCCACGTCCGATCCAGCGCTGAGGAAACATCGAGTCCAGGTGTTGTCGCACGGCGCGCTGGTAATGAGCCGGGCACCCATCATGCTGGTAATACAAATCGTCTACCGGCACCGCTAGCGGAACGTCGTCTAATAAGTCCGACAAACTTTAAATTAGAAAAATTGTAATGCCGATTCATTTTTGAAAAGATGTCGATAACGTATTGCACGTATGACGTTCGCGGAAGGACTAAGCGCAGAGCGCAACATTTGGCTGCATCCTTTTATGTTGCGGCGCGGGGTGCCTCGCTTGCCGCGAGCGTGCAGGCTAGTTAATGCCGTATCACCATGCTCGAGAGCTTATTTTGCTATGAACATTTATTATTCACTCTTCCTTTGTAGTTTGCCGGCAGCGCGCGGCGGCGCGTGCGTTTCGTGTAGGTACCTACTTTATGTCTAGTGAACTACTATTGATTCTCGCTCTATCGAGTTTATGAATACTTTTTTAATGATTTGAAAAAAAAACAACATTCTTTTTTTAAGTTTAACTTTGTGTTTCGATAGTACTACTGATGGGTAGTCGTCCTGCCGCGGGAAAACAACCATTAAAAGTTCAGCGTGTATAACATTAGGTAACTAATAAAACGAAAACTAAGCTACAAGCTAAAATGTTCCTAATTAGATAATTATTCACATATAATTATAAGAACTTATCATTTAGGCAAAGGTAATGTCTTTATTTACAGTTTAGCACATTTATTTAGTGTTCAGAATTTTCACAGTCTAATGTCTTTACCTATTTACAATTAATCACATTTATTGTTCAGAAATTTAACATTCACAATCCAATGTCTTTATTTACAGTTTAGCACATTTAGTGTTCACAATTTTCACAGTCCAATCCTGTCTATTCTATACACTTATATATTGATCGCAGCCACAATCACTCACTATCACAAATTTGAGATATTTATAAATATTCCAATAAAGACGCGTCCTTGACCGCGTTAGTAAACAAACTAAAAAATATCGCAATAATATTTGCATTGCAATTCGAAATAAAAGGACAAGGACAGTTGAGTCCTACGACCGGTGGTGGTGTCAAGGAAATATAAACCCTTTTGTAATAAAAATAGAGTTCTAAACAACATACTAAGTCACCTGACCGGGCGAAATACGAAATCGCATTCGCCTAGTTCCAAACTTCCGATATAAATCGAACATTGCCGATGCTATGTGTTCGGGAGTAATCGGGACGGCTCGGTTCGAGCTAGTCTGCAAGTCATGTCGCGAGCTAGAGCTACTGCGATGCTACCGCGCGCGTGTTGTTTAGTGTAATGGTGTGATGCTTATTTTAGTCGAGTAATATGTGATGTTAAAGTACGCACTTGGGTGATATTACGCGTGATACATCACTCGCATTACTTACACATGTCTAGTTTGCACCGAAGCGAGATTTCAACAACCGATTGAATTCACCGGTGATTGGGCTATCTCCGGTGAAAAACCGGAGGTCACCGGAGAATAAAGAAATTTTGTTTCCTTTTATTAATTTATACATTAAAAATGAAGAAATAAAAATAATCAAATAATATAATTTATATAATCATTTATTAAAAAAAAAAAAACATTCTATAAAGTTAGCAAATGCTGATTTTGATTTAAGAAACAGTCAACAGCGTCATAGCGTAACATGCTTCTTCTATCATTTAGTATTTGTCCTGTCGCATGTCGTCGAAAATACTCTCTCTGACCTTACAGAAGTAGCAGGCACAGTTAGGTATTTAAAGGCTATTTCGTCTAAAGGCTTTAATTTAAATGTTTATTGAATTTCCAGAATTGCACAACTTCATCCCAATTGTGGCTTTTTTCAGGTTACTGTGTTTCCGTATACATTTTAAATAAATTAATTGCCGTGGCGGATGTCATATCTGCATTACTGGTGTTTCTTTTTAGAAATCCAAGCAAATCCGGGCGACCAGTTTCTCTTGTACTATTTTCACTTGACGTGGCTATTTCTTCTGCGCTTTGAGATATGTTTCGGATCCGGAAAAGATTATTTATTTCTGCCTTTACAGCATCTTTAGCAGCCAATTTATTTTGCAATTGTCTAAAACTGTTTCTAAAAACGGGATGCAGTATAGTAGAAATTCGACAAACAGTTCGAGATTTGTATTCCAATAAACGATCATTCATACAGTTTTTCAATGTTTGTAAAAATATTTCATCTACCGCTGTAGAAATTCTGGGACCCAAACTTTGAATGTTATCGAATAGCCCGTAAATAACAGGTATAATCAAAGTAGAGGTTGGATACTGGTCTCCGCTTATCATTTGGGTTGCTTGCTTAAATATATCCAGCAAAAGCACCATATCTTGTAACATTTTTTCTTCTTCTGGGCTAATTATTTGAGGTGCTTGAGGCAGTTTTCTCTGTGCGGCAGTTATACTATCAATTAACTTTAAAATTCTTTTTATCATATAATAAAGGCTATTCCAACGAGTTGGAACTTCCTGTAGTAATTGTAAAGGTTCTTCATCAGGATTTCTCTCCTTTTGTTCTTTGTGGAGTGTTAGTGTAGCAATATTAGATTTTTTGAAATATTTAACAATTTTTTTTACACTTTTCTACCAAGTTTATTAAGCTGTTGCCATTGTCTTACTATTGTGTCTCTAATTACGCTAATCAAGAAGTTAAATCAGGAATGTTTAAGGAATCATTTACAACCAAATTCAGTGTGTGCAAAACAAGGTAGGCTACGTACTCCTAACAGTCTAGCCATTTTTACTACGTTGGCTCCATTATCTGTTGTGATGCACACAACTTTATCACGGATTTCCCATTCCGTCAATATTTTATGGACCACATCTTTTAAATAAAGAGCGAAATTTAGAGCGTGAAGGAATAACAAGCATACAAACACGGTCACAAACTTTCGTCTTTATAATATTAGTGCGATATGCATTGTGGATTTGATATTATACACTCTAATAATATAGAAAGTAATTTTAATAACTAGATTTCTAGGTTATTGATGAATGATAAATAATTAACATTTCTTGGCTTATGTTAAATAATGAGCAGATATGTTCTTACAGCTAATAGTAACTCTACTAGATATATCGTCGTAACATTGCCATTTCGAACCTAATTGGCAATGGTATTTGTAACGTCCTATAGCTTCAGGAGTCGAAGATGGCAGTAATTCAATAACAGACAATAGATTGTACTCTGTACCTTTTAATGGTAATTCATTTATGCGTACTTCTATGTTGAGTTCAAAAATGTAAATTTTCTTTAAATTATAAACTATGCTTCTTATACCATCATCGCAGCTAGAATGTCTACAATTTGACATATTCCTAATTTTGCATTTGCTCCATTGGTGTAATATCTGTAAGGCGTTCTTATGTGAGGATAGACAAATTAATAAATAAAACTAATAAATAAATATTGCTATCGCAATCAATTATTGAATTTTCAGACTCATGGCAAAAAAGCACATTTTCTATGAACCTTGTTTACAGTGTAGCGTTTGCGGGTTAGATCTCTAATACTAGATAAATAATACGCAACACTATCTACATCAAAATTTATTAATTAGGGTCGCAGGAACAAAAGGCCGTTTTTTCTTTGTATATTGACGACTATGGAGGTAGGCGCGCTAATTACTATCCTGGTCACTAAGACGTTGGAGAACGAGGACTAGGCGCCAGCAGGAAGACGTCCCGCAGGTAGACGAAGGTCCGGAGGGCTGCCGAACGGTTGGATGAACTCAGGCCAGGTGCCTGAACCGGAACTTTGGACCCTGGAATTTTCCAGTCGTCGAATAAGTTTCTTGTCTCCCGGCTTATATTTGTCTGATTGTGACTGCAACAGTGCGTAAGCGCAGGGCAGAGGATGTACTAAGGCGCTTAAGGCGAATGTGTGCATGTCACAATCGGTTCCGGAGCGGGAAAAAATGAAACTACACTTGAAAGCTAGTAAGCACTAATGAACAACAAAATAATACGGAACAAAACACCAACAGAAGATACAAAAATGGGTAATACAATTTTTGTCATGTAATGGCCGTATTCAGCATGAATAAGCAAAAAAGTAATTGTCAACACTTACCCAATACGGGGTTAAAACTGAAGCTAGTTTTTTTTTAAAAAAAAGATCACACGTAAGACGTGATCAAAGCCGTGAATATTTAAAAACCACGTAAAATGACAAACGCTAAATATAATAAATAATACGTAAGGAGCGTGTGAACGTGTATTAGCGTTCCTGCACACGATTCCGTCACCGCGCCGACGTCGCACAATTACACTGTAGATACGAGTCGCGCGAAGCCCGCCACCGCGCGCGTTTAACTGTTTGATCCATTCCATTACCTGCCGCGTACGAACGTGCACGCCGCGAGATCGCACGTGACGCAAAAATGTCTAATATAATGAAGAAAAAGAAGTTTGTGCTTGCTTACCATATGTATAGAAAATGGCAAAAAGAACGTCGAGTTACAAAGTTGTGGGTTCATCCTATGCTGTCGGCACGGGAGCAATATGGTGAATTTTATACACTTTACGAAGATCTCCGAAAAGACGAGGCCAAGTTTTGTGATTATTTTCGAATGAATTACAAGACATTTTATAAATTATTAGATTTAATAAAGAACAAATTGCAACACACAAATACAAATATGCGAGCAAGTATATCTGCTAAGGAGAGATTGGTTGTTACATTGAGGTAAAGTAACATAATTATATATATTTTTTTAATTATTCTGATGTAATGTAGAAAAATCAAAATCAATCAAGCTTGAAGTAGATGGACTTGGGATGCTTTGTAATGAATCGTTTTCAATGCTATAATTCGAAGCCTGTGATTGAACTCTCGTACTGGGTCCATCAGCAGTATTGTAACCGTAGTGTGCCGGGGTGTCCGTTGCATCTGCTGTGCGTAAATGATGTGGAGCTCTATAAGTATTTTTATATTGCATATTTCTTATAATATTCAATACTTGATACTGGAATTCAACAATGTCTTCGTCTTTGAAGCGTTCCACGGTAGGAGCTATACCTTTAAAAAAAGACATCATTCTACTATCGTCACCTTTTTCTAACGTTTCCATAAACTTAATCATTTTCTTATCTACAGGATTTATTTCTTCGTTTTTCTTTCTTTTTTTGACATTAGTAACTTCAGTTTTTTTTTCTTCCGGCATGTTTGATCCAGATTGGGGTGGCCGTGGGGTATTTTTTTTCAAAAATTGTAAATTATCATAATATTGATATTTTGTACTGGTTTTGCACCTGATCCAGATTTCGATTCACGTATCTTTTTGTCGCATTTCATCCACGCATCTCTTATATTCTTCCATTTCTGAGATATTATTTTACCTGAAATAATTAATATTAATAATCCATTTTATTTTTATAATGTTTTTTTTCAATTGCAGGTATTTAGCAACCGGAACTTTATTAGCCGATCTTGAATATCGTTTTAGAATGGGAAAATCAACTTTAAGCGTAATCATACGAGAAGTGTGTTCTCTAATATAGTCTGAACTTTACCCAAAATATATGAAAATGCCATGTATGAACGATTGGCTAGAAATAGCAAATAAATTTGAAGTTTCTGCTAATTTCCCTCATTGTGTCGGTGCTGTAGATGGAAAGCACATCAGAGTAATTAAACCAAATAAAAGAGGATCGATGTTTTTGAACTACAAACATTACTTCTCGATTGTATTGATGGCAGTCGCCGATAGTGACTACAACTTTATTTGTATCAACGTCGGTGCTTATGGAAAGGATTGTGATTCAGGTTTTTTTAAAGATACAGCTTTCTGGCATAACATGATTAACAATACTTTAAACTTGCCAGGACCTACTTCCTTACCTAATACCGACATTGCCTTGCCATATGTATTCGTAGGCGATGAAGCATTTGCACTACATCAGAATTTACTGCGCCCATATAATAGTCAACAGCTTGATGCAGAAAAATCCGTTTTTAATTATCGGTTAACAAGAGCGAGACAATATGTAGAATGTACCTTTGGGATACTTGCCAATAAGTGGCGAATTTTTCATTGACCTTTAAATGTGTCATTGGATTTGACTGTTGATGTTGTAAAAGCTTGTTGTTTACTGCAAAATTTTATACACAAAGAGAAGGGCGTAAAAGGGGTGCAAGAATCTCTAAGCGGGTGTGAATTAGAGGAGTTTTTGCCATTTGATTCAACAGAAATAGTTCCTGCAACAGCTAATAATGTACGTGTCAAATATAAGGAGTATTTTAATTCTGAATATGGCAGTGTACCATGGCAAAATAATTATTGTTAATATGTAGCACGATTCGCGTTTCTATCTAGCGGGAATACTCGAGCTACTACCAGTAGCAAGTGATTGCTTGTTTAATGTAGGTACCTACCACACGAAATTGCTCACGAGATATACTATCCACACACTATATAATATATAGAGGTACCCTCTGTTGTATTACGATTTAAATAAAAAACATACTGATCGTGTCTTGTCCTAAAGTTCCTTTAAGTCAGCTACATATAATTATATTTTTTCGATTGGCCCCACTAGATAGAAACACATTAATAAGAATTAATAAAAATTTGTAAAAAGATACTTACCGTATTTATTTTTCTCCGTATCAGGTAGTTCTTGATAAGTTCTCATTCATTATATGGCAGATCTCAAACCAAGCTTTTAAACATTTACGCTTGTCTTTATATATTTCCAAAGTTTTGTCCCATAACACTTCTCTGTCCTCCACTAAACTTATAAACGTTTCGTAATCAAAACTTTCCATGGTAATTTCTTAAAAAGTTACGCACGTGCACGTTCGTACGCGGCGGTAATGGAATGAATCAAACATACAGGGAGGGGAACGCGCGCGGTGGCGGGCTTCGCGCGACTCGTATCTACAGTGTAATTGTGTGGCGTCGGCGCGGCGATGGCGCGGTGACGGCACCGTGTGCAGGAACGCTTACGGCTGATATGTCCGATCCACAGAGCTATACTATTTTATAACTGAAACAGAGGTCTATCTCAGGGAGAAAATGAAGTAACACGATTTACGCCATCTGATGGCTGGTTAAGTATAACTACGGGTGTACCGTGTACATACAAATGTATAGGTACGTATCTATACTTGTTACCTACCTCTAGCGCTATACATTAGAATTGTTACCTAAGTATTACAGGAAAAAGTAAAGTAAAACAATGTTTTTCTTCGGTTAAATTCATTTATTGCTTTCTTTTAAAACACTTAAGTTTTTGGCTTTCACTTTATACAAATCTGTATCATCATAACTCTCTCTTATTAACTAATATTTTATTTAAATCTTTACAATAATTATATATGAAGAATCTACAGGATATTTTTATTAAAAAATCAATTAATGTCTCATTGTGAGTGGTGCATTGCACAAAATAGAAATTTAAATGTTTTTTTTCTAAATGTTCTTTCAATATTGTATAAATATCCTGCAGATTCGAAATACAATTTAAGAGAGAGTCGCTAGGATTGCAAAGCCATTTTTCATTTGCGTATTCCCTGTACTTTAAATATTCAGGGTCATGTGAAGATATTAAATTTTTATTACATTGATCACACCCCTTGAAGACTTTTCTTGGCGCTTCTAACAAAATATCCGCTCACATATTGCAAACCGCCGATTTTGCGAGGATCATTTTTTTCTTCGAAGGGTGTGAATGTTATTACGGGAATATTTTGCAGTTCGCAATGTTTTTGGTCCCCGCCTGTGATGAGTACTTCATGTAATGCGTAACAGCTGTCTGCTTCACAATTTGCCCCTGGAGCATGGACACTAGAGAGGCTATTAACAAATAGCGTTGTAAAAGCTGCTTCAAATTTTTCCGGCGTAGGGTTTACGTTGCGGCATCTGTGGCTTCTTATGGACCCAAAGAAGTTTTCTATTGGATCCTGATTAAAATGCCGCATCCAAATCGCAATTTTATTTAATGATACTTCAATGCCCACTAGAGGGCATTGAAGTATCCATACCCAATTTTTTAATGTCGGAACATACTCATCGTTTAAAGTTTTTTTATTTATGAAACTCATAGACTTCATTAATTCTTTTGATTCCATCCAAATCTTATGGTGTACAGATCTAGGCGTTGCAGGTCCAAGAAGAGGCTTACCATGTTTCTTCCTTTTGCCAAAGCTTCCATTTACGGAGTCAAATAATTGATCAAAAAAGAGTAGGATGTCTGCTGTATTTTTGGCTTCTTTTGATATTATGCCTTTATCTGTAAGATAAAAACACAAGTTTTTAAAATGTATTACACTCTTTAAATATTAAAAAAGAATTAGGACTGTATATTAACATAATAATAATATTCTACAACTTTCACACCACGCCATCTAGTCGCAAACTAAGCAGAGCTTGTGGTGTGAGTACTAGACAACTGATAAACATACATATATATTTCTAAATACATTCATATTTTCTAATTACACCCAGACACAGAACAAATTATTGTGCTCATCACACAAACATTTATCCTGGGTGGGAATCGAACCCACGACCTCCGGCATAGCAGTCAGGGCCACTAACTACTAGACCATCAGGCCAGTCAAATATAGCAAGTACTTATATTATTTTCTTTCACTAATATTATTGTGAGTTGTATAAAATAATGTAAGAACACCGTCGGAAGTCGACACCGGAAGACCGTCGCCAGTTTGCCCATGCTTAGGCTGAGATTGCAGTGGTCGCTATGTACCCCCGCTCCTGTACCGGTGTTCATTTTAGAACCATCCGTGTACCATACCTGGTTCTTCCCTTTGTGGGGTTTTATCCCACCTTTCCATTCCTTCCTACTCGGAATGTAGATCTTAAACTCCTTTTTGAGATTGTGAATGGTATGTATTTTGTCACATCCCATGTCCATCATCCAGTCAAGTTCCCTGTTTGGTCTTGTGTTTGTATGGTTTGTTTTACATCCGGAGTTCGTTGTGTAAAGGGGTGAGATTGAGTAGCGTTTCCATCGCCGCAGTTGGCGTGGTCCTAAATGCTCCTGTAATGGCCATGCAGGCAGTCCGCTGTACTTTGCTTAGGGCCTGTCTGCAAGTTGCCAGCTTGGTTCTGGTCCACCATACGATGCTCCCGTATGTGATCAGCGGTTTCACCATCATGGTGTAGATCCATTTGATAACCTGGGGTCTAAGGCCCCGTGTCTTCCCATAGGCAGAGCGACACATGCCAAATACTCTTAGAGCCTTGTTTGCTGTCGCTTCGGCATGGCTTTTCCACGTGAGTTTACTGTCTAGGATTACGCCTAGATATTTTCCCCCCTCCCCTCCCCGTCCCTTAAATCGACGGTCCGTAAAGGAAATTTTAACCCTTTCTAAGGTTATGTTTACGTTTCAATTGTCATTCACAAACAATATGCAGCCGAATAAAAGAATTAGGATTCTAAGTATAATGAAGTTAATAAAACGCAAACAATAAAATAACAAGTCAAATGTAAAGTATTGTACCTGATAACAAGATGACAATGCAAAAATCACTGGTACCGGTAACCTCTACCTGTCAAAAAGTTTTATCGAATTTTTTACACTTATTTGCTCTTTATTGCACGAATTTAATACGGAATACACTTAAATACTCTATGTACTTGATGACTAATTGGAAATTGGGTTAAAAACATAGAAAATTAACATTTTAAGTTATAATTTTAAGGGACTCGATGTTACTCGATATTTTTTGCTACTGGCTGAATGAGCATAATCAAGTGGTTGTATTTGTCTCTCAGGGGTTTTTTCTTTAATCAAGTGTGCAGAAGTCGAAGGCTGAGGTAACCTCAGTGCTCATTGGTCCCGCAGCTGAACGATCAGCCGAAATATTTTGTTGTGTTGAATTGGATTGGGTTACTTCCGATATAGTAATTTCGGGTTGTGATGCCTCTAAAAGAGTTGACGTTGAAGTAGTTGAAACCTGAGATGTTGATACCAGGTTTATATTTTCAGATGGCAAAGTCTCTGTGTTTGTTGTTTCTTCCGCTATAAAATCAGCCTCTGTGAATACATTTCTGTCAAGTGGCCATATTCCACATTTTCTAAATCCATTAATTGCGGTCAGCATTGTCACTGCTTGTAAATATGCTTGCCCAAATAGCTTTGCTACTTGGTAGGGTGTAACTACGCGTCCGGAATAATCTCTTAGCCACTTTTTCACTTCTGCACCTATCATGTACTCAGAGGTCTCATAAATGCTACGTCTAATGGTTGTAATTTGTGGGTGCAATGGGGTGGTGTACACAACAGTATGACATGATGCTCCTTTGCGTAATCTATCAAATCAACATTTTTTGTGTGTGACGCATGACCGTCCAGTAGAAACAAGACTGGTTTTTCCTTAGTTGAGTTTACGGTTTCTACAAACTTTTTGAACCAATTATAGAATATTTGTGAAGTTATCCAACCATTGCCCCTACAGGTCCCCCAAAATACCGGTGGTGCATCATCCAGCAACTCATTCTTCATTCGTTTTCTGGCGTAGATAAGCATTAATTTATTAATTAATTAACATTAATAGATTAGCATTAATAACTCAAAATTACTTTTTTTGTGGGAAAACGCATAAAAAGTGTGACATGTTTACCTTAATGGCTTCAATTTATAACAAAGAAAATACAGAAATGGTTTAGGTCAAATCCAAAAGTAGGGATGGGTAGCGTAATTAATGAACTAATAGATTATCGTTAAAAATTTCAAATTTTTTAGCAGGAAGATGCTTAAATAAATGATTTAAAAAAGGTTCGTTGTTACTTCACTTTTCAATAAAATATTGTAAACAAGAAATTTAGATTCGGATGGAATAATTGTAAATGTGGCAGTTTTATATTAAAATCATCTGGCAAATTGACGAAATATTTCGATTTTTTGCATTGTTAACCTAACTTAATTAACTGTTAGAGAAGTATTCGTTATTGCTTGTATGTTAATTTTAATTGGCTAATAATTAAAAAACATTTTTTTCGTAAAGAAAAGCCGTGTTTCTTTGTTTTATCCGCATTTATTATCAAAAATGGTTAAATTTGAATGTAAAACCTTATAAAAACATAACAAAAATCTTCCCAAATTCTTCTTCTTCTTCTAGTTTTATAATGAAATTAACAAAATATAAAATATTTATTAAAACTAAGAAAATTGTTGAGACTAGAGTTAGGTTGTGGGCGGAGGCGAAAGGCTTTTTAAAAAGCCTTAGGATTAAGACTAACTTTATTGCATGATAAGAATCTTATATACTATTGTGTTACAATGGGTGCTTATTCTAAATGTTTCCTGTTATCTTTATGATACCAGGAACGTGTACTTGCTATCATATATATTACCATATTAACAATGAAGGTTATTGTGTAATAGCCTTGATAAGTGTATACAATCGAGGTTACGCTTATGTAACTCTAGCCGTAAACAAACTTAATCATTTTGGTTTTATTATGCAAAAATTCACACAATTAAATCAAGTAAAAAATGAGATAATGAAGTACCTATTAAATTAACTTAAAATATTGAATTATTAAACCCTGTATAAAAGGAAGGGATCAATGCTTTTGAAATAAGCTCTTTTAAATCGTTTTTCTTGTTTGGACTTATTTCTTATTTATTGAAATGTGCTACTTGAAGTGTTATTTCTGTAGTTGATTTCATCTTCTTTCTTTTGTTTCCTACATTAACTTCCATGTAGTTTTTATCTTTGTGTGATGTTTTGTAGAAAAAAATGGTAGGGTTTTCTTTGGTAATTTTTAAAACCTTTATTTCATTCCAATCAACATTCTGTCCATCTGTATTGTTCGTAAAATTATAACCCCATTATTCTTGTAATACTTTCAAATCGTAAAACGATCCAAAATCATCTCATGCACAATTAACGGAGGTTTAGACTTTTTGGCATTCTTAATTAGAGGTCTGGTCTGGTCGGGTGTATATATATTGGCCCAGATTTCAAGTTTTTCTTCACCTTGCTCTCGATGAGGCTATGTACGCTATCAGCTTCGTTCTGCGTATGTTCCCGTTTCAAAAATTTATGCGTAATGCTCTTTATGTTTGCACAGCATAAAGAAGTGATGGCAATTTGACCAAGCCCATCCAACCAACTACAGCCAGAAATTTCACCATTTCGTCGACGGTGACTGGATACCAAGCGTGAGAGCGAGCTTGAGGAGCCACATCGTTGTCTGCTAATAAGGTCTGAGTAGCAAAAAGATTTGTTTGGTCAACAATAAGTTCCAAAATGTCTCTTGTCAGAAAAAGATCAAAGTAATTAACAGGGATTGCATTTGCCAAGATGCCAGAATATACAAGGTCATTGAAAAAATACCCAAAACCTCTTAATCCTGATTTCATATCATGACCCTGAACAATATTTGGTCTACGACTTTGACCTCAACTAAACAACGTAGCCAAAAACAATTTGTTTTCATTTATTTGACGTCTGTAAAATTTGCGTATACTACGCGCGTACCCATTTTGATAGCCGCACCGCGCGCATGTTAAATTGGACCTTGTCGACTTGCGTTTAACAAGGTAGATACCGTACCTACAGCTGATTTGCTCAATTATTGGCGATTATTAAGTGCAAGCAAACAAAATCGAGTAAAATAATAAATGTAGGCAACATACAAGTAGTACATTGACCCCTGAATATTTCATCGCATTATTCTACGCTAATAAGTATGTACCTACATAACAAAGCGTCATTCTTCAATATCAACAGATGGATGAAGTACCTACATTACTTTAAACACTTTGTTTTGATGGACTACTTAGTCTTGTTGATAAGTGTGTCTCCTGCCAGGGTTGCGGAATTTGTCCGAAAGGGTTACCGTGGCCCTGGAACGCAAAGGGCATACGAAGGAACACGGGTGGGTTTTAGTCAGTAAGAGTCTGACACTCCCCTCCGCTCCGCCCAGAGCGGAAGAAGTCATTTGATGAATTCACATCCAATAAAAAAAAAATGTGTCTCATCTATGATAGGTAAGTGCAGTGCCATTTACTCTGAATGGCCCTGCCTAATTGGTGTTGTGGTCGCAAGCGCGGCTACTAAGCGCTAGGTCCTGCCGTCATCGATCTTGAACATCTGGGCGGAGTCAAAGCGCTAGGCCTTGCGCGACAAAACAAAACATTGTGTTACGCGGCGCTTCATTGTGCACCAGAACCATTATTAATTATGATCATAAATTATTATTTTAATAGAAGGGTACAGTAAGCGGAAGTGCACGCTAAGGATTGTATTGCTGTGAACAAGCGGTACAGGCCATACCTATATCTGGTGGAAGGCACCTAACCTAATGAGATTTTTAAGTAAAAAACAATAAGTTCACTTATTTAACAAAAAAAAAACAATGTGAATAAAACTTCAAACAGCTGATTCGCAAAAGTTCACGTTTGAGGTCAACGAGCTTTATACCTACGAGAGCGCTCGACAAAATCGAAACAGCTCGCAGTGCCATATGCTGATTTTAAAAGATTTTTGTCAGTTCGGTTTTTATGTTTATCGCAAAACGATGTGAACCACATATTTCTATGATGTGGACTGTGTCTGTTAGTCGTACATTCGAATTGATAAGTTATCAGAATACTTAACAATCTTTTCTCTGAGTGTCTTGTCTGTGTGTATGTATTTGATGTTCTGAATTGAAATAAAAAATCGTATTGTGAACGTGTTTACAATGCTGCGTGAGGAGTGTGTCCAGGACCCCACTTTTTTGCCTCGTGTCCACTCTGAAACTCTGCGTCGTGCTCAGGATCTAGCGAGCTGGTGGCGACCAATTTAGTTAGAAATAAGCGAGCTTAGGGTGAGTAAGTTCAATAATTCATACCTACATTACGATCGATCGAATGTCGAACATCCGGGAATTATTATTTAGGAATGAGATTTTGTTCGTGTTTTTTCTTATCGTTATTACTTACATCATTCATCAGTGTTATTGATTAATTAAAATTGATGGTAGATATGTGATTTCAAATGTTGTCATCAGGTACATTTCAAGATTCCCTTTAGTTTTGTTATTGTGGTAAATTGGTAACTACCGGTCAATAATTTTAATTCCACTTTCCCTTCATACTTTGCCAGGCTTAGGACTGGCTACATTAAAAATTAAAATGCAGTATTAAATAGCAGATGTCAATCATTACAAAAACAAATCTATCGGATCCCGATGCCCCAGCCACACGCGAGTGACACAGCGAGCGAGAGAGCGAGGCTAGCGCGTGATCTCAGTCCCAAGAAATTAATTGTCTACAATCTTATTTGACGAGTCGCCTACCCTGAATTCAAAATATGAAACCGCTAATAATTACTTATTTAGCGAGTTAGTACATAACCGAGCTTAGTCAATTTAAGTTGCCTATTGACTACTGAGCGTCTCGCTCGCTCGCCGGTACGTGTATGGCGATGGCGCCAGCTTTACAGGGTCATTAAACTTTAATCATTATTTGTTTAATGTAGGCGTATTTCAAAAGTGGAATCAGCTTATTTACAATCATTCGTTTTCTATTTACAATTATTATTATTTACACGATATTGTTACCTCGCAATCGCAAGTCCCTCGGATGGCGATGGTTATCACGCACAAAACGTTCAAAATAATCACCGCCACATCCAACACAAACACCACATCGGAACACAGATTGTTCTTCAACCCGAGCTAACACCTGTGGGTTACTCCGAATCAGGTTAAATGCTTCATTAATTTTAGTTATTAGCATTTGCCTATTTTCAGCTGCACCGCCGCTGTACACTAAACTTTTAACATGACCCCACAAGTAAAAGTCCATTGGGGTGAGGTCTGGCGATCTCGGAGGCCAAGCATGAGGTACGCCTCGACCTATCCATCGTTCGGGATACTCTTCGTTCAGCTTTGCTCTAACTGCAAGAGCTGCCGGAGCCCCATCTTGCTGGTAATAAAAATCACGCAAATCGGCAAGCGGTAAATCCTCTAACAAAATTGGCAAGGTATCTGTTAAAAACCTTAAATATGTTTCTCCAGTAAGTCGCTCAAGAAATACAGGGCCAAGTAACGTTGACCCCACAATTCCTGCCCACACGTTAACTCGAAAGTCATGCTGAAAATTATGAGGTCGTACTTCGTGAGGATTTTCATATGCCCATGTGTGTTCATTCCGAGTGTTGAAAAGCCCGACACGACCAAACGTGGCTTCATCAGTCCACAGTACCAGCGGCCGTTCAGACAGGAACCAGTTGCAAAATGCCACTCGTGCTGGTTTGTCGGGGTCTATGATATCTTGAACACGTTGGAAATGAAACGGGTATTTGCCTTCATTGTGTATGACACTCCAAGCAAAGTATTGGGGAACGTTGAATCGTGCTGCTGCGTCGTATGTGCTGGCTGACGGATTTGCTGCAAAGAAGTCCAGTATTTCTTCTTCTTCACGCACTGTATGGGTTGGCGGACGACCGCGGTCACTGGACCTAGGTCGAAATTGACCGGGATCACGTAGACGCTGTGTTGCAGATAACATAGTTTCATAGCATGGTCTACGTGAGTTAGGGAAACGTATTGCGTATTCACGGCAGGCCAACGACACGTTATCATCGCACCTTGCAAGCATCCGCACCATCTCCGTGTACTCAATGTTGGTATAATGGAAAGACATGATACTTAATATATACGTAGTTAATTTACTAATACGCGCGAATTTCGATAGCGGTATACGCGCACGCGTGTTCTTAGAGTAAGGCACTCATGCGACTGTCACCCCGAACCCCGCGCTGTGCGCCCGCTCGCTTCCTTTTGCATATTCGTACCTATTCTGGAGCATGTGTCGCGCCGTTTGATCTAGCCGCGCCGGCCGGGCGGCGGCCTTTCGTCGGTTACCGCATAAATGATATATGCAAAATTTTGACTAAGTTTATTTTTTTTGTATGGAAAAAAAATGCTTCGAAATTTGAAAAGTCTGAGAACAAATGTTGTTCAGGTTCATGATATGAAGGCAGGATTAAGAGGTTTCGGGTATTTTTTCAATGACCCTGTATATATCTTCCAATACTGAAAAAGACACAGTGTACTCCTTTGCTTCTGGATCAGCATTGTTTGGCATTTCCCATTCTGTGTCTGAAATGTCTGATGAAGTGGCTCCAGAACTACTAGGAATATCACGTAATGAAATTGTTGCTGTTCGTAGAGTTCTTCGTCTTGGTATATTTGGCAAAGGAGGCAAATGATCTTCTGAAAAGGTCAACATTCTCCTTGATGATGTAGCTGGTGGATTCCAAGCTTCTCCTTCGGTGTCTGATTCACTGGTATCTTCATCATCTTCGTTACTAGGACAGAAATCAGGATCATCCATTGAATCGTCACTGCTCAAAAAAAAAACTGGGCAAGTGCGAGTCGGACTCGCGCGCTGAGGGTTCCGTACAAACTTGAAAGGTAAATTGCTGTTTACGATTTATGACGTATTAAAAAAAAAACTACTTACTAGATCTCGTTCAAACCAATTTTCGGTGAAGTTTATAAGGTAATGTGCTTCATATATTTTTTTTTAGTTTTATCATTCTCTTATTTTAGAAGTTACGGGGGGGGGACACATTTTACCACTTTGGAAGTGTCTCTCGCGCAAACTATTCAGTATATAAAAAAATGATATTAGAAACCTCAATATCATTTTTGAAGACCTATCCATAGATACTCCACACGTATGGGTTTGATGAAAAAAAAATTTTGAATTTCAGTTCTAAGTATGGGGAACCCCCAAAATTTATTGTTTTTTTTCTATTTTTTGTGAAAATCTTAATGCGGTTCAAAGAATACATCTACTTACCAAGTTTCAACAGTATAGCTCTTATAGTTTCGGAAAAAAGTAGCTGTGACATACGGACGGACAGACAGACACATGACGAATCTATAAGGGTTCCGTTTTTTGCCATTTGGCTACGGAACCCTAAAAACACTCAAAACTCTACTCGAAATATTTTAATCTTTAGTTTTCACTTCACTATATTTTTACACTAATAGCTGGAACGAATGAAAAGAAAGGCGAACGGCAGGCTTGTATATGAGTTTAGTACCGCTAAAAAAATTCGTGTTTTGGGATAATATATTTTTGGTTTTAATTGGTAGTTAATATGATAAACAAGCCCTGTTTAAAATCTTAGATTTTTAAAACTTGGGACATAAAAGTTATAAATAAAATAAAATAAAAAATAAAAAATAAAAAAGCCTTTTAATCCATGCAAAAAATCAAATCAAATAAATAATTCATAAATAAATTTCTAAAATCTAGATTAATATTACCATTTTCATAACATTATTATTATTTATGTATATTTAATTATTGTATTTACACATGTCGATATGATTAAATATTTTATTTTTATTATATATTTATTATTTTAGTAATTTTAATAATATTCTTATTCAATTTATTTAATAATAAGTGTTTTTTGTGCATAAATTCGTGCTAATATTATTAAGTAAGAAATGGTATTATATTATGTCCTAATTAGCATGGACCCCTCCCAGGTTAAGGCCTCCTCCAAGGCTTTCCATTTATTTCTGTTTTTTGCTGTTTGTAGCCAGTTTATTCCTGCGGTTTTCTTTATATCGTCCTCCCATCTCGTGTAAGGTCTCCCCACTCGGCGTTTGCCTGGCGGGCCCTTCCATTTAGTGACGTTGATGGTCCACCTGCTATCATCTTGTCGGGCTACATGACCGGCCCATCGGAATTTTAGTACTTGGGCATAAGTCAGCGCATCTATTGCTTTAGTATAATTTCTTATCTTTGTATGTCGTACTTTGTGTATTTTCTTTATATTCAACATGCTACGTTCCATACCTTTCTGGCACGAACCAATTTTGTTTTTAATTTTTCTTGTAAATTTCCATGTCTGGCAACCGTAAGTTAGAGAAGGCAGAATGCAAGAGTCCATTGTTTTCTTTTTTAGTTTTATTGGCATGTTACTTTTGAATACTTCCTTTAAACTCCAATACTTGTTCCACGCGTTTTTAATTCTACGTTCTACCTCTATATCATTATTGTTGGTTTCGAAGCTTATTTGCTTACCAAGATAGATGTACTGGCTCACGTATTCAAGTGGCTCGTTCCCCATCCTAATACAATGCTTGATACTGTTTGTCATGGCTTTTGTCTTTGACAGGTTCATCTCCAACCCCACTCGTTTGCTGTTCTCGTGAAGTGTCTCTAGCATATATTGCAGGCCACAGCTAGTTTCTGATAACAACACGATATCATCTGCGAATCTTAGGTGATTTAAGTATTTGCCATTAATGTTCAACCCGCACTTTTTCCAGTCTAGCTTGCACATTATCGTTTCCAGAACAGCTGTAAAAAGTTTTGGCGATAATGGATCACCCTGCCTTACTCCTCTCATTACAGGAAAGCTTCGGCCAACTGTTTCCAATTTCACTTTGCTAGTGCTGTTACTGTAAATGTTTCTAATCACTTCTATGTACTTGTTCTCTACTTTTTGAGCTTTCAAGGTATCCCAGATACTTGCATGAGAAATTGTGTCAAATGCTTTTTGATAGTCGACAAAGGCGATGTAGAGCGGACTTTGTTTTTCCTGGTACTTTTCAATAAGTAATTCTAATGAGTGAATGTGGTCTATTGTAGAAAAACCTTTGCGAAAGCCTGCTTGTTCCACGGGTTGAAATGTGTCTAGCGTTTTGCTTATTCTATTATTAATGATTGAAGAGAATAGTTTGTATATAGTCGGTAAAAGGCTAATAGGTCTATAATTACTTATGTCATGTGAGTCACCTTTTTTGTAGAGAAGAGTTATGTGTGATTCGGACCATTGCGAAGGTATAATTGCAGTTTCTAAAATGAGATTAAATAGGTGCGTCAAAAATGTGGCTAGTGGAGCTCCACCGTACCTTATAGCCTCGTTGGTGATTTTATCTGGGCCTGGGCCCTTATCCGATTTCAATCTCATTATCGCTTGAACAATTTCTATGTCATCAATTGGTTGAATTTCTTGTTGTATGCTTCTCTGTGTTATCATTACATTAACCTGATTTTTATTTATTTCATAAAAGTTATAACCACTTTTATTTTTTAAGGTTATGTACAAATGTTCTAGATTGCTTGTCCGATATCTTTTAGTGTTTTACTTACCCTGAAGTAGGTAAATTGAGATAAGGATCGTACGAAGGGGGCTGGTCGGGAAATACCCTCATGGCGAGCATAACTTAAATACCAAATAATACTCATAACATGTGAACAGCATCCCACTGTCCTTAACCCTATAATACAATTGCAATAATAACTTCGTATTGCTTCCCGACCGTTCATGTTTTTATGACCGGGCCTGGCGAATTAGGTATATATCACATGCAAATAATATTAATAATTCGTCCATGGATAGCCGTGGAAAAGATAGTTGTCGCATCTATGGGTTCAAACCAGGAACCGCGCCTGTTAAAATTATGTCGCCTAATTAACTCTGCTATATTGTTGGTTCAAAATAGGCGCTCATTTATGATTAACACAAACTGCTCTGCATGAATATCGTCTGCAAATGGCGGTAAACGCATTGAGCAGAGAAGCTGCTATTTTAAAATCAGAATTAAGTTGCGACAACCACGATTAAAATATTCATGGTGGAATGTTTTAAAGTCTCTTTTAGAACGGCCATTCACAGCTTCTACTACCCACCTGTTTATTGTTACACAGCGTGATCTGTTGGCTTCAAGAGTGGTTAGCTGTGATTGGCCGTCTTCTGTAGTTTTAGGCATGTGACCTATGTACCCTTTCTCATGCAGACTATCCATGCAGTCACGAAAACCTCTATCTAGTATGAAAATATCATTTTCTTTATAAAAATTATTAAATTTCATTTCATTTAAAGTGGCACTATATGGTCCACGTACATCTATGATATATCCATCAGAGGCACAGAGGATAAATGGCTTTAATAAATTCCTATATGCAGGGAATATGTATCCTTTTGAAACAAGTAATTACTGCTTTTTTGTGTACATATATATATATTGCATCAGCTATTGTTATTGCCGGTTTTTGTTCAGCTGGTGCATCAGGCTCACCAAAAATGTGATCAGCAATGTATGCATTTCTTGCTGCCACTTGCTCCCTTCTTATATGAGAAAAACCCAGAAATTGTGGCACATAGTCTGTTAACATGATATTTCGTTCTACAGAAATTAATGTTTCTAGGGTTCTCCTCGGTACTTGAAACAAGCATGATAATCTGTCTCCCGAATCTCCAGTCCTTAATTTGCACAATAAGGCTGTTAATGCAAAACTACCCCGCATGCCGTAGCCTGGGTGTTGCTTGTAATATTTGTTCATGTTCTTGTTTAGTTATGCCTATGAAGTACTGCACTTGGTTATCCGGGTAGTTTTAAATATTCTCGTAAGAGATATTATTAAGGCCTTCCATCAATATGAAAATAATCAGTTCTATTTGAAAAGAAGTAAAATTGTCAAGTCTATACTCAGCAGTATACAGATTTTCATAATGTGCCTCTTGTTTATGCAGAGAACAAATACGGCCCACCTTTCGGTATAAAATATTGATGCCTAATTAGCACTTCTCGCCTGGTTTCTTCAGGCACAACATTCCACTCTGGTTGCATGCATTCTTGGAAAATGCAATGCGTTGCTGTTTCAGCCGCTCTCCTTATATTGGGCAACACAATTTGCTGGGGACTTTCTTGAGGTTCTTCTGGCACCAAATTCCACAAACTTCATTCATGGATGACATCTGTAAATAATTAATTTCATGAGATAGCCGTAGATATAAAAATAAACATTGTTCAGAAGACTGCAACGAAATAAATAATTGAGCGAAAATTTTCTCTACTTAAATCCATTTCAACGCAAGACAATTTTAAATTACCGCCATTTTTTTTTTGACTTGGATGCTAAGCCCTTTAAGATTTTTTACCATTAGACAATGGATGAACACATTCTAATGTTTTTGTAGTATTTGGCAGCTAATGTATCAAGTCAACCTCGGCAAACGTCGCTGAGGTAGTCAACACTACAATAAAATTCTCAGCTTTATTTAAGGGAAATCGCGACTGTTTCCAGGATTCCACATATTGTCCAGATGAGCAGACACTAAAGATACAAATCTACACTTATTTTAGATCACAAAATCAACTAGCAATCAATTTGGGAATAATTGACTTGGTAAGACTGATTATATATTATTACAAATCATATTTAACATGCTAGTACATTCGAAAGGATTTTCGTGACTTTTGTCCTTTGTAATTAAAAAAATCATCTATTTATAAGTGCACAGAAATAATTTCTTTTGGAGCACCTTTTTGAGTCTCTGTTGTACCATGTTCATGTGTTCATACTCATACCATCCAGTATTAATGTCGAGGTTAATATTTTCACCTTCTTTATTAAGGCAAATGTTCACATGCGGCTAAAATATAGTAGGAATCCGAATCTACCGTGTTCACTTCCATGGTTTTTAACCTGCTAAATCATCCCTTTACATTCAGAAGGATTTTCGTGGTTTTTGTCCTTTGTAATTAAAAATCATCTGTTTATAAGTGCACAGAAATAATTTCTTTTGGAGCACCTTTTTGAGTCTCTGTTTTACCATGTTCATGTTGATCATCATGTGTGTTCATACTCATACTATCCAGTATTAATGTCGAGGTTAATATTTTCACCTTCTTTATTAAGGCAAATGTTCACATGCGGCTAAAATATAGTAGGAATCCAAATCTACCGTGTTCACTTCCATGCTTTTTAACCTTCTAAATCATCCCTTTACATCCAGAAGGATTTTCTTGATTTTTGTCCTTTGCAATTAAAAATCATCTGTTTATAAGTGCACAGAAATAAATTTTTTTGGAGCACCTTTTTGAGTCTCTGTTGTACCATGTTCATGTTGATCATCATGTGTGTTCATACTCATACTATCCAGTATTAATGTCGAGGTTAATATTTTCACCTTCTTTATTAAGGCAAATTTTGTGTAACACACATGCGGCTAAAATATTGTAGGAATCCAAATCTACTCTGTTCACTTCCATGCTTTTTAAACTTCTAAATCATCCAAGGTTTTTCGTGGTTTTTGTCCTTTGTAATTAAAAAATCATCTGTTTATAAGTGCACAGAAATATTTTTTTTTGGAGCACCTTTTTGAGTCTCTGTTGTACCATGTTCATGTTGATCATCATGTGTGTTCATACTCATACTATCCAGTATTAATGTCGAGGTTAATATTTTCACCTTCTTTATTAAGGCAAATTTTGTGTAACATACATGCGGCTAAAATATAGTAAGAATCCAAATCTACTCTGTTCACTTCCATGCTTTTTAACCTTCTAAATCATCCAAGGTTGTTCGTGGTTTTTGTCCTTTGTAATTAAAAAATCATCTGTTTATAAGTGCACAGAAATATTTTTTTTTGGAGCACCTTTTTGAGTCTCTGTTGTACCATGTTCATGTTGATCATCATGTGTGTTCATACTCATACTATCCAGTATTAATGTCGAGGTTAATATTTTCACCTTCTTTATTAAGGCAAATTTTGTGTAACATACATGCGGCTAAAATATAGTAAGAATCCAAATCTACTCTGTTCACTTCCATGCTTTTTAACCTTCTAAATCATCCAAGGTTTTTCGTGGTTTTTGTCCTTTGTAATTAAAAAATCATCTGTTTATAAGTGCACACAAATAATTTCTTTTGGAGGCGCCTTTTTGAGTCTCTGTTGTACCATGTTCATGTTGATCATCATGTGTGTTCATACTCATACTGTCCAGTATTAATGTCGAGGTTAATATTTTCACCTTCTTTATTAACCCTTATTCAAACGCGAGCCTGTGGAGGAGTTAGCAAAAAAGTAAGATACGTTCCTGGGTAATTTTGGGTCGTAGATTTCAAAAATACACACAAAAGAGGGGTTAGTCGGGAGGAAGTACCCTTTTTTGGTGGAAAGTTTATATCCCGTCGTCTGTTCTCTGTTGTAACAAAGTTGGAAAGGTGGGAACTATAGCTCCCAGTGTCCAGTATGACATCAATATTTTAAAACACTAGCTAGTCGCCCTGGCTCCACTTGTGAATTAAATTTTAACGTAAAAAATAACATTGATCGTGTTTTTTTAAAAAAGGAGGTAAAAGTACCAATCAATGCAAGTTTCTTTTACTAAGGGAAGAAGTCGGAAATTGAAAAATGAATGACTTTACCATACATTTTTAGTTGAGTAGCTCTAGCTAGATATAAATTTGTAGTAGCAAGTTACTTGTATTAGTGTGTACTTTTCGGCACTCGGGTAATCAATAAAATAAATTATTATGATTAAAGTTTTTTATTCATATTGTTTGAATTTATACTTATACTTATTACGTATTAGGGACTGTTTCTATCACATTGATCAGACTATCCTTTTCATGTCAGTCTTAATACAAAGTAATTCTAGTATAATTAGTTTCAGTGGTATGAAACCTTTCAAATCATTCCTTGATGCATAGAGGTACGGTGCAAGTGGAGCATACAATTTTTGTCCTTTTCTCCCGTTTTCTTGTGCTACAGAATCGGCATCCCTTATAAGTGTTACTTTCTTGGGGCATTATACCTACATTCGATAACCGAATCTCTTCCGGAACTCCGAATGGGCCCCCTTTCTTGCTTATAAAGTGTATATTTGGGCGTGCTTTTTTTTAGAGTAATTGTTTATTAGCGCACGTGCCAAACGTAGTCTAAATTCACGGTGTGACTGTGGTGTTATATATGGCATGTGTTACACTGTACGTTATGTATGAATTAATGATGGATGCATCAAACATAAAAAAGTAAAGACGCATCCAAAACTTGCGTGATTTCCTATTGATTGGGTAAGAGGATCTATAATGATCAAATAGATCCACCCCGCCCATGCTCATTGTGTAAGAAGCAATTGCTATTGGGCAAAGAACTTCTACTCTTGACCCATCTTTTTGAGTTCTTTTTACATACATGATGTCCAATGGTTGATGTGCTGTAGTAAGCAATGTGACTTCTTTTGTGTCAAGCCATTTTATTGCGGTGATAGGTTCTGATGTCATAGCCGAGAATTGATGCTTTTGTAGTCTTAACGCTTTTGGTTGCTTCTTCATAATTTCTGGGAGGTCTTTTCGATTTATTCTTACCGTTCCTACAGCATAAATATGTTTATCATATAGCTGTTCTAATAAATTGCAACCAGAGAAGAAATTGTCAAACGCTACAAGTGTATTCATGGGGAGGTTGTTGCTGAGTTTCATTACGACATTGTAGCCCAGACCTTCGTTTTCGATACTATCCCCTTTTGGTATAGGTATCCAGTTTTGGCGTCGCATCTGGCTCATATTTTGAACCCCCTTTTAATGGGTTTTTTGGGCATGTATTGCTTCAATGAGCATCTGCCTTTAAACTTAACCATACACTCGTCTATTGACTGTACACTTGAATTGTATGCCTCATTCTGATAGACTTCATTTAATGTTGTAATCATGGGTTTTAATTTGTATAATTTGTCAAAATTGGTGAATCTCTCGGTGGTTCGGTGCTATTGTCATTCAGATGTAAATTTTCTGTTTATTTTCTTGAATCTCACTATTGGAAATACACGGGAAATTTCAGGATTATTATAGAAGGAATCACTTGACCAATAAAGCTCCATGTCTGGTAAGGGATTTAAGCCCATTAGGATAAGAATACCTAAGTATGCTCTGATGTCAACTTCATTGACTTCAATCCAGTTTTTACTATTTTTATAGCGAGCATATCGATTTGTTTGTTCAACTATTAATTGTATTAAATAATCTGGAAAGAATTTTTCAAAAATAGTTATTGGTTGTCTTATGATTGAATTCAGATTTAGGCTGAAATTTTTTGGCAAAATTTGGAATATCATGAGTGGTTCTATATATTTCCCATTTCCGTGGCTGAGATCTATTTCTTTCCACTGTAGAACTCATTGGAATTTGCAAATCTTCCTCTCTAACTAAATTTTCGTCTATGTCACTAACATGTTGCTCAACATGTTCATATATGATTTCTTGTTGAAGGGGATCATTCATGAAGACAATTTGTTGAATGTTATCTAGCCTTATTTCATGCTTGATTGATACTGGTAAATCACTGTCAGAAATTAGATTTAGTGCCCCACTTTGTATTTCTAAATTAGCATTATCACTAGTATCACTATTTGGGGTTTCTTCTAATATCGTACATTCAGGATATTCTGGGTTTACTATTTCTAATGAGTTCTCACATGGTTCCAGTGTTTTTGTAGTTTCCTCATGTTCTTTGTCATCCAAATTATCCATTCCTAACATCTCTTCCAATCGCATCTTGATTCTATCCACCTCATTTTGTTGCAAAAATGACCTTGAAGTACTTATTATAAAATCACCGTAAACTAAATCATCATCGGAATCATTATCGGACCAATCATCCTCTTCTAAAATGTATTCTATCAACTTTTCAGTTAGTTTTTTAGGAGGCATTTTTCTAAAACAAAATAAAAACAATAAATTCTAATATATTGAAACTAGTTGTCTAATTATCTGATCATGAAATAACGAATAATTACTAACAAGTTGCATATATTAAGCTTTTTTTAGACACACGGATTTTATATATAGAATTTCCGAATGTAGTGTGCAGTGACGAGCACTGGGATGATATCTTCCCACTTAGAGACTCAATTTCAATCGACTCTACCAAGGTGCTGGTTCTTATTTAGAGGCATTGGCGTACGCCAACCCAAAAGATTCGCCGTCGGCTCATGCCGTGGCACGGCTGGTTCGGGTTCCTCCTCATCCTCGGATTCCTCAACTCCTTCAATTGCCTCGTTCTGCTCTAGCGGTTGCTCACCTAACAGGAGAGCTACCTCAGTCCGGCGTGCTCTACCGCGACCTCGTCCTCTTCCGCGACCTCGTCCTCTTCCGCGACCTCGTCCTCTTCCGCGACCTCGTCCTCTTCCGCGACCTCGTCCTCTTCCGCGGCCCCTCGCTGGTGCTGGTTGCCGAGCTTCTCGAGGTTGTGCACCTTGTGGTGCTGCTGCTTGTCGCTGAACGGGTGGGTCAGGAAGGATGCCTTGTGGCATCTGAAATTCTGCGTCGTCTCTGTCCGCTGTGATAGCCATATCTGAGAGAACTCGCTGAACTGAAATTGCTGGCGCGATCTTCGTCTCATAGTCGCGGTGCGAACGTTCATTGATCATCCCGAAATGTCCGTCATTAGCTGGTTCGGACGCCGTCAGATAGTGGTGTACTCCTGTCGTGTCGGTGTACTCCCCCATTCCCGCAAGATATGCGGCGGCTCCTGCCCCTAACATCACGTCATAGCCCTCGACAAATTGAACAAGTCGTTCCTGGTCGTGGGTGGCGTCTCCCCTCCGCTTAGCCATTAAGGCGACGCGGTACCACCACAATACGTGATGGAAGTATATCACCTATAGCGTAGTATTCACGCTCAACTAGGGCGACGTACCCAGAAGCGTCTGCATTGAAAAGCCTTATTCCTTCAGAATTGGAAAGGCCTCGTTCTCCCTCGTTGATGAGAGCTTGTAGCCACAAAGGATCATTCGTAAGTGGTGTAGGTGTTGTTGATAAGTTTTTGGGCTTTGGTAACTCTCTTGATGGTAGTTCAGGCTTCTTTCTCTGGAAGTGCTTCTTCTTTGCTGGGTAAAAAGGGTATAATAAACGAAAGATTCTGGACATATTTTACGTTTCACGCAACCGTAACATAGTCTAGTTTACATAGCTATAACTCAAATCTGCTTACCTAATTTTTTTTCAGCACTACACAAAAAACAAAAAAAAATAACGGTCATTTTCGGTGGCAAAATCACGTCAACTGACATTGACGTGTGTTTACCATGACATGTAATAATTCTCTGAAATGTGTTGCCATTAAAAAACGTTCTCTGAAATGTTAAGATTGCGTAGATAAATATTACATTGCATTAGGTTTAAGCATATAAAAATAAAACACGATTTACTTCAATCTGAGATGTCGTACCCCCAGTGGAAAAAAGGCATAAGACGAAAATGGTGATTTTTCAGTATGGCGAAAAAATTGAATTTATGGGCATATTTACTTTATTTTCAAACGAAGAAGAATTATTCTTGTATCAAAAAAAGGAGAAAAAAAAGTTGCACTGCGTGTTGTATTTAAGTTAGTACTAATGTTTATAGTTTATTAGGAATTGTAAAAAAAAAATATTATGCTATTTTTCAAAATGTAATGAAATACAGGATTCTGAGTATCAAAATGTATGCCAGACTTTGCCAGAAAAGAAAAAATATTTCAAAAAGTATGTTGTATTAAAGCAGTAATGAACTTGTAAATACAAACATTTATGCTAGTATAAGTAAGATTACTACATTATTTCCTTTATTACAATTATGTTTGAAATGTATTAGCAATACTTACCCCATTTTTCAATTTAGGGGCTTGCTAAGGTAACTTAAATAAACAAAGATAATTACTTATTCCATTATTATGTTAAAGAAAAGTTAGCTGCATATTAACACATATTACTTAGAGTTAATATTTATGACTAAAGGGAAAAAAAGGAAATGCATTTTTTGTGTTCATTATTTTTTTATTTCAGGCAAATTATAATTATAGTTTTGGCTACAATTAAAGTTCGTACTATCAACAATAAAATTTGACAGTAATAATTCAGCAATGTGGAGTTTCGGTGAAGATTACTACCACTAATGACTTTTTTTTAAATGATTAACTAATCAGTAGATCATTTGTTAAGATTTGTAACAATTAACGAAATAACTTCTTTCTTGGCTCCGTACAACAAAATATTATGTTCTCTCAATAAAAATCTAAGATAACAAGCAAAAATTATTAACAAATCAAGGTACTTTACACATTGCCAGTACCTTTTGTTTTAAAATAATCAACAAATAAAAATACAAAAAAAAAACCTTCTTTAAGCAATAAATCAAAAAATTCTTGTTCCCTTCTACGTTATCTTCGTTCTACGAATTCCTTCATTACCAAACATTCTAGGCTATAGAATGTTTGGTAATGAAGGGATATAAATGTAACAAAATATTATTATTTTCTCAATACAAATCTATGGTAACATGACATGCATAATTTGTTAACAAAATAAGACCTTTGATACTTTCACAGTACCTTTTGTTTTAAAATTATTAATAATCAATATGTTTATACGTATGAATATAAAAATTCAACAAAATTCAAATTAAAATAATAATGAGATCAAAAATACGGGAACTAGTAAAGTTATTCTTCTTCAGATGAATCAAATACCTCCAAATTTGGAGATTCAGTCGCTGGTAACAAATTTCTATAGAATGTTTGGTAATGTAGAGGTATAGCATTTGTATTACACAGGCTAATTAAGTCTTTGAACAACGCGTCAGAAATAGGTAACAATTGAGCATATGCAAGTGGAAGTTCATTAACATTTACAGCATTGGCATTATTTGATTTGCGTGTGCGCGTCGTCGTCGTACGATTTGTAGTGTCTAGTACCAAATATTCACTTTCGAAATCATATTTAAATAATAATTTATTTGGTGCATCGGGACTTGTTTTGATTTCTTTAATTTTTGAGAAAAATACTTTATGCCCGTTTGTGTCTTGTGACCAATTCTTGCTTGTCGTGACTTGACTTTTTAGGTTGTAAAAGTCATTTTGATTCATTTCTTTAATTACAAACTTATTTTGTACTTTTGAATTCATGATTACTTCGTACAGTTGGTCAGGCGAGTACAATGTCTTATTTTCCATATTTTTCTCGATGCAGGCATGCATTGAGTCGCCTTCGTTCTGAGTGTGGCCAGTTTGTAAAAACCTGTGTGTAACTTCTACGTTCAATACACGTGATACATAAATATACATCGCGAATATGAACCGATTTCTGTTCTGGCCCGAACAATTATCTGAATACAGTGAAATTGACTTTATACCCCTGTTAACTTCAGATTTAATGAAGTGTAATAAGCAACTAGCGATTTCATTCGCACCCCTTTTTGCAATTTGTGCATGCCATAGATAACAAAACCCTTGACGGGATATTAAATTGTACACAGTGAAATTGTATGCGGGGTATTTCCTTTTATAATGGAAAATATTCACATTAGATTGCGGTAAACTAAGAACCTTTTCCAAGTCAAAAACAGCTACAGTTTTCACATTAGGATCTGCTGATTCTTTTTCACTATCCTTCATATTTCGTATGATGTTTTTATTTTTTATATGACTGTCATAATCCTCTTTCAGTTGTAATTTACCTTCTTCAGTTGAATTGTCGTATTTGCTACATAAATTGCACAAATCCTTCTTCGGCCGGAAAAAAGAAAGGTTAAAATGTGTATTAAATATTTGATTATATTGATATTCGCTTGCCACTTTAGTATTACGAAAGTTTTCATTTTCTGATATCCAATCTTTGTACAAACGATGCATTTTTGAGATATTTAAGTCTTGTGACAAATATTGACGGCTGGAATTTTGTCTAAGATAGTGAGATTCGATACAAGGAAAGGACTGAATATGTTGAATTGCACTCTGTTCTGTTTCGCTGGCTGTTCTATGAGGTCTATTGGTATGTTTTCCTCGAAGGTCTGTTATTTGGTCCCCATTAGCATATTTATCAATGGCAGTGTAAACTGTTCTTTCTTTAATACCTAGCGTATTAAGAAACATAGTTTTGCACACTTTCAAATTAGTCACAAGGCATACATCGTTTTTTGACGGCAAATAATAAACCAGTGTACGATTTCGTTCACGCTTACGCTGAATTTTCATAACTTTAGGTTCTATAATCTCAGTGTTTTTCAAAATGAATTGCCATTGAGTTTCATGGTTACCACAAGCCCAAAATTGCTTAAATATTACCAACCTCCTGTCGCTGGGTATTTTTTCAAAGCATTTAAGCTTACACTTGCAAGGCTCTTGCATCTGTTTTTGAGGCTGTTGACCTGTATTTAATTTGATTTTTTTTTGTGTTTGAGACCATTTTTCGGGATTACGCTTTCTTTTTCTAGGATTTGTATTAGCTTCAGTTACTAACACTGGACGAGAATTCGTTGCTTCAGGTTCTGTGGTGGAATTATATCCAGCTGGTAGAGTTTCAACGTGGCAGGCTATGATTGGAGGGTCTGAGTGAGGAACTATAGCTGTGGCAATTGAAGAGACCGGTGGAGTTCTATCAGGGCTTGTAGATATAGGTTCTGTTTCAGGTTCTGTGAGAGTATTATGTCCAACTGGAAGAGTTTCGTCGTTATAACATGTTATGGATGTAGGTTCTGCTTCAGGTAGTATAGCCGGGGTATTTTCAAGAGTCTGTGGAGTTTTTGCAAGACTTGTAGATGTAAGTTCTTTTTCAGGTTCTGCGGCAGTATTATGTTCAACTAACGGAAATTCGTCGCGACATGCTATGGATGCAGGCTCTGCTTCACGAAGCATGACCGTAGTACTTTCAAGAGTCAGCAGAGTTCTTGTAGGGCTAGTAAATGTAGGTTCTGTTTCAGGTTCTGCGGCAGTTATGCTCTTTTCAGGAAGTGGTGCATTATACCAGAACGTGGATACGGGTTCAAGATCGGCATCATTCGGCAAAGGATAAACTCCTTCTATGTAATTTCCTGATGATACCGCTAAATTTTCATAACTGTCTTTGTTACCCATAGAAATTGTTTTTTGAGGATTAGATATAAAAACGACAGTAGGTGACGCTATAAAAATTAAATTATTATGAGTGGTGGAAATTGGAGAAGAGAAAAGTGTAGAATTACCTAAGCAATCTCTCAAACTAAAATCGAAGTCATTCAATATTGAAGATGGTAAAGTATTGCCTAAGTCTGCTATCGGACTAGGACTCGAAAGATACCGGTGGTGAAAATGGCTCTTCATTCGAAGACTCACTAATTCTGTAATTTACTGTAGATTGTCGTCTGCTACTTCGACTTGTTGACGGCGCGGTGTACATAATATCACCACGACTGACTTCATAATTTCCAGATGTTTGTTCTGCTTCTGTGTCGTCGTCTGTAAATAAATTATTTTATTATAAAATGTAATATAAATAATATCATTAAGTTGTTACTAAAGACGTCTTGCTCACAAAATAAGGTAAGTTAAGGTAAGACATTATTCTTTGTCTGACATCCTCGATGCCACAATTATTAGTGTCTATAGGACGAAAGGCTCCGGGTTCGATTCCCGGTCGGACAAACAAACAAACTTTACTAAACTGACTTGGGTCTGAGTGTACGTACCCCTTGCCAAATCCTTTACAGAATCCTTAGTTTAAGACCAGGTAATTAAAGTGATATGGCTGAGATTTTTAGATGTAAGTATATAAATATAACGCCTCGTTAGTTTAGTGGTATAAGTCCTGGGTTCAATTCCCGGGTTGAACAAACTTTGTGTCGGTTTTTTCGGACACAGATCGATTACTTTTATATAAATATACTAGCTTCCGCCCGCGGCTCCGCCCGCGTGGTACCTACTTACGGGGATAAAAAGTAGCTTATGTTACTCGTGGATAACGTAGCTTTCGAATGGTGAAAGAACTTTTAAAATCGGTCCTGTAGTTTCGGAGCCTATTTATTACAAACAAACAAACAAAAAAATATTACCTCTCTATAATATTAGTATAGATTAAACAATAATACCTAGTTAACGATTTTGAAAGTATCATGTACCTAATATAAATATTTACAAATACACATTTTGTTATAACATCTATGGTATGTCTTTACAAATTAGAAATAAAATTACACGTTAGTAACAGAAATTAATTTTATAATAATAGACAGCGAATCATTCATATAGGTTCCCCTAGTTTGAGACCAGACGATTGCTGTAATTGTCTAGCGCACTTACATACTACTTGAACCACTAGCTGGCGGTAAGATAAAACATCGTGAGGAAACTGCACCTTCATTCATTCAGAATGTGTAACCACGATATTGTTTTGGTTCCGGTTACAAAGGTCGGACGACAGTCGCTCAATGTTATTGATTATACAGTAAACACGTCATTGTGGAATAATTTATTTTTAGCTTTTATAAGAATTAAATCTAAATGTACTTACCTATTAACTTCAAAATTCTTCTCGCCCTACTGTGCTGTGTCCGGTTATACATTTTCAGGTCACTTTACTTTAAAATAAGAAGAAAAACCACTCAATTGTTGTTGTTTTGTTTTCGCAAATGCGTAAACGCAGCTATTACCTTGACCTAGAAACGGGCACTGACTGTCAAGCGCGTGGATACGCACCGCCCCCTCCCCCCTGCATCGACGTATTCACGCTTATGTTCCCGCTGTCTACTCCCGCGCCGCTGTATCAAATCTTACGTCCCGGTGCAATGAAAATATTCTAGTGGAAGAAAGAAGTAATAATTCTTATGTTACAGCCGTGCTGCAGTTTGTAGTCTTATGTTTCGACGTAAAGGAAAGTTTTTAGTGGAAAAAAGCAGTAATTGTTATTATTGTAATTTATTTTAAGTTCATAAGAAGTAAACAGTCATACTGCTGTTTTTATTTTTTAAGTTTATCTTTTTGGTTAAGTAAGCGCATTTAAGATAATTTCCTTACCTAGTTAATATAACGAATAAAAAGATAATCGTGTATACAAGACTAGCGATGTAAAAAAAGCAAACGCATTTAAATCATAATATTTGTTACTATTTATTTTCTACATTAAATTTTAGGTATAAACATATTATTAATTAATATGTCATATTTTTTAAATTTATTATTTGCGTTATATCACATAATCTACTAATCCTTAAGAAAAAAAGTGATGGAATATAAATTCTCAAAACTATTTTCTTGAATTAATTCGTCAAATTAAACAAGAAAAATATGAAAAAAAAAATTGCGTATGTATCTTTAAACGTACTTTTCAAATATGATAAAATCGATGATTCAATGTAAATTCACTTATGCCTATTTTCCACTGAGGGTACGATGTGTGAAGTATAGCTCCCAGCGTTTTAATAAAATGTTGTGTAACACACATGCGGCTAAAATATAGTAGGAAGCCATATCTACTCTGTTCACTTCCATGCTTTTTAACCTTCTAAATCTTCCCTTTAGAAGATCAAAGGCTCTCTCTACAATTACACGAGCTCGTGTGTGTACATAATTGAATCTCCTTTGATCCTGGAATCAATAAACAATCAGTCTAGAGATGTTTATATCAGTATCTATTTTTATTTAACTTGAAAGAAAAGTTGATTGATAACAGTATTTTTCTGGCGCAGATCTATTTTCCAGATATTGAAAATAACAATATTTCAAGTTACTGTGAAATCATTTTTTTTTTTTAGGTGGGAATATCATCTAATGACAAATCCCGTCATATAGATAGTGTCAAACTTTTACTGACTAAAAACACACTCCTGTTCCTTCATTGCCTTCGTTCCAGGGCCCCGGGTTTCGTTTTCACACTAGCCATGGGCCCAGTAGTCTTCGAGAATATTGAATTGAATTTTTAATTATTTTTGACACTAGCAAAAAACATTAGATTTAGTGATAGACAATGATTAGTGAAATTTGGTGACATTGATATGATGCTCAATCAACACACACTGATAATAATTATAGGGACTACCGTATTCACAGACATGGCCACATCTGATAAATAATATTCGATATGTAATGTTGTAAATGATACGAAGTTTTTTTCAATTTTGATTTTCAAAATTATGAGAACATTTTTTTCTTTGCATCACTAAATGAGTCCAAAATTTTTATTAGGTATCTATCACCGAACACAGGCATAGTACTTTTGGTGATTCAACACTAAATTAAAGAGAAAGTTACTAAATAATAGTAAAATCTTAAAGTATGAATCATCTGTGACAAGAAAAGTTCTGGTAACTATTTTAATCACTAACATGTCAGTGTCACAAAAGTAAGCTAAAAAAAAAATTGACTAAGGGCCTCTTTCACCACCCTCAAGTAAAGTGACGAGTAGGCTAATCGTCAGTTAAAGTCACCCGTAATGTTCACGTCATAATATTGAATTTAAGTCAAACCTAATCTCTAAAACAATTTGTAGTACCTCTTGCCTCGATAGATGGCGTTGGTCGATTTAAATTCGCGCTATGGTTACCGAGGATTGTTTAAGACACCTCGGTATTAATTAATAAAAGTCTACGTTCTGAGTACGTGGTGTTGTTTTATTGCGATAAACAAATTCCCGACTCGTCGACAAAACAGGGCGAAAAGATCTTCGATGATCATAAGGTCCTTCGAGCCGGATTAGCGTATCTAATAGGACACTGACCGAGTCGGTTAATAAACTGTATCTGGCACTCGTCTCCTATAAACATTAAAGACCTTGCCCCCGTTGCTATCAATGCCAAAACGATTTGACCAGCATGCAACATTAAAGCCTCCTCTACAATAAGTAAATCATATCTTACGTTACCCTTACGTCTAAAGTTAAGTAGGTACGAATCTATAGTCGCTACAGTTTTCACTACAGTGGATTTAGAAAACCCTTTGCCCACCAACTTAGCCCTTATTTCGTCGCAACTCTCTCTAGTAGGAGTAAGCACCAAACAAGAATTTACATCGATCTTTTCTTGAGTCTCATCAATAATTAGTTGTTTAGTAGGTTCATTGGGTATGTTTTCAACTATACAATGTGTTTTTCCGCACCCGGGTACGCCCTGAACAAAATTAATATTTATATACTCGGTTGCAAACCCATCTATACTGAAATCTTTACAACTTTCATACAGTAGTTGTGACTGCATCAGTTTAAGGGATTTACCCGTTAAATACAGTTTTCCAGTTAAAGGAACTCGTCCTTTCCTGATATCTTTCCACTATAGTATCTTATTGCCGTCAAAGAAAGCTTCATAATCACCGTCAGACATAGAGGACGCCACGACGGGTGAAATTTTTATTTCTTCAGTATGCGGGTCGATCAATAACTTTACCACACGAAACTTCTCCGGGGAAAGATCACACGCCTCTCGTAGCTAAAAATAGTTGTGAAGTTCCCACCGGATAGTTTTCCAGACTGCTTCATTACTCTATAAACATTAAGAATTACATCGTCACCCATTGACCGCGAGGGAGTCCTCAACACATCCTTTGAGTCGATAATGACCAACTCAATACTCAATGGGTCAATAACCTGTTCTCTACACATGAGTATTGGTACATCTTTCGGAGGTTTATTGAGTGACCCTACTTTGTCAAAGTTTAATTTGTCTCGTAATACTAATTGTAATTCTTTTTTATTGGATTCATCCATTTTAGGAGAATCTTTTACGGACGTCGTCGGTAGAGTGACTGTCACCTTATTAGAGATATCAAATTCATTCTGTTGAGGCGACGCCAACACTATCTTCATTACATTATCCAGTTTTTTTTTTTGAAATTGTTGCGAGATGATTGGTCTTATGTTCTCTTTTTGAAGAGCATAAGTATTGAAGATTGAGATGTTGCGCTTTTGAAGGAGTGAAGGGACGGAGTTTTTTCGGTATTCGAGATCTTACAGGCTCCCTGACAGACCTTTTTCATTCCTGACCACATCGTCGTACTAGTGGACGCCTCTACCTGTTTCTGTATAACCTGGGGTTTCCTTGATGATGCCATCAAGATTCTGCGGAAGGTCGTGGCTGGGTTGGATTCGTGAGGTCCAGGTATGTCCAAGGGGGGAATTGAATTGACAGTAGGGGGTATCCTCAACAGTTGACGGAATCCCAGCAGCAGTGCTCTGTCTCTCATCGCTAGATCAAAATTGTCCATCTCCATTCTGGCGTCCAGGGTGAGAAAAGCTTGGGAGTCTTGACCTCCTGTAAGCATGGGAATGCTCTGACATACTCCTGATGTATGTGGACCTGAGAGGGGTCATCATACCATAGCAGGAGAAGACTTTGTACTTTGCCACAATCCGGGCACGGGGGAGTGTTCCGAAGGAAGTGGCACCCATGTGAGTTATCTTTGTGAGCATGAATTGCTCCAGATCTAATCCGAGATGAATTAGTGCCGAAGGAATTATAGGCAATCCGTGAGTTAACGCCCCAACTAGCCCCATTGCTATTCTTATTAGCCATTCTCTCTCTAAACTGATGTTCAGGTTGCCTTCTATCTCTAGGGATATATCGAGTACTAGGTTCACAGGACCAAGACCCTGATAAGAGGGAGCGGTTGCTTGTGATATTGATGTTAAGGAAATGGACGCTTTCTGGGGTTTTGTTGTCTGGGGGCCGTTTATGAAGGCTTTTTTCATGGCTGTGATGTCCAAAGATGGGGGGCTGTAGTGTGTGGGGTGGAATGGAGTTGCTGGTCCTGATTTTCATGGGATCTGTACTTGTTTAGTATTTTTTGTTACAGTTGTTGATTATGTTTTTGTTGAACGGAACTATTTACAACCTGTAAATCCACAGTAGGGTTTAAGGTCTTTACTTTTTTCTTAGTTAACGTAATTCCCAACAATTTTTTTCTTTTTGATTCCGTCAGCAGTAACCTCGATCTTACCAAGTCCAAGACAAGTAGTCTTAACCGTAGTCGGCAACAAGTTAAGCTTCAATCGTGACAGGTCAAAGCCTTCTAGAAACCCTTCTTATCATAAAATATCGAAACTTTTCCGATATTCAAATCTTCATAATCGTCATCGATATCACAACTCGAAATACGTACTTTTGGAGTTACAAATGCATAGTGCTTATGGTCCTTAAAGATAGATCTCAAATTACTTTCATACATGATTTTCCCCTTTTCCTTCGGAACTCCAGTAATAAATAATCGTTCCTTATGATGAAATATGCTTCTCCCACTTATAAAGGTGTATCGGCGCTTTCGCGGAAGGCTACATGACACCACGACTCAGCGCAATACGTCGCCGACCCAACGTAGTTTTAATAATAAATAAAAATAGAATGTTATTATGTATTAGTTTATTATTTTTAAGATTGTTATTTATGTATAGTGTCTATGGGCCTTAAGAGCCTGAAATAAAGAGTTATTATTATTATTATTATAACGCCCGAAATCAACAAGTCAACGTTAACATCCCGTATATCCGAAGACAGACGGAAGAGATAACGCAAACTATACAAGTGATCGTCGTTGAATTCTTCTTTTTTTTTTGCTCGTGGAGGTATGTCATATTGACGACCGGAAACACGAAACAGATTCCTGAATCCTACCCGCCAAGAAATGGAAGAGACATTATCTCTACCTCGTGCACACGTAACCGGACTTACTGGGAGCTCATACGGACGGTCGTCTGCCAAAACACCACCCTCAGATCTTAATACGTTGATCTCGTCAAGAATCTCCAACTCATCTTCCTCGGTGCATATCAGGAATGGTCAACGTTTAGAGATTTGTTTTTGTCACTAATCGATAGTAATCAGACTCTTGATGATGTACAACGTCTACATTATTTAAGATCACAGTTGTCAGGTGAAGTATCACAGCTCATAAAGCACATACCGATCACGCATGCAAATTATAAAAAATGTTGGACTCTGTTAAATAGTCGTTACAGTAATAAGAGATTTTTAGCTAATTGTACTCTCAAGCGCTTACTGAACCAAAAACAAATGACGGTTGAGTCATCTGTTGCTCTCAAGGAGCTTTTAGATACAATATCTGATTGCTTGCATGAACTTTCAAATCTAGGGGTGCATGTAGACGCTTGGGATATTATTATTATCTATTTAATTGGCTTCAAGTTGGACGTTGAGACTCGGAAGCAGTGGGAATTGCAGGTAAGTCAATCTTGCGAGGAGCTTCCCACCTTCAAGGATTTTCGAGACTTTTTGGAAAAACGTTTTCGGGCTTTAGAATTTGTAGAACCTCAAAGTAGTAAGTCTAAAGGTAGTACTAAAGCATGTCACGTCGTTTCAAAATTATCCTGTCCCCATTGTTCTGAGGAGCATCTCTTGTGTCATTGTAAAAAGTTTGCTCAGGAGACTGTTGATCAACGTCGTCAAATAGTTAAATCCAATGGTTTGTGTTTCAATTGTCTTCGCTCAAGTCATCTTAATATTAATTGTCGAGTAAATACTAAATGCAATATTTGTAGTAGAAAACATCATTCACTCTTGCATCTAACAACGGATTCAGAAGCGGAGACGAGCTCTACCACGTCTTCTACGCAAAAGAAAACACCACAGAACGAGGCCACGGCTGAACTTCATATTTCAACTCATTTTGTACAAAATACTCATAGTCAGGTCGTACTGGCTACAGCCGTAATTAAGGCTAGGTCGCGAAATGGGTATACACAAGTTTTGAGAGCCCTGTTAGATCAGGGCTCACAAGCTTCCTTTATTACAGAATCAGCGGTTCAGTTATTAAAGTTAAAAAAGATAGCGGTCAAAACGTCTATCTCAGGTGTGGGTGGAGGTCAGAGCGATGTAACGTCAAGGTTTATGGTTAAAGTGAACCTTCAGTCATTACACGATCCTGACTTCACTTTACAAATAAAGGCTTATGTGCTGAGTAAGGTGACTAGAATTTTACCTGAAAGGAAATTTACATTGGTGGATTGGCCAGAGCTAAATAGTATGAATTTGGCTGATCCAAATTTCAATAAACCTAACAAAATTGACATTTTGTTAGGGTCGGGAGCCTATGCCAAAGTCTTAAAAGAAGGCTTAATCAAAGACCCTAAGGGTAAAACTATGGCTCAAGATACTTACCTTGGCTGGATCATATCGGGAGAAGTCAGCGATGAAGATAGAGTGTCGTCGTGTCATAATGTAATTCTAAGCATGCACACTAAGGTCGAAGAAAACGAAATCCTAAAAAGGTTTTGGGAACTAGAGGCAGAGCCAACAGGCTCTGAAAAGTCAATTCTTAGCCCTGAAGAGCAAGCATGCGAGGATCACTTTGCTGCTACTACATGTAGGGATGCAGATGGCCGCTACATCGTAAAGTTGCCTTTTCGGTCCAGTAAAACACCCTGTAATACAAAGGAAATAGCGTTAAAAAGATTATATAGTCTTGAACGGAAGCTAGCAAAAAATAGCGAGCTTAAGGAGCAATATACAGCGGTAATAAAGGAATATTTATCATTAGGTCATATGGAAGAGATTTCTAATGAAAAAGACAAAAATAAACTTGGGGCTGTTTACTTACCGCATCATGCCGTGATTCGAGAAGACAAGACTACTACAAAATTAAGAGCAGTATTTGATGCGTCATCTAAGGGATCCAACGGTGTTTCCTTGAATGACACCTTAATGGTAGGACCACTCTTACAGGCTGATTTACGTCATACAGTTATGCGGTGGCGTCAACATCCAGTATGCTTGGCAGCCGATATTATAAAAATGTATCGCCAAGTAAAAGTAGCTGATGATCATGTGGACTTTCAAAGGATTTTATGGCGAGATGACGTTCATTCTAATATTAAGGAATACAGGCTTTTGAGAGTTACGTTTGGAACATCTAGTGCACCTTATCTGGCAGTCAAGGCATTGCAGCAAACCGCTAGCGATGAAGGTCAATCGTATCCATACGCTGCTGGTAGGGTAAAGACCGATTTTTATATGGATGACTTAATGACAGGTTGCCAAACTGACGAAGAAGCTATAAAAATCTATCATGAGTTTAATTAAACTGTTAAAAAAAACTGGTTTCACTTTGCAAAAATGGACAAGTAACCGAGAAGAGATGCTAAAACAGATAAGACTGGATACTGCAAGAGATCTGGAAATAAGAAAAGATGAAACCACTAGAATTCTAGGACTTACCTGGAATCGCAGTTCCGACGAGTTCCATTATACTGTAAACTTACCTTTTACAACACCATCGCCGTTGCCGTCGTCTGCATCTGAAACTAAAAGGAAAGTTATATCAGAGATATCACGCTTATATGATCCGCTAGGTTGGATTGCACCATGTATAATCGTCGTTAAAATCTTCATCCAAAAACTATGGATTGCTGGTTTGGATTGGGACGAAGAGCTGTCTGAAGATCTTCTAAAAGAGTGGCAGTCTTTTGTGGGTTGCATACACTCAACAACCTCAGAATTCCTAGGTGGCTAAAAAGAAAAAGCAATGATCAAAGAGTTGAATTACATGGTTTCTCTGATGCATCAAGCGTAGCATACGCCGCGGTTGTTTACATCAGAGTCATCGATGCTGCTGACCAAGTCCACTGTATTCTGGTAACCGCAAAAACGAAGGTGGCTCCGATTAAACAAATTTCTATACCACGACTGGAGCTATGTGGCGTAGTTTTAGTTACCAAATTACTTTTAAAAGTGGCTCGTGTCTTGAATATTCAAAAATCCAACTTACATGCTTGGACGTATTCCACGGTCGTGCTGGCTTGGTTGAGCGATCACCCGAGCCGATGGAAAACCTTCGTCGCAAACCGGACATCTGAAATCCTTAATGCCCTCGATACCACCCAATGTCATTATGTTGATACAAAAAACAATCCAGCTGATATTGCTTCGAGGGGTAGCACATCAACAGATTTAATAAATAACTCACTTTGGAAGCATGGACCATCGTGGTTGCTTGGTGATACTATACATAGAATATAGCAGACCCAAGGCTATAATGACGAAGCTGGAACTAAAATCTATAAAGGTTCATGCGGCACAGATACTCGATCAGCCAAGTGAACTAATGTGGTCTAGATTTTCATCGTTCCGTAGATTAATCAGGACTCTGACCTATTGCAGACGATTCCTGAAATTAAAGATAGCCAGGGAATCACGGACAAGGTTGCCGCCTTACGGCGCGTACACATAGAACATCCGTTTTACAGGATCCTTTTTAACTGATCCGTCGCTACTGGAGGTAATATTCACACAGCATTTACAGGACCGATTTTAACAGATCCGACGCTACTGGAGGTAATATTCACACAGCATTTACAGGACCGATTTTAACAGATCCGACGCTACTGGACTTTCGTTCTTCAGTGTATCGCCTACTTTCTACGAGAATGGACGTTGTCGTGTTGTATTGGTACTATCGTCGTCTGCGGCGGAGGAAGCCCCGGCGTTATTGGATACATCCACTATTAAGGCAAAGATTTTGTCGTGGTACTGTTGTGCGTCAGCTGAAAGAAGACGAATCTAAATTTTTTACTTATTTCCGAATGACGACGTCTACTTTTGATGACCTTCTTAAACGATTAGAAAAGGATTTAAAAAAGAAAGACACAAACTGGAGGAAAAGCTTGTGCCCTGAAGTAAAACTAGCGATATTTTTAAGGTAAGAACTTTAATTTTTGTTATTATCAATTAAAATTTAAAATGACAAAAAGGTTTACAAAAATGAAGATTTATTTCAAAACATAGACAGATCTGGCAAGTCTGACTCCTGGCTGAATGTAGATTCTACTGATGGCGAACCTTCTACTGATGGTGTAGAGTCAAGATGATGTGGCCTACTAAAATAACCTTGGGTGTGGTAGTGAGGAGTGCTAGAACTTTGTGAATATGGAGGCCACTCGTAGTTTGACTGACCATATCTTCTACTTTTAATATTTTGTAAAAGGTTTATCACTCCAGACTGAAATTCTAAAATTTGATCGCCATTAAGTGAAGCCAGTTGCGGCAAAATACCTTTGAAGAACGATAAATTGGGATCTTCAAACTCATTTTTACTTTTTTTTAACTGATCATTCATGTATTCAATCATTTTGGCGTCTACTTCATTCACATTTCTTTTGATTGCCTTGCGTTGCGGCGGGGCTAAATTTTGTCTTTCCTTTTGTCTGTCACTACCACTTTGTTCCGTAATCTGATCAGGTTCATCTTCGTTGTCTTTATTACTTTCTACTGTTTCCGTGATGTTGTCATTAGCAGGGACGTTCTCGTGTGTATCACCTGGGGTGACAACTTTTTTCAAAAATAACATTTGATTGTGATATTTGTAAGGCTTGGTATTTGAGGCAGCAGCTCCAGATTTCTTCAATTTCTTTTTCTCACTCAATGTTCGTATCCAGGCATCTCTAGTCGAATTCCATTTTTTTATAACATATTTTCCTGAAGCAAGTAAATAATAATATAAGATGGTTGTCAATAGCTTAGTAAGTGAAAGGCGAATAAGAAGGTAGAATAGACTTGTCAGTAATTAATTACCATATTGGTCAGTGGATAAGTCAAATTGACAGTGCAAGAACTAATCGGTCAGTAAATAATGGGAAGCAAAAAAGTATTACTAATGTTTAAATCAATTTATTTTAATTAGGTAATTTTATAATTTAGTTCAGTTCAGTTTAATTTTATTTTATTTATGTACTATATATACAGCGTGTAATTGACAGGTTGGCAAAAACGAAAAGTATGAATTCAGACTGGTATTGTTAATATTTTGATAGTGAAATATTTTCCCGGAAATGATAGGTGAACGTTTTTCAATTTTCAATTTTATTTCGGCTACGCAATGTATAACGAATATGTCGATACGCGCGCGACCCTGTACCTCGCGCATTGTTCATTCATACTAATAGGTAGGTACTTCGGGACGTAAGGTCCACGTCCCGAAGTACCAGTTTGGAATAAATACATAGTACACTACACACACAAACACACCTATCAAAAATTTTTAACACGAATTCAAAACCTATCAAAAATTAAAATAGTCACTTACCTAAATTAAAGTCTCTCGGGTCGTATAAGGCATGGCTCAAAGTGGTTGCCTCCGAGCTGCACGCACAGTTGTGCTCTACGCAGGGTTTCGGCATGGAGACGAGGTATCATTGTCACATCCTCATTGAGTTTTTGGTTCAACGATGTGAAACACGGGGTCCGTTATTACGCCTTACAAGTTTTGCAGCAGTACGGGTTCCCAAACGCGGATTTCGACGGACAACATCTAAAATCGCCTGCTCAGAACGAGCACGGATTGTCCTTCCAGAACCTTCCTGACGCGGCACAATAGGTAAATTTTCTAAAACACGTTGATATGCCCTTGTGATAGTACGACTATTAGCTGGATGTCGTTCATTTGGGTGTCTTTGAACATAGAGCCTTAATGCCAACGACGCGTTTCCTCTAGCTTCACCCAAGCACATTAACATCTGGCCATATTCGCGAGCACTAAACGTTTCATTACGCCGATTCATGACGATACCACACAACACAAAAACACACAACTCAACTGAACGCAATACACAGTCTCGAACTCTCGACAGTTGAAAGAAAACGAAATAGACGTCCAGAACGCACCAGCATTGACCAGCAATCGCGGCAAACTGAATTAAATGGCGGCAAAGCGCCTCGGCTAATGGTTTCGTTTGTCGGCACACCTTTGAGAGTGTGTGTGACACGTGTAGCAATTAGGGCTGCCCACATGGTATGAAATTAAACATTTTTATTTCGGTAATAGTAAGTACGTTAGTCGAAGTGCCCATGGCGCAGTAGTTACAGTGGTCGGCCTGCGATTGAGATAAAGATGAAGAACTAGGTATTGAAAAATAATCGTATCGTAATCGTATGATAAACATTGTTATTAACCGCTATCTTTTGTAACTTTTACTCATGGTTCTGCTTCCAAGTTTAAACCTAGTACCTGTCAATCCCCTAGCAGCATGCGCGCGATTTTGCGCATTTTCTAAACACTAAGCAAACGTCGGCGTTCGCATAGATTATAAATTAAGTTTTTTTTTTTATAGGGTATTTATTCAAGAACGTAAATAAGAAGTTTTCATTATAGTATGTAAAAATCGAAAATAAGCAAAGCTTTTCGTAACTACACGCGCGAACGCCGGCTTTCGCTCAGGGATTGACAGGTAGAATGTGAATCTGGCAATATTGACACATTGTTTTTATGTTTTATGTCCCACTAAATTGTCTAAAGCAAACAATTTAAAATAAGGTTTTTGGAATTAAGAAATAATAGGTAAAGTAATCATACTCCTGAGTATCTAATTATTATTAAAGCATTTTACATAAAGAAAATAGAATTACAAGTATTAAATTCCGTACGCGGTACAACCCTAGCAGCGTCGCCGCGTCGGCGCGTCAAAGCCGCACGACCCGTGCACCACACAAAAGGAGCGAGCGAGCGAGCGGTATGCTGTCTCTGTCTGTCGTAGGTACTACGGAGTTCAGTAAACTTTTACGGCTAACAGCTGATTCCCCGCGAGTTGTATGAATTTTCTTTTACGATTATATTGCCGAATTTAAGTTTTTTGCTTTTTTTTCACTAAAATTGTGTTTTTGGGCTTGATTTTGTTGTAACAAATAAATAGAACACAAATCTAGTTGAAAAACGGTCGGAAAATTCGACAATTTTCCTGAAGAAAATTCCAACGTTTTTCAGTCATAATCATGGTCATGAAGCTACTGTTTCAGTTTTTGCCAACCTGTCAATTACACGGTGTATAAGTATGAGTTTTGATTTACGACTTTGCTAAAAACTCTCATAAAAATTTCGACTTTCCATACAAAATTTGTTGGTCACTATAATATTTTATAGTTTTATAATAAAACAAGACTTATTCATCAAGCCATCTTTAATAGTCTGACCATAGAGAAGTACCTCTACGAAACATAGACATATACATAATCAGTAATAGACAAAATTAACTAAAACTAAACCCTTACAGTCACTAACGTTACTTTGTATGGGAAGTCAATATATGTGTAATAATATAGTAATTGATTAATTTATTTTTTTTAGGTATGCAGCGTCTGGGTGTACATTTCAAGAACTTTATTACGTCTTTCGTGTCGGTGTGTCAACTATAAGCAACATTATTAAGGAAGTTACACGATGCATATGGAACAACTTGAATGACGAGTTTATGCGACTTCCTACAACAGTGAGTGAATGGGAGCATATATCAAATGGATTCGACACAAAAGCAAATTTTCCCCACTGTTTAGGAGCAGTGGACGGTAAACACATCAGACTTCGAAAACCAGCAAAAAGTGGCTCAATGTACCTAAATTACAAAGACTTTTTTTCCATCATATTATTAGCGATCGTAGACTCTGACTATCGTTTTCTATATGTTAGTATTGGGTCGTATGGAAAAGAATGCGATTCATCAATATTCAAGGAGTCGACATTTTGGAAAATGATGCTAGATGGCAGTTTACAAATACCAGAACCTTGCCCATTAATAACAGGCTCAGAAACGAGAGTTCCCTACGTCATAATCGGCGATGAAGGTTTCGGTTTACACGAAAATTTAATGAGGCCATTTAGCGGGACGCATTTAGACGTAAATAAGCGAATATATAACTATCGTTTGACCAGAGCTAGACGATACGTTGAATGTGCATTTGGTATTCTTGCTAATAAGTGGAGAGTATTCCACCGGCCTCTAGACGTCAACAAAACAACAGCTATATGGATAGTTAAGGCATGTACCGTTCTACACAACTTTGTAAGGGAAAAAGAGGGCTTAAAGGATGGCAACACATCCGAATCTGAAGCATTTCATTTCAATAGCCTACCTGATGATGAAACGCTACGAGGTGGTCGAACTGCAAATTCAGTTCGAACGGAATTCGAAAACTATTTCGTGTCCGAATCTGGGTCAGTTTCTTGGCAGAATGAAGCTATTTAAAATAAGAAACAATGTCTCCATTACAATATAAAATAAATACTTACCAAATTCTTGTCTTTCTTTTTGTTCCATAGCTTCAAAATCCTCCTTTAGAATACCGCATATTTCGCGCCAAGCTGCGGTTTTTGCAATTTTATCTTTATACATCTCCAGTGTTTTGTCCCAAAGAACTGGTCTACTTTCAACACAATTTATCAAAACTTCTTGCTCAACATATTTTTCAAACGCCTTGCTTGCCATGATTATGATAGCACTGGACACGTGCACCACTCTTGGAATGAAACCGGCAAATGGCGGCTGTGTGTAGCACATCGCACCCCGCGCACCCCCGTGCAAAGCCTCGTGCGGTTTCAATCCGATAAAACGGATTAGTATAGTATTACTGGATCCGGAATACTGTGTGAACTGGCTCATACAACTACATACGCTAATAACATATACGTTTAAACGGACCTGTAAAACGGATTGCTGCTTATTTTGTCGGATCAGTATTTTTTACTGGATCCGGAATACTGTATTCTGTATGAACTCGCTCATACAACTACATACGCTAATAACATATACGTTTAAACGGACCTGTAAAACGGATGTTCTATGTGTACGCGCCCTTACCTTACAGCTTCTGAGATTGCGGATACCATGCATTGCTGTCTCAAGCAGAGTCAAAGTGTTTGGTTTGAACGAGAAATCAAGGCTATCCAAGCCGGAAAAGACGTCAATATAAGCAGCCGTTTGACATCGTTGAATCCTTATTTGGATGACAAGGGCTTGATGAGAGTAGGAGGTAGGATCCAATATTCACAACTTGGTGAGGATATGAAGCATCCCATTATCATTCCTAGTCAGTCCCATTTGTCAAGATTACTTATCTCAGATGCCCATGAGCGTGTACTGCATGGAGGACCTCAACTGACTCTTAACTTCCTTCGATCAAAATATTGGATTATTCGTGGAAAGAAAGGCTCACATCCGCGACCTGCGTACCGTGTATTCGTCATGCAGCTGTAACACGAAATCTATTAATGGGTCAGCTACCATCATGCCGAGTAACTCCAAGTAAGCCCTTTCTTCATTCAGGTGTCGCAGTGTCCGGCGTAGAACAAGCCAAGTGGACAAAAATATTTTTTCATGGTTTTGGAACTATATCTATAAATTAAGTATTTATATACCTATATTATAATATTATAAAACTAAAAACTCTGTTTGTGTGTTCGTTTGAACGCACTAATCTCAGGAAGTACTTTGCCGATTTAAAAAAATATTTCAATGTTAGATAGGCTATTTATCGTGGAAGACTATAGGCTATATCATCACGCTGCGACCCACGAGAGTGGAGCAGTAACCAAAGATGCGGTGGACAGCTAGTAGTACCAAAATATTTTATTTAAAGAAAATGCATAGAGATGGTGTATAAATATATTATTTCATGATGACACGATTACAATACAGAAAAAAAAATAAGAATAAAATTATCTCAATCGCTGCAAATATCAACGCTAATTCTATATAAATATACAACCTTAGACTAACATAAAAAAATACAAAAAATCGAAATCTAACACTAGACTAATCTATTTACAATAAAACTAATTCTCAATATCAGAATCATCAGATTCAGAATCCGATGAATCCAATTGAAAATAGTCTTCCTGAGTTTGTGGAGGTCTTGGTTGCAACTGAAGTCGAGGCTCTATAGTGGGAGCTACGATGAGCTTTAAGACCTCCGCGCACAATTTATTACTCTTTTTTTTCGGTATTTCCCGAAGGCTATTGATCAGAGGATCAGACGTTAAAATCAACATATTGAGCAAGTCTCTATTCGTGGCGAGACGAGAGCACTTTCTGGTGTTGTGCTCTCTAAACCTCCGGCAATCTTTGTTTCTTGATTCTTGGGCTTCCTCTGAAAGTTGCCCTATTGGAACTATTGCCGTCTTAATCACTTCTGTACTGTGAATAAGCAATTTATGCACAGTAGCAGGCATGTAGTACCACGAGTAAAGGCTTAAATAAAGTCTTTTGGTCTCGTCACAAAGCTTTTTAAATTCAACAAGATTTATCTCGAAGCCACAAGATTATGTCCTTAACAATACATCAAAGTGTTTGATGATTGTAACATCCAATCCTGTGATCTGAGCACTCAGTTCGGGATTCCAGAAAAAACGTCGAGCTGTGTTTCCATCATTTGTGGAACCAAATCCTGGCTTTGGCTTGTCCACAATTAGTCCCATTTCATGCTTGAATCGTTGTTTGATTTCGTCTGATCTTTGTTTTACACTTGCTTTTTCCTCTGAAGACCTAGCTTGCCATTTCTTAATGTCTAACTTATAACTAATGTGTAATAAGCACTCAAACGAACGAATCCAAGCATGTAATGTTGACAAACCAAAGCTAAAATTATCCTGATTGCTATCAAAATGCTGTCCTTCATCATTCATCATTCTGGGAGTAGCCCCACAAATATAGCATTTCTGCGATGAATGTGTCTCAGTCAAAGCGTTGCACACTTTTTCATCAGTCATAGTAAGAAGAAGCTTGTGTTTAATAGAAATTTTAGAACCACCAAGATCACAAGATGTAGCCTCCAAGTTGTGTATTTGTTCCAAAACCTTATTTGTCTCGATTTTCGTCAATTCCGGGGTTTCTTTGGCAAAAATAAATTTAATTGGACGACAATACATTGTCGATGATGGACGAGGATTTTGCCAGATAATGTTGTTACCCTCGTCAATTTATCTTAAAGGAACGAACGGGCATGTTTCTATATCTTCATCCGCCTTTATTGATATCTCGAGCATATCACAGGTTTTACAAGTATCTGCCTTAGGGATATAGAAGTGTAAATTAAACTCGGTTGTAAATACTTTGACGTAGGCACTCTTTTTCAATATTGGTTTTCCTTCTGACTCGCATTTTGCTTTAAAAAGTTCATACATTTTGTTCATTGAAAGATCCGGGCGCAAATATTTTCGTGTTGATCGTCTTTCTCCATAGTGACTCACAAATTTCGGAAAACTATTAATGTGGTCTTTAATCCAGTTCAACTTTTCATCCGACAGCTTGTTAGCAGGTACATGTTGTCCCCTCTTATCTCTTTCTGCTATTCCAGAAACAGATTTTTTATTGCGTAATGCATAATCTAATCTTTTGTTAGATATTTGTATAACCTTTAAAAATAAACTTTTGCAAACTCTTTTGTCCAACAGCATGAATTGGCGTACATAATTTATGCGGCTAGAATTTTGAGCATTTTGTCTTTGCTTACGGCGTTTTGGTTCTAAAGTCTTAATGACGCTGCACAACCATGTTGTTTGAGCATCCCATGAGGTGAGCTGATAAAACATTACGTGTATTGCTTCTTGATTTTCGAACCTGCTCACTGCATTTGAACCTACAGTTGCATACAACAGGTGTAAATACTTTAGCCGGGACAATATTACCTCGTACGTTGCGATATTCTTGGCCTGCAGTTCTTTTTCGCTTCCTTATATTCTTTGCCCATTTGTCGAAATTTCGAACTCTTTTTCTTCCTCTGACAGGTTCATCGGAATCTGGATGATTTATTTCCCCCAAGTTACCTATAGGACCCTCTGGATCTCTTCTTTCTTCATTATCTGTAAAGAACGGCATAAGCTGTAACCCAAGCCCAAGCCAGACTCAAACATGAAGCAAAAACGCCACAAACGAGTATTTGCTTAAAAATAGGTTATATTATGGAAGTAGTTTATTATTGTATAGCCTTCTTCGTGCTAATTGATAAAAAGAACATAAGCGTAAGTCAAGCAACAATTTTTGAGAAAAGCATGATTCTGAAATCGAACTGCAAACAAAATAAAAGTAAAATCTCTCCAGCCCTTAATATTCGACAACAATACATACCTTCACTGTCTAATTCTGTGGAAATTTCTACATTTTGCTCTGGATGGTAAGAAGAATGATCACTTGAAAAATCTTCATTTATTGAAGTCGATGAAGATGGCGGCGGCGAAGATAGCAATGCCATATTCACTATTCTTTTAGCTCTGTTTCTGTTATCCATTGCTTACGTAACAACCTTTCAATTAAAATGTTTAATAAAACAAAAGATAATCGCAAGCGCATGTGAATAAAACGAAATCAATATGATAAGTAACGTCAATTGATTTTGATTTTGTTGACGGACTGTTTGTGTGGCCAGTTTAAAAATATTCAGTGTTTTTGTAAAAATGTCAAACCATATTTTTTGTTTAAGTATATATTCATAGATATTAAATTTTAATAAAAATTACGTAAATGATTTATGTATACGCAAATAATTTATATTTCTTTATTGCATTTAGATCAGTTTGGATATCCATAAAAGCCAGCAACTTGCGACCACAGTGATCTAAGTGCGCCTCATTACTTAGATCAGTCTGGCATGTCTCCATTTTGCAAATCGCACCGATTCTATAGTGAGATGTTGTGATTTCTCAAGGAAAATAATACTGGGAAGCACTTAGATCAGTATGGCATGAAAGAATTATGATTTTTCCATGCAATTGTGTAAAAAAACCATTTTTGCCAAAAATGTCACTTAGATCACTCTGGTTCTAGAATCATCAAATAATATAATTTACAGTCTGTAAGGATAAACACCGTTGTCACTAAAACCATAGGTAGTTGATTTAATTATAAAAATGTTTATCTGAATTTAAAAATTAATAATATTTTTCTTTAAAAAAATTCAAAAAAGTTTATGTCCGACACTGTCCGTGAATTCATGGATACTATGCGCCCGAGTTACGTTGTCACTGCAAAGGGCGTTGACAGTAGGTCTACGCCCTTTGCAGTAGCACTAGCCGTTGTACCCCTCCGATTTTGAGGTCTTGACACTCAAGTGACTATGCGGTTCCATAGCAATATCATCGTGCGGGGCTCATATCTACACTCATTTCACGATCTTCCTAAACCTAACCTAATTATAATGTGTTTGTAACGTAAATAAATACAATTTTATTACTTACCTTGTTTTCTTCTTTCTTCACTAGTGAGTTCCAACCAGTTTGGTACAACTGCTTCGCAAACTTCTTCCCATAATGATTTTTTCAAATTGGCGTCAGCATATTCCTTTAGAGATTTTTTATACAAAGCCGGCCGCTTCTCTACTTCTTCGATTAATTTCGTAGTTTCCAAATTCGATATCAATGACATTGTGTGCCTACTCGTCGCCTACGTATCTCCCGCGCTATGAATCGGATCGATTGACAAGTGCGCTCACACACATACTGCGTCATACTGACTATGCGATCGGTCGATAGTCGAACGACATTTTAGTTGAATGTAATACGCGCACTCGCATACAACTTCATGCACATATGCAATCGGCCAATAGTCGTTCAATAGTTTGATCTAATAGGGATCGGGCAGTCGGATTCGATAGTTCGGTCGTACAACTTTTAATTTGTGCAAGTGCGCACACTGCCATATAACTCTATACTGATCCTCTGACCGATCAAACTATCGGCCAACTTTAATCGCTAGTGCGCGCGGGCCCTTATTCTTATGGTTGGAATTAACTGATCGTATCGTTCTATAGTTATGTTCATTAAATATTGGGTTTGCAACTCAGCATCAACGAGACTACCATCTAAAACGTAAATATCTAATTTATCTTTCATATAACTATATATCTCATAATACTTTTCTATGTTGTAATCTAAATTCTTATGAACTAAATCTAAGTCGTAAGATCTTAATTATGTGCCAATTATAGAGGCTTAGCGAAGCTTGTCCTTCTTTAACAGGAAGAATTTACAGGTTTTAAAGGCTCAGGGTCGCTTGCATCGCTATCACGAGGGCGAACCTGTGAAGGACGCTTAATGTCTTTAACTGGTATTTTCTTTGTTTTACGGGCTTTATTTGTAACTGTTACCGTATTTCTATTTAGTTCATCTATGATTGTTGCCTTTTGGTAACTAGGCTTTTCTTTGCTACGTCTTGTATTGACTTCTTTCATGTAAATATTGTCACCTATCTTAACTTAATCTTTTCTTTAGATTGTAACATTTTATTTGTTAAATAATTATATAGGTATTTAGTACGCTTAACATGGTCGGTTACTAATTGTTGGGTGTAGCTTTTATTAAAGTCTACAGCAAAAACGCTTGAGGTGTCGGTATGTCCGAAGACTACTTCAAATGGAGTTAAACCAGTAGTGGAATGGATATATTGGTTGTAAGCCATGATAGCATAAGTCATGACAGATGCGGCATCAGTTATCTTTAGCTCATACTTAGCTAGTCTATAAATTTCTATTATAGTTGAGTGGAATCTTTCTACCAGTCCCATAGAATTTGGGTTATGTGGCGTTCCTATGTGTAGATCTACTTTGTAAAAAGCTAACATTTCTTTTAAAAGATTATTATTAAATTCCGATCCTGGGTCGGCACTGACTTTTAAAGGAACACCATATATAGAGAAATATTTTATTAATGCTCTAATAACTTCTGGTGTGGATCTATTTGGTACTTCGAATGCTTGTTCTAGCTTACTGAATGCATCTATAATAGTAAGGAAATAGGTTCCTTCTATCGAAAACATGTCTATGAATATTTCTTGGAAAGGTTTATTTTGTGTTTGGGTCAATTGTAATTCAGGTTTTAATGGTTTTCTATCGTACTTCATTTGTTTACAGAGATCACAAGAGTTGATAATACTAGCTACGGTTTGTTCTAAATTATTCCATTAGAATGTTCTTTTCACATGAGCTACCGTTTCTTTGATGCCACGATGGCATGTTTTCCCGACATGATGTTTTAGTACTATTTCTCGTTGTTCGTTTTCGTCTTCTACGTAAACGACTCTTTCAGTGCACTCATAGATGCTTATTGCATCCTTTTTAAATAGGGTTTTAATTATATTTGAAAACTTGTAATGTATTGGGTAATTAAATGTGTGTGTTAATAGAGGGTTGAAGATGCACCAATATGTAAATGGATAATTCGGGCGCCAGGTACATCCTCAAAAAAAAATAAACTTGGATTCACTACAATTGGGAGAGCCTGGGCCTGTAATCTTCAGGCGGTAGGCTATATAGGAAAATAAAAGATTAAAAATATAAGTCAAGCTTTAGCCTTTAATTTCTCCCAGCCCGCAGTTTATGACCAGGTTTAGATACCCATGAAATGTTTAGTACGTGACATTGTTTAAGATTATTGGAACTAAAATGGTATTGTTGCACCTTTGAAGCTAAGTTAAAAAGAATTAATAGTTAATCCTCATCCAGGCGATGCAGACCAGTCCAAAGGGTTCCAACATCGAGGAATATGAGAAAATGGAAAGTAAATATATATATAAAAAAACGCCAGGGGCGTTTTTTTCTTTTGCTCGTTGAGTGCGCCTCAAACCATCAAAACAAACAGGTGGGCGAAAATCACTCACGAACGGAAAATATGTAGCAATCCTATCCGAAAATAGAGGATGGACTCCTTCTTTCCTTTTAGGCCATTACAGGGCACAAAATATCGACGATTACTGTCGATTTATTTAAAAAATTTAACAGAAACAAAAATTAGCTGCTTCCATGATATGATCGGGTCAGAAAGTGAAAAAAAAAAACAATCTGACAGCTCACTTTTTTAAAAGATTTTCTTACTTGGCACACGACCTTTTAGGAACGCCTACATAATATCGGTTCGGAAATCGCCTAAAAGCGAATTATGTGACGAGGCGATTTCGACTCGTTACAAACTGTTGGCGGTGACGTTGGTCTTCAAAATAAATGTAGTAATTAATTTTTGGGCGAATGTATGCTTTTAGGTAATCTTTTAAATCTGGGTTATCGATTGGTAAATGTACTTCAAACACCTTTTGTCTATCCCTGGATAGATCTTTAACGCTGTACTCGTTTCGATGCCAAGTATATACAAGTATTTGGTTTGGTTTCGTATCTATGGCTTCCTTTAATATCGGAATATCAGAGGAATCAGTATTTTCTTCTCGTTTAGGCGCGATTGGTCCAATTCGCAATTGGTCCAATTCACCTATTCGCGATTGGTCCAATTCGCAGTTGGTCCAATTCGCAGTTAGTCCAATTCGCAGTTGGTACAATTCGCAGTTGGTCCAATATAAAGTATTTCCAAATATAAATTAAATAACCCATTTTATTGTACTATATTTTATTTTATAACCATATTAGAACAATTATTTTGTGTTACAAGCTCCTACCTACCAATAATTATTAGACAGAAAAAAATAATGAAAATACATTTATTTGGCACACGCAAAAATGTGAAATTCTCCATATTATTATAATCGTAACTAAGTAAAAATAATAATAATAAAAAATAAAAAACACGACTGCGTAAAAAATAACTCATAATAATTAACTAATAAGTTTAAATAAAAACTGAACGAAAAATTTGCAGTTTAATTACCACAACATTAAAATATATTCATATCATATTCACACACATAAAATAAAACAAAAGTATTAAATTATAAAACGGAACTGTTACGTACATAGAAAAAAAAATTGTACTATGTATTTTATAATGAAAAAAAAAACTAAACTGCCATAGTCCCGACTATACCCATTAAATAATATAGATTAAAATCATTCCATCCAATATGGACTGCTTTCTACACTTATGGACTGAACTTTATTAGGTATTAGTTATTTTTTTAAGTTTTATATAATGATAATCTTAAAAAGATAATTTTATGAAAAAAATTTTTTACTGTAATTTTTCCTTTTTCAAATTTTTTGAGTACTTTTTCATATTTTTTATCAAATAGAATGTCACGACTTCTCCTTTTGTTATTTATGTTTTTTAATGTACTTTGCGTTATTTTTGTATCATAATATTGGCTCTCTCTTCGCAGCTTGTAAAGAAATAAAAACAAATTAGGTTTTTTAGGAATCCGTCGATTCAGCCGAGAATGCCAGCCCTCTAAAGCATTGGTTGTTCTATGGCGTTGATGAGCGCAGCTTAATATGGTTGGTGAGAGTCTTGGGTACCATTCCTTTTCAAAATATTTGCGAAATCTGATCACTTTTTCGCTGTTTGAAGACGTATCTAATATATATCTCCAAGCTTCTGGAATGCGATTAGCTGGGAATAGTGGAATCACTGATGCCTTTCTAGTTATATTTCGACCCTCTTTACTCGTATTCAATTCCATATTTTTTTAATACCTCCATATGGCGTCGTTAAAATGGTGGTAGCATCCACTTATTTTTGCCTGAGGGAAGACAGCAGAAGCAGCGTTCATTTGCGCCTTCTCATAATCGCATTTAAAAGTTGTAACGTTAATACCCATTTTTTCCTTTAATAATGCGAAAACACGTAGGTAAGTTTGTTCTGTTTTATTTGGTAACAGCGCATAAAAAACAGGTATAATGTTTGTTTTTGTTTTAGTTGAATTTAAATCTAAATGTAGCACATAAAGCTGATAAAACGGCTTTGGAACTGTTTTAAAAGTACCATCCGCAAAATAACATTCATGATCCTTAGCAATTTTTATACCTAATCTTGTTCCGAATACAAAAATTTTTTCTTCTTCTTCACCTCCATCTTCAATCAACAAAAAATTATTTGTAAGTGCTTCAGGTAATTTCAAATTTTTTGTGGTGTTATAGTTCAATAAATCAGTTTCTAAATATTTCTTTCGTGCTCTGTATAATGAATCCTTTATTGATGTAAATTTGGGAATATCTTTGGGATTTAGGTTCCGAGTCTTTTGTTCAAAAATATTTTGCACTGGACCTAAATCGCTGCATACTTCTTTTTTTAGTAATGCGGTTAACTTTGTTAATTTATTGCAATCTGGCTTACATGTGTGTCCTATTTTAGATTTTCTTATAATCATTTTCCTAGTTGAGTCTATCGTGACAGAAGCACTACATGTTTTTCTTTTGTTGCACCTCCACAACGAACTTCCATTATTATTATTTATGCTAAGATTATATCGATATTTTTTATGAATCAGTGTATCATTACCTCGTGAATTTTTAGAAATTTCGTACTGCTCTTGGTTTGTTCCGTCCATTTTAATAACAATTAGATTAAATTTTTTATAGCTAAACAACGACAGCTGTCAGAGTACATGACATGTTGTGTTAAATTAAAACTATAGACATATAAAAAGGTATTATTTAAATCAGTGGACCAAGATAATGAGGTTATAATGTACGTGTGAAGCACGCCTGTGATTATGAAGCCCTCTTACATTTTGGTGTTAGGTACGCTAATTGTACAATTTACTTATGAAGGCAAAGACGAAAAAGTTTTCTATTATTATGAAAGTATAGGATATTTTTGAAATAAAAAAAAATGTTGATGGTCTATATCAGGTCTCCGTGAGTTTTTGCAACGAGTTTTAGCACTGCTCGGGAGGAAGGGCCGCAACGGAAGCTTTCAAAAGGAATATTTTTCCTCCGTTTTCGTAACATTTTTCATCGCTACTCCGCTCCTATTGGTCGTAGCGTAATGTTATATCGTCTATAGCCTTTCTCGATAAATGAGTTATCTTACATTGCAAAAATTTTCAAATCGAACCAGTAGTTCCTGAGATTAACGCGTTCAACCAAACAAACTCTTCAGCTTTATAATATTAGTATAGACATATTCCAAAATGATACATCAATATTCCATATCTTTTTTAGATGGCAAAATGTTGATATTAAACTGAGGAAGTAGCAATTTTACTTTTTTCACAATACAATTAAGTAAATAAAAAATAAAAACTATTTATTGTCTCAATTAAATTTACAAACGTAGATAAAGCCCTGAACCCCACACTAGGATTCCTGTGTTGTGGGGTCCAGTCTCTTTCAATCCATATTCAGGTTTTTTTTTAGGTGGGAAAATCATCTAATGACAAATCTCGCTCTTGGGCGGAGCGGGAGATAGTGTCAGACTTTTACTGACTAAAAACTCACTCCTGTTCCTTCTTTGCCTTCGTCCCAGGGCCCCGGGTTTCACTTTCACACTACCCGTGGCCCCAATATTTAGAAGGTGGGTACAGTAATAAAGACAATAGTTTAATTAATCTATATATGTTTAACAAAATTTGTAGTAGTTTAGGTAGAGTGTGATTTAGTGAATTTAGTGTGGGAAGTGTAGTGCGGTAGGTGTAGCGAGTGCAATGTTGTAGGTGCGGGTGTGTGAGTACATGTGAGTAGGGTAAGAGTGCTTGCAAGTGTTCGTGTGATGCTTACTCGTTTAACTATGCGTTTATTGTTATTATTTTATTTTCCTTCTTTTATGACATTATTTTTAAGACGTCCGGTCTTGTCGTTATTTGATCAAGGCACAACTTGTGGTATGATCTCAATTTATTTATTTATTTATTTACAATTACACGAAGTGCTTGAAATAGGCATCAACTCCGGGGTTTGTCATTTTTTTATATTATAGGGTTTAGGGTTCCCCAACCAGCAGAAACAGGTTTATCCATTAATTACGCTACACCCTGTATATATTGTAATATCTTCTGCCAGCGGCTTCGGCCCACGTGAAAGTAGAAAATATATAGGCCTATATGATACTCAGTGAAGATGTAGCTTTCGAATGGTGAAAGAATTTAAAAATTGCTCTAGTAGTTTTAGAGTTAAATCGTAACATACAAACAAACAAAAAATAAAATTCCTCTTTATAATATTAGTTTAGATAATTTCGGAAACATCGTCGATTTTGGACCAACTGCGAATTGGACCAACTGCGAATTGGACCAACTGCGAATTGGACCAACCGCGAATTGGACCAACTGCGAATTGGACGTTTTTTTGAACATTGGACCAATCGCGAATTGGACCAATCGCGCCTAAACGATAATATTAGTTTAGATAATTTCGGAAACATCGTCGATTTTGGACCAACTGCGAATTGGACCAACTGCGAATTGGACCAACCGCGAATTGGACCAACTGCGAATTGGACGTTTTTTTGAACATTGGACCAATCGCGCCTAAACGTTTTCTTCTGAGTGAACAGATGTAAAGGAAGGAGAGTCTGCTTTTTCCGAGGCTGTAACTGTTTCGCTTCCTATCGATGGTATTGAATAAGGTGATCTAAGTCTATCCTTAGAATCTCTGGATGAAATAGTAATATTGTCACCTTCATCTGATGAGATGACAATGGTTTTTGAACTATCGGTATTAACTATCATGGAAACATCATCTAAAGCATTGACTTTTATTTTAGACAGTGCATCTGCGTTGCTATTTTGTTTACCGGGTTTGTATTTACTTTCGTAATCGAATTCGGAAAGCCTAAGTCTCCATCTATTGAGTCTACTTCCTGGTTCTTTAATAGAATTTAACCATACCAATGGTCTATGGTCACTTAATATAGTAAACTTCTTACCATACAAGTAAGGTCTAAAATGTTTGCATGCCCAAACAACTGCTAATAGTTCCTTTTTTATAGCACTATAGCGCGTTTCGGCATCATTGAGAGTTCTACTCGCGAAAGCTATTGGTTTATCGCTACCAATAGGACATTGTGATAGGACCGCTCCTAGTGCGAAGTTAGATGCATCTGTTGTTAAGAGAAAAGGTTTGTCAAAGTCAGGGAATTGTAATAGTGGTGCATTGGTAAGTAATTCCTTGCACTTTTCAAACGCATTTACATATTCCTTAGTGATTGTAACTTTATTTTTCTTTTTAAGGCAGTTAGTTAAAGGTTGTGTTATCTTAGAGAAATCTTTGATGAATTTACGATAATATCCTACTAATCCAAGGAAACTCTTTATTTTCGTTGGTGTTTTAGGCAGAGGAAAGTTTAAAACTGCTTTGGTTTTGTCGTTGTTTGGTTTAAGACCGTCTTTTGTTATTGTATGCCCTAAATATAACGCTTCTTTCTTAAGAAATTCGCATTTATCTAGGGTGACTTTAAGATTAGTTTCTCTAAATCTATCGAATATTTTCCTGAGTATATTTATGTGTTCATGTAAGCTAGTCGAATACACTATTATATCATCTAAATATACTAGACAATGTATGCCTTGTAGTCAGCGGAGCACATTATCCATTGCTCGTTGGAAAGTAGCTGGGTCTGTCTTTAAACCAAAGGGCATCCGAGTAAACTCGTAATGTCCTGACTGGGTTGTGAATTCGGTTTTTGGTTGGTCCTCTTTTTCTACCTCCAATTGGTGATAACCACTGGCTAAGTCTATTGTACTGAAGTAGGATGCTTTTCCTAGTCTATCAAATAAGTCTGTTATGTTAGGTAATGGGTATTTATCATCTATAGTTATTTCATTGAGTCTCCTATAGTCAATGACCATTCTGAATTTTTGTTCACCTGAGGCGTCCATCTTCTTAGGAACTAGGTGTACTCACCTTGGACCACCAATTATTACCTGGTTTTCTAATAATTTGTCAACTTGTTTCTGGATTTCCTGATTTTGGCTAATAGGGTGTCTATATGGACGTATGTATATTGGGTCTTCATTCTTAGTGCGAATTTTATGTTTGACTTGGTTTGTAAATGACAGAGGTACGTGTTCACAATGGAAGATGTCTTTATATTCCGCACACAAGTTTGATATTAAATGTTTTTCTTCTATATTTAGGTGGTCAAGACGTAATTTACTTAGGTTTACATCTAATAAATTGTCTATGTTTGAGTTATTATGTAAGTTATTTACTAGACAACTATCTGGTAAATTTTGGTCTATGTTATATACAGTGAATAGTTTTTTGATTTTTATAGTCATTTCAGTATCAGTAGTGTTCTGAATGACTGTTTGAGCTAAAGAGTCTACGCAATTAACTAAGGCGTCAGGCATGCGAACTCCTGGGCAGAATTCAACGTGGTTTAAATTGCATTGCCGTTGTCCAACATTGTTGGTACTTTTACACGTGTTTCTGATCTAGGTGGTATAATATATATATATATATATTTATATTTGATAAATATATATATATATTTATATATATATATATTTGATAAGATGGGTTATATAAAATGGGTATTTCCGTAGTATTTGTCCTCAAGACCTGGTTTTTCATGTCCATATTAGCTTAATTTTTTTAGTAAGTCTGAGCTTATAAGACCGTTATATTGTTGGTCTACAGTGTATATATAAAACTTATGATGGGTGTCTGTATTGAATGTGTCTGTTAAAGGAACGCATGCGACTTCGTTATGTTTGCTACGTCCGTGAGTACTAATAACCTCAAATGGTTCAATGTCTTTATAGTACTGGAAGTACTGGTCGGCCAGTTCTTCGTTAATAAACGATCGTGAGCTTCCTGTATCTATTAGAAAAAATGCTTCTATTTCCGGCAAATAGATGTGTGGTAGCCTAAGGCCATTATAGTTTAAATGTATTACTTCTCTTGGTCTGGTACAGAGGCTTCTATCTGAAAATTTTCGTTCTCTGTTTCATTTCGTACACCGTTTAATAGATTATCGTTGTCTACGATCTCTACGCAGTTGACGTCGTCATAAGAGCATACCTGCTCGTAGATAAAATCATAATCAAGAGGTTCGTCTATCATATTGTTTCGTACCGTTCTCATAGATACGTCAACGTTTTGTCTAGGTGGTTGGTTGTTAACACCAAAACGAAATTGTTGATTTGGATTGGCTTTGAAGAAGCCTGATTATAGTTATTCCGTGGAAGCTGTTGTGGTTGATGAGGAAACTGGGGTTTTTGATTCGGGTTTTGTAACTGTGGTTTAAGTCCTTGCGGTTGAAAACCAAATCGTTGGTTACCCTGATTAGGATTCGGTGTAAAGTTAGGTTTAAAAGGATGTTGCAGCCTAAAGCCTAGATTGTTGTTTGATGGAATCCCGAACTTTTGCTGAATCAGTGCTGTAAAGTTAGGTCTAGGATTATTTGCACTAGAGTTAGTATTACTAGGGTTTGTTTTATTCTTATTGCGAGAGTTGTATCTGGTTTGGAAATTAACTTCCTCGGTAACAACACTTAATGCAGATTCTAATGTGTTGCATTTATTCAGTCTAACAAACTTTATTAAATCTTCCGGTAAGTTATATAGGAAAACATTGAGAGATGTGTTATTATATATGATATATTTAGCTGCTTTTATACCTTCGTCAGTTAAAAGATTTACCTTCGAGATTAACGAGCTCCTAACGTTCTGTATGCGGTGACAAAAGTCTATGTAAGATTCTCCTTGTTTGATTTTAAGGTTTTCTAGCTCTATGCTTATACAAGCTTCAGATCTAGGATCACCGAAGTGTTGAACAAAGAGTTATTTTAAGGCCTCCCAAGTGGTTACGTTTTCGCGTTCACTTATTAATACAGCGGCTTTGCCTATTAATCTACTCGTTATGCAATGAAATAGATAGGTTTGTTGTGCTGGGTTGTTCTCCCCTCTAAAATGTCTAATAACGTATTCACATTTAGATATAAAAAGGTTTAGTAACTTATCATCACCATCAAATCTGGGGATGATGCTTTGGATTTCCTTTGGGATAAGTTGAATATTCATAATGTTAGTAAGATTTACAATATTAAATAAATATAAGGCAAACAATTAACGTATTTGGCGATTTTAGTCCAAATTACGCGACTTAAGCTAAAATGTGTAAAATCACTAATGTTTGAGTAACTTCACAAAGTAATAAAATGACGATGATGTCTAGATTTGACGATTTTTGTTCAAAAATAGACGAGTTACGTTACTGGCGATGTCTAGTCCAATAAATCGTAATTAAATAAAGACAGGGAATGGAACACAATGCGAAATAAGGGTCTACTCACAGTTTACTCGATCCCATGCCGGTTCTCGTTCTGCTGCAGCTGAGCTTGCGCTTCTTCGACGAATTTATTTGTTAGGTTCTTTACAGAAAAGAAGTCTATGCGACTAGGATGACGTTACGACCGATTTTTGTGTCTATTTAACGAACACTTGTACGCGACTTGCTAATCCGACCCGGCTGCGCCAGTCAAATATGAACGCGCAAAATTTATATTAAAAAATATTTATTTAATTAATGCACGTATGCTCAGCATGAGCTTTAAGATGACAATGAACAAACAGATTGAACTGAATGAACTGAACTGAACGCTTAAATCTAGATTATATGTGCTTATATACTACTTGAAAGTTTTACATGTGTGTGTCTGTGGCTGGACCTCACAGTTGGCCAGCAACAGAGATCTGTCAATCTAATCTCTTAATTCTTTTGGTAAACATTACTTTTATTAGAATTAATCATTTGGAACTTGAGTCTAGTGGCTACCTGGAACAGCTGGGTGGCATGGCGTGATCTTAGTTTATTGATACAATACGAGGTAAGGGTTGGCTACGCATAACTACCTACACTTACTTAGTTGTTTTTTTTTTCTTGGTTTGTCATTTCATCTTTTTCTTTAAATATGTTTACTATTTCGTCCCAACCTTTAATTTTTAAGTTAAAATCGGAATACTCATTAGATGAACTATCCCATATATAAGGACGGTTTTGAATTTCTATTATAAATTTTTCAGTATCGAAACTCATTATTTACAACATCAACTAGGTACTATATTTCGAGCGAGCGTCCAAAATGGCGGCTGACTGGCGACTGAGTGAGCGAAGTGCAGTTTACCGTGTACATTATAGTGGCAACGTCGCCAAGCCGCCAGAGTATCCAGAAGCCACGTAGAGAACTGTAGCTCGTGGCCACGCTTCCAATTTGGCGACGTTGCCAAACCGTCGCCTAGTGAGTTAAGCGCCTTATTCACCATCCATCCCAGCTGTACGTCCGCTCAAGGCCGCGGCGCTAGATGTAACATACACACACTCGTGCGCGCATCCAGCATGCTAGATGTAATCGATCGATTAATCGAGGAGGTTGTGTGTGTTTATAATGCCGCATAATTTATCAAAGCACCAAAAAATGGGAGTTCTTCTCATATTGTCAGCAGCAGCAGAAGAGAAGAAAAAAAATAAGAAGAGGTTCTGGATGAAAAAAATTTACCATAAGCGTGCGGAGTATACTCAAATTAATAATATAATGAATGATTTGAACGTCATAGATTTTCATACTTATCTTAGAATGGATAGTGAAATATTGGAAATGCAGTTAGGAATGGTTGGACCCGAAATTCAACGTCGTGATACTATTATGAGAGAGAGTGTCCCAGCAAAAGAACGTTTACTTGTAACCCTACGATACCTTGCAACGGGAGAAAGCTATCCTGAACTTATGGTTTCGTATGCAGTTTCACCACAGCTAATGAGTAAAATTATTCCTGAAACTTGTTTAGCTATTTATAAAGCTTTAAAGGATGAGTATCTCAAGGTAAGTCAATGAAACAACTTGAGGAGCTGGGGAACAAAAGCGGACTTGTCCAATTAATCAAATTTTACACTAGAGCAAAAAAAACTGAAATAGGTATATGCATATGGGCTGTAATTTTGTGCATTTCAGTATAATTAGTATTTAATACAACATAACTAATAGCCTGCTTGTTGGTCATAAAACTATGCGTTTTCAATTTTTTTTTTTTTTTTTTGTAATGGACAAGTCCGGTTTTGATTACAAAAGGTGGACAACTCCGGTTATGATTGAAAGAGTTATGGACATGTCCGGTTATGAAAGAAAACTAGATTCTATTATTGTATTTTTTTATTTAAAAATTATATGAACTCTCCCACATCTGGTTCGCAACAGTCACAATCGTCACTGTGGTCGTCGTCTTCGTCATTTATTTGACTTGTTTCAGCAATTGCCACTGGTGAGGTATGGAATATATTGTTTTTAAACCAATCAAGCTCTTGATTATCCATCCAATTATCTCCGAATTGTTTCTTTAAGAGTGTTTCAACATCTTTTTTCTTGTTTGGTTTTAGTTCATTAACCATTGAAAATCTTTGTAGTAAACTCGGATGGTTTTTTGTCATTTTTAACAATGATACAGCATTTTCTGATGATTCATCTCCATAATAGGTGTTTAAGACTTTCACACCAAAGTTTACGTGATTTAAACGTGCAGTAGGATCTCTTCGTATGTTTGCAGTGCCTCGGCCACGTGCTCTGCCACGACTACGGCCCTGACTTCTTCGTGTTGATTGTTGAGATTGACTAGGAGTTTCTGTTTGGATGATGGTTGACTTTCTTTCTATTATTATTCTCTTTGCATCACGAATACTTTCCACTTTCTTGTAATAGTCTTCAAGGTTTTTGACGTTGTAAAGGTTCCAGTTTTCAGCTAAAATATGAACTTTGCCATGCTTTGCGTAAACCTCATGATATTTTTTTGGATCCAAAATGAAAGGCATCTTCCGCAAATCCTTTTCGACCCTCCCGAACACTCGATCCGCCGGCAAGAAGCTGTGACCGCGTACAGGAAAGGTTAGTACGATTTTGGCGACATTTTGAGGGGCGTAGTTTTTCAACCAGAAAATCAAAGTGTGGACGACATGTGCATTTTTATTTTGACCTCCACACCCGTCCGAAAAAAGGCGTAAAACTTCCACTTCAGAAAAATCAGTAAACATCAGGTATGTTAAAAGGGCAGACGCAATTTCGGTGGCGCCTTTTTTAGCTTGGTTTTCTGTCCATATGAAGAAATGTGGCTCCTTTGTAGGCATATCAGTAATGCAGAAAGAATAAAGTCCAACTTGTCGTAAATAAAAACATTCCTGGATTGGCGTTTTAGGAAGGGATTGAATTTGTTGGAGATCAAAACATATTGTCATAGAATTTTCAGGTTTTTCTTTGGTAAGGGAAAAGAACGCTTTGGCTCTAGCTTTATGAACTCGGAGTTGAAGTTTCAATGATTGAAGTTCTTCAGGATTATTTTCAGTCTTCTGCCTATTTTTCAGCAGTTCGCAGGTACTACATATGTCGGAAGATGGTGACGCAAACCCAATATTAAAATCGTTCTCAAAAACATTTCGGAACATCGTTTGTGAGACTTTCAAATCATCAGTCGCTGAATTATTGTACAACTCCCACAACTTTTTTACGTTTAGCTCGTATGACAGGTACACTCTTTTTGATTTATTTCGATTGTAATGTGACTCCTTTGCTGGCAACACCGAGAAATTTTCTTACAGATTCCTTTTTATCAATACTTTTGAAACTTTTCCTGTCTCCTCCTCTGCCGTCAAGTGGCGTTTTGCCTTCATATAATTTGCTCGCAATTAAGTTTACCCTGTGCTAACTGAGCCCAAGAGCAGCCAAAAAAAAAGATTTGCATACTTTTACTAACCTTTTTGAATCACGGAAGAGAAAGTATGTCACAAAGTACTTATTCCTCTGAGGTTTGCGAGATTCCTCTCTCGATCTTTCTCTTTCTATGGGGCATGGTGATATGAGCCGTGACAAGTAAATATCCTGTAATTTTTTGCCAATTTTTTCATATAGTAGTTTGCGGTTGTAAACAATTTCGTTTAATGTCAAAGTCTGGCACTTAAATTTTCCTTTGTTATGTTCACACGCAGACACGAAATTCAAAGCAAGGGGGTCTTTATCTGCGTACCTAAAACAAAATAATAGCAATTTTAAATTCATCATAGGTTAGAATAATAACAAACACGCACCGGTAGGTATAATTTTACACTCACTTCGATTCCCTGTTGTTTTGCGCTTGCCGTCCTGTTTTTTTTCGTTTACGTGAGCCGTCATTTATATTGGCCACTATTTCTTCGATTCCGTCCATAATTTTGTCGGTTTTCTAGGAAAATTCTTCTCAAAATTACGAAAGCAATGACCGTCACACAGCTGATTATCTTTTTTTTAATTTAGCAGTGTTGCCACAACTGATTTAGGGATATCATAACAAAAAAACAATGATTTTTTTTAGACTTGTCCGGTTTTGTTTGACATTTTTCGTACTAACGGCAATTCTCCTTACGTTTTTGTCCGGTTTTGATTGGAGAAAAAATCCCTTAGAATTTTAATAAATTTCTAACAGGACAAGTCCGCTTTTGAACGAAATCATCATTTTTAACATTTTTTTTCTCTAAGATCGGACCGCTTTTGATACACAATACTCCGGGGTTCGATAGATATGAGCTTAAAGAGTGCAAAAAAATAAAAATAAAAAATTCGAGTACAGTGGACAAGTCCGCTTTTGTTCCCCAGCTCCTCTTTTTATATATTTATTTATTAAAAAGAAAACAATCACAGTCATTCCAACCACTAATTATAATTTGCAAGCAGAAATTGCTTACCATTAGAAAACAAATGAAGTAAGTACCTAAATCATACAGTGAACAAATGAATATGAGACTCATATTCATTTGTTCATACTCATATTCAATAACATATTCATTTCTTTCTAAAAACCAGAAATTTGTTTAGCTGTTCTGTGTGTACTGGAGTAGAATTTTCAGTTTCATTATCAAGAATTATTGGAATTGAAGAAAATTGCGTGTTTGGTAATTCTTGTGATGTATCTTGATACTGGGTTAAAGAATTCGCCGAAAGAACCGTCTGAGAAGATGGTATATGAGACAATTGAGTTTCAATGCAACCTTTTGATTTAGAAGAATATTGGATCGGTGTGGAAAAGTATGTTAAGTTTTGTGAAGCCGGTCGTTTGATAATTGTGATCGGAGATGAAGTTTGAATGTTTGGGGATGAAGGCAAGTCTTCACTGTATGGCGAGTTTTGGCAAATAGGTGAAGCAGAATGTGCTGAATTTTGAGAAATCGGTCGCTGGATGTTTGGAGGTGAACGCACATTTTCTGCGTATGGTGAAGGTGAGTTGACAAATTGAATAGGTGATGAGGAGTATTCATTTAATGTTGTGGTTGTTTGAGAGGATGGACGCGTGAAGATATGTGAAGTAGCATTTAATTGGTTTGTTCTTGCCAAAAACAAAACATCTGACATTAGTTTTTCTGCATAAATTTTCTGATCATGTGACAGGTTTTGGAGTTGATTATTTAGATATAATCCAAATGTCGTCCTGATCCGGAGCATTTTTAGGGTTGTCTTCGGTCAATAACTTTTTGGCAACATTTACTAACTCTTCTTGAACTTTCGTGCTTGCTCTTTTTCTTCTGCTTATACCTTCACTAGGTGTTGCCCTCTCCTAAAAACCAAAAATTAGTGTATGTTACAGTCACATGAAATATTAAATTCTGTAAACACTTATTTATACTAAAGTATTTTATCTGTTTCCTCTTCGGATATAACGTAACGGTATTTATTTATTTCTTAATATTTGTTTCAGTTCCCATCATCTGCTGAGGAGTGGAAGCAAATTGCAGAAGAGTTCCAGAATAAATGGCAATTCTCAAACTGCGTAGGAGCAATGGACGGGAAGCATATTCGTATAACAAAACCCTATTCCAGTGGTTCTCTTTACTATAATTACAAGAAATATTTCAGTGTCGTACTTTTTGCTGTAGTTAATGCTAAATATGAATTTATTTACGTCCATGCGGGAATTAACGGTCGAGCAGCTGATTCTGGTGTTTTGAAAAAAACTAAATTTTACGAAAAACTAATAAATGAAAGCCTTAATTTGCCCGATCAAAGTATTTTGCCACAATCCCAAGTTACAGCTCCATACCTTTTTATTGGTGACTCTGGATTTCCGTTATTGCATAATCTTCTCGTACTGTATCCTTACAAAGATAATGATTATTCAAAAAAAAATTACAACTACAGATTATCTCGAGCAAGACGTGTGTCTGAAAACGCCTTTGGTATTTTAGCGACACGTTTCAGATTGTTCTACAGTCCTATAACACTTCAAGTGGATTATTTAGATTATGTTATATTAGCATGTTGTGCGTTACATAATTTTTTGTCAAAAATGTGTAGAGAATCTGATATACCAAATTCACTGTTTGACCGAGAAGACACAATGCAAGGAATTGTGATACCAGGGGATTATCGTCAATACTACAATTTTTTGGACATTGAAGAAAAACTTAGTTTTTCTAATGAAGAAGGACAAGTGATTAGGGAGGGATTCAGAAGATATTTTTCTCTTGAAGGAAGAGTTGATTTCCAAGATCGTATGATTGTTTAATAAATAATTTTACCTAAGTATATAATGTGTTTAATATTTAATACCTAACCTATCTTCTTCGATCAAATATAAAAACTAGATAGGTACGTCCGTAGAAACATTTTGACCTTAAGAGCGCTCTTATTCCCTAGTAGTAGCGGCGATATTTGCAGTGCAAGTGTTTCCACTGACCTGCGGCCGACTGTACCTATCACCCGAACGAATTATTATGAAATACAATGGTATGTATGGATTTATGTATCTAGTTGGATCGAAGCCTATCTTATTAAAAAACACAGTTAAAAACTTACCGGGTCGGCAAGGCCATCGATCCCAGGTCTAGATGCTTCTTGTGATGATAAAAAAGACATCAAATCATAGTACCACAGTGTTGGCGTATAGACATTATCTGCGGAAATGCCCGTAGACAAGCTGGCATTAACTTTCTTATATTCTCTGTAATAACCGTTTCTAAGAATGTCAATTTTTTTTCGAACGCTATCAATCGTTGCACTTTCCCCTAAAATGGGCACCATATCTTGCAATGCATTAATTATTTTATTCTTATTCATATAATCAGGACTTGAGACGTCCCACAGACAAGAGTGGGATTTATATCTTTCGATAAAACTTGTTATCGTTTCGCGATCCATTTCGACACGTGCGGTCACTATGGCGATGCAAGCTCAAAATGGCGAATCGGCTATACAGCAAGTCTATACACGATCAAGCACGCACGACGCACGACGCTCTGACGTACGTCCGCATTATTCACTGTCCATCTGCACGACGTTCGCGGTGGTGGGGGCGCTCGCTGGATGCGAAATTGGTCGTGCAAGTCCAGCAAGCAATTAATAATAATTATTGACGTACGTCAAGCATATTCACAGTCTTTTTGCTTCGTGCATCGTGATGACCTTGGCGGAACGTACGTCGAGATGGATGGTGAATAAGGCGCTTTAGGTACCATACATTTCAATATTAACTGCTTGGATACGTAGCCGGCGACGTCGCCATGGCGTCTTAACCCTTTATAAGGCAGAGGGAACTAGGACAGTTACAAATTTAAACTAAACGGATTTTGTAAGCCAATATGTTATGAATGCCGTATGTATTTTTTTTTTCGTGAAAATCGAAGGGAAAATTTGGTGGCAATATAGTTGCCGCTGCCTGTAAAAGACTATCAAAAATAAAATAAGGTTTATTCTTAATGCAACTTTTTATTTCTGTTCATGGTAAATATCAAAACAAGGTACCACACAGAGTGGAACCTTGCATCTGGAACATTGAATTTTTGACCTTTTATTGTTTGTCTTTGTGCTACATACACGACATCGCCGATAAGTTGGCAAACGTTCATGTTTATGTGTTCCAACACTGGCAAAACGAAGGTCATCGATTACAGAGCCGGTTTTTTGGTAATTATCTGACATCTTGAGCTTCTTAGTAAGATACATTGGTTGGGTATCCAAGCTCTTTCTCCTTGATGAAAAATTATTTATAAGACCACGTGCCAAAGATAATCTAAACGCTAATTGTGGCATAATACTGTGGACGCGGCTGTTTGAACTGTAGAGAAGGTACAAGTTTGTTATTGCTAGGTCTATGCAAAAATAAAAAATGCGAAGCCACCATTTCTTGCTTCTTCTGCCGATTTCATAGGTACTCCGCTTCTGATCGAAACGATCCACACCGCCCATACGTTTTGTATATTCAAGTACCGCTGTTGGACAAGGATACGTTTTTTTTGTACCGTCTTTCTGCTTTCTTTCACATGTAGTTTGGCAAATTTTGGGGTAAAATGCGGTGGTCAAAACTGTAACTATTTTTGTATCCTGCCACATGATAAAGGAAACATTATTTTTAGTACGCCATTTATATTCACTTCTCTCTAAATGTATTTTTTCTCGTCTTGATACATTCTTTTTCTTAGCGTTTTTTAGTATTAGTGGCAAATCAGATCTCCCAGAATTGACGGTTGCGGTGGCATATATTCCGTTTTCAAACAAATATTGCAAGAGCTCATAAGATGCAAAGAAATTGTCAAAAGCTACATGTCCTCGGAAGCCTTGATCAATGAGTTTTTGTGTGAGAGATTTCACTACATTGACTCCTAGACCGACTTCAGGAGCTTGGTCTTCACGTTTACCAGTGTAAATGCTAAATTCGTAAACATAACCAGTTTTGCTATCAGCTCTTACCCAAACTTTGTATCCTCTCTTGATGGGTTTGAGGGGCATGTACTGTTTTAGTGTTGAACGTCCCTTGAATCGAATCATCGATTCATCAATTGATTGTGACGATGTTGTTTTCGCTTCTCGCTGACATGCAATATTTAGCAAATCCAGTATTGGTCTTACTTTGAATAATTTATCAAAATTTGTTGCAGCTCTTTGAGGCGTTTGCTCATTATTATTCAAATGCAGGTTTTTGAGGATTTTTTAAAATCCTTTGATTGGCATTATGGATGCGATTTCATCTACGCGGAAAAATGGATCGCTAGCCCAATATAAGTCAACAGTCGGTAATGGATGGAGCCCCATTAGAATTATTATGCATATGAAAGCTTTAATTTCATCACAACAAACAGGTGTCCAGTTACGACTTTGATTTTGTTCTGCATAGAGATTGGTTTGTGTTACAATATGTGTAAAAATATCGTCATCGAAGAAACGTGAAATACGAGTATGTTGTAGGCCTTGTCTGGGATGAAAGGAATAGAGTTCCTTGTAAACAAACACGGTCAAAATCGTCCATGTTTGGTTGTTGAGACCAGATAACTTTTTTCCACTGATCTTCTGCACCATCCGAATCATCAGTTTCAGAAAATGTATCAACAGCAGTAGGAAGTTGGCTGAATGGTGGTTCAGGAGGAGAGTCAAGTAAACGGTTACGGCGTCTGTCTAAATGAAGACCAGATGTTGAGGAATGAATTGATGTCTCACGTTCGTCGTCCGAGTCGTGTGTCACCTGAGTAGACTCATTGTTGCGGCTGTCTAAATGTAGACCAGATGTTGACGGCTGATTAAAAGATTCTTCTAAATTAGAGTCGTTTTTCTCCTGGGTAGAATCGGTTTCGTTCGCACCACTAAGAATATCATATAGCGTCATACCTTCATACGTATCTAAATTATCCGGTTCTTGTTCGTATTCGTCCTCCGAAATGTCGGGGTCGTCGGGTAAGCCAAATAACTCGTCCAGTGCATTTTCTATGTCGTCATCAGACAATGCCATCTAGCAGCTTTGGACTCAATGGAAAGGCGTGCGAAAAGGCTAATTGGGGATCCTGATTTGGTTAAGTCCAGTCTACAAAGCCTCGAGCACAGGCGCAGGGTAGCCAGCCTATCGGTATTTTACAGGTTGCATTTTGGAGAGTGTGCGCAGGAATTGCATGACTTGATTCCGCCATCTCCTTTCTATCATCGGACAACCCGACGTACGGCGAGTATCCACCCTTACGTTGTTGAAACTTCAACGGTCCGGACTAAGCGTTTCGCTTCGTCGTTTATACCGCGTACATCGAAGGACTGGAACAATTTGCCTGCTGCGATCTTCCCGTCCAACTATAATTTAGGTGTCTTCAAGGCTAAAGTGAATAGGCTCTTGATAAACTAGTGCGCCTCACCATCAATGATTGCATCACTGCTTACCATCAGGTGGGATCGCAGTCAAGCGCTGGTTTATATAAATTAAAAAAAAAAAAAAAAAAAAAATATTTTCGGCATTTTCACCTGCAGTAAATACTGTAATATTATTATCTACACGGGCAGTGGCAGATATATTGCCACCAGTTAAATACAAAATTTTATCAAAATAATAAACGTAATTTTACAAAATACTACTCGATCGTACAAGTGACATACGTAATTATTGAAATAAATGCAAACTCTTACCAGTTTCCCAAAAGACTTTAAAGATTGAGCTAGATTTGTTACACGTTACACAAAATCACCGGTTTTTACCCTTCAAAGTTTGAAAAGTGTCAATTGAATTTGACAATTCCCACACAACAAAAAATATACGTTGACAGGACATCTCAAGCTTGCCAGTAAAAAAAAATAAATACCAGAAAGATAAAAAGTTGCCCGAAAAAAAAATTCTAAAATTGGTGGCAGTATAGTGGCCACTGCCTTAAAAAGGGCCGAGCTCTAAGATTAACTGACCAGTAACTTACTTGCCACGTAGTCTGCCAATTAGGGTGTTTACTTGACAGTTAACTGTGGCGTCTGTTGTCATTAGTGCATATCACCAACGATAGTTTTTAAAATATATTAATAAAAATTGATTTTACTGATTTTATTGATCATCAGTTAGATGAATTAGAATATTCCACGGCGGCGCGGCGAATACCGCGGATACGTGTCTTTAAATTCCGTATTGATTATTTTACGGACCTAGATGCAACTGATTTTTTTGCTAGATTTCGTTTGTCGAAGTCTGCAGTGAACCAAGTGCATAACTATATAAAATATAAAACAATGCCTAAATCGCAAAGGTGAGTGGTATTTTTTTTCAAATGATTTTAATAATACAACCTGTCAAATCATAATGTAGGTAAGTACGTTACCTAGGTCTAGGTAGGTACGTAATTTATGAGAATTCTTTATTTCAGAAATCAAGCAGTTTCATCAAAAACAAGTCTACTGTTAACATTTAGGCATCTCGCTACTGGATCTTATTTAACAAGTGCAACTGATTTCTATGGTGTCAGTCCACCAACAGCAAGCCGCATTGTTAAGAAAGTTACTGAGGCTATTGCTCAGCTACCCCCAGTTATAATAAGGTTCCCTGATGATATAAGTACTCTATCAAATGGTTTTTATGAAATCGCAAGATTCCCCAAGGTAATAGGAGCACTAGATTGTACCCATGTTTCAATAAAGTCACCTGGTATGTTTTATTTCTGTTACATTAATGTAATACTACAAGACTTGCCTATTACAAGTTTTAAATGTAATACTTATGATTTCAGCAGGTGATTCAGCTGAAAACTACAGAAATAGAAAAACTAATTTCTCAATTAATGTTCAGGTGGTTTGTGACAGCAAATTAAAATGCTTGGATGTTGAAGCAAGATGGCCAGAGGTCTGTTCATGATCAGCCAATTTTTAATAATTCTTTTTTAAAACAAAGGTTTGAAAGTGGTGTATTTAGAGATGGCATACTTTTTGATGATAGTGGATATGAGTTAAAACAGATCTCCTGCAGAAAATTATATAATGAGTCACACATAAGAACAAGGAATACCATTGAAAGATGTTTTGGTGTATGCAAAAATAGGTTTCCTGTTCCTATGCGACAGATAATGTTAAAGTTAGATCGTGTGCAAGCTATGATAGTTGCCTGCTTTGTGTTTCATAATATAGCAATTCATGTAAATGAAAGGAACTTCGGAGACAGTTACGAATCATATAGTGATACACAGACTCGTGAACAAATTGCAGCACAGATGCCTGAACTAAATAATGATGGCAGAAATAGCTTGCTGCAAGAATATTTTTTACCATTGCTTAATAATAGACCATAATTAAACAAAATTATTCGTTTAAAATGTTTATACTAAAACCGAACTTGTAACGGGTGATTTTTTAAGAGGTATAGGATTTGATTTTCAAAAAAAACAAAAAATATTGAAAAATTTGATAAAATTTTTATTGGAATCGATAGAACGATCAATATAATTTAATGTTTGAAGATGATTTCATGCAAACGCTGGCCGCGGCTCCGGTTTAGATGGCCCATTCGCAAGGCCCAATTTCGGCACACTCTCTCCAACATATCAGCCGGTATATCACGAATAAATGCTTCAATATTGGCTCCCAGTGCGTCAATCGTTGCTGGTTTATCCCTGTAGACATACGCCTTAACATGGCCCCACAAGAAATAGTCCAAAGGCGTTAGATCACACGATCTAGGCGGCCAATTGACGGGCCCAAAACGTGAGATAAACTGTTCACCGAAGGCGGCTCTCAATTGGGCCATTGTTTCGCGTGCCGTGTGGCATGTGGCACCGTCTTGTTGAAACCACATGTCAGGCATGTCCAATTCTTCCATTTTGGGCAAAAAAAAATCGCCAATCATCACACGGTAGCGCTCGCCATTCACAGAAACGTTTCGGCCATTGTCGTCTTTTTTTTTGCAATTTGCATAATTTGCAAGCATTGTTCGTTCGTAAGTCGATTCATGGTTAAATTATAGACCAAACTGAACAAGTTTGACAATGACACAAGACACGATTCACGCTTGATCTCTCAAAAACAGTGTTGCCAAAAAGATACCAGCAAAAAAATCACCCGTTACATACAAACTATAAAAACTGTTATACTAAACCTAACTATGTACATATAATACAAAAACACCTATTACACTCAGGCGTCGAAGTACTCCTCCACATCGCTGTCATCCGGAAATGTGCCCAGAAGGCTGGCAGCATTGCCACGTTGAATGGCAATGCTAATTCTTTGGGCGAAGCCCTCTGGTCGCGCAAAGTGTCGATCAGACGGCGTGAAATTTCCTTAAAAAGGAGACGCGCACTAGGACCCCATGACCTAAGCGTTTCGACCCCAAACGGCTCAAAACTGTAATTACCAATAAGATTACAGTATTTGCGCCGTTTGAGGGTCTCAGCAGCCGCAGCGGCAGCGCCGGCACAGCCCGCCGAACTAAAAACATGGGATGGCGCAAAGGTGTCAACACAGGTTAAAATTATGTTGTAATTTTAATTTATATTCTTCTTCCTTCCATTTCCGCTCCTTTTCTTTAAACTCTGCCTCCTTCTAGCGTTCATTTCCTTTAAACTCTGCCTCCTTCTTGCGTTCATTTTCATTAAACTTCCACTCTTTTTCTTTAAACACCCGCTCCTTTTTATCAAACTCCCACAGTTTCTCTTTTTCTGCGATTTCTGCTTCCAAAGATCCTTTTTGAAGTTAAACTAATTCCAACTTTGCTTGAGTGAGTTCATCAAAAGAAGATTTTTTCGGTACATTAGCTGTAAAAAAAAAACAAATTTAAAGTAAAATTCAAACAGAACTTAACTAAACGTAACGAACTAACATTTATATTTACCTACTGCTATTGTAATACCAATCAGTGCAGGATGTTTTCTTGATTTTAAATTCCTTCTACTAGTGACATCCCACTTTTTACTTGCTGAAGTAGTTGGAGTTATTGCATATTTATTACTTGGAATATCCAGGACAGGGTCTGTAAAAAAAATAGTAATAATTATAAACTGTTCACATAATCACACAACAAGCTTAAGTTTACATGACTGGTAGCTCCTAATTTATCATTAAGTACTTTCAAGAATATCAGACTTTACAAAATAAGAGCAGATATAATAATAATAAAAATTCATACCATCCACATTAATTATAACTTCAAAATTTTCTCCTGGGACTGTTTCTGCAGTAGTAGTTGGTGGCAACGGTTCTCAGTCATTTGTCACTAGCAATAGAACTTCTATAAATAAAAAGGTATAACACGTTAAGAAGGAATAAACACTTGACTGTGTAACACAATAGGCACATTTTAATTCTTTAGATAGGTATATGACAGAAAAGACTATAGATACTTACGGTTTTCAGTAGCCTCACTTTCTACATCTGTGTTCATATGCAACAGTGGAATCTCTATAAGCTCTTCCGTTTTAGGAACATCAATGCCATCTGTAATAAAGCGTAAGTAGGTATCCAATTATCAGAAATACATTAATGCATATTTCTGCATTAAACCAAAAAAGTGAAATGAAAAAATCACACGAGGGAAGTAGCTACTTACCATGTGTGATTACTTTTTTAAATTAGAAAGCATTAAACTTACCTTGACTTTCATGATTTTGTGGTATGTGTGATTACTTTTTTAAATTAGAAAGCATTAAACTTACCTTGACTTTCATGATTTTGTGGTAGGGTATCGGAGTCTAATATACTCTCTAAGCCATCTGTGCTTAATGCAATCATGGTTTTTATTTTTCCCTCCACATTATCTAGCGGAGGTGCTGTGTTTTCACCACCTCCTGTACGGTAAAGTTCCGAGCGTATTGTAGCCGATTTTTTCCTGACCGCCCGTTTCAGACCCTCGTACCCTCATACCCTTGACCTTCAGTGTTTTAGTCGATCTAAATATACTTCCAGATCGAGCATTAAATTCATTCTGGATGCTTTCCCAAGCGGTTTCCTTCATTTTCTATATCGAAGCATCGCTTTGTTTGTTTTCGTGCACAGCTTGGTATTTTTGAACAAGAATACTAAAATATCCCACTCATGTATAGAAAAGTTTGCACTCCTGTCTCTTTTAACTTTATCCATGTTAATAGTTAAGTTTATTTAAATTCACACTCAATAATCTAGAACACAAGTTTCAAGACGCAACCGACTATCAAATATACACAAATGACAACTGAAAATGACGTTTGACGAATAACTGATGTATTATTGAACGAATGTGACGAATGATTTGTTACGTCATTCACTTAACCCGTAAGTAGTTACTCGAAGTTTTATTTTCGCTTGTGAAATTGATAGAGGATACCCATAACTTTTACTTGCCAATTAACTTTAATCGGGAAGTAACTAATCAACACTACTTGGAGATGGTTAACGAGGCCCTCAACATCGCCTATTACTAAGTAGTTCTTTTTTGCTTTCAAGCGACAGGAAAAATGGTCATTTCATAATTTAAGAGAAACTGCCAGCCAATATTCACTGCGAAATATTTGAATTTATTTTAACATATTGCTGTTTTCGATTTCTTGAACAAAAAAATCCAGGTTCCAGAAAATAAACCTGCTTTTTACCCGACTACGGAGGGTTATGATTTTGACAGGCTATGTATGTATGTGAGTATGTTCATCTGTTCCCTCATAGCTCCTAATCTACTTATCGGAACTCGACGTATGAGGTATCGTTAGAACCATTTTAATTGTCCGCTAAACATAGGCTACGTGACGTGTCACAAAAATCGATATGGCGTCCTCTAGCGGACAAAAAGTAATGCGTTAAAAATAAAAAAGGAGATAAATACGCCGTGTTTGGTATTATTTGAAAGGGCTTCACTTGTACATTTCCAAAATATTGCTCAAGTTTAAAGTGACGCCCTCTAGCGAACAAAAAGTCATGTTTAAGAAAATTTATAAATACATAAATACACCGTGTTTCATATCATTTGAAAGGGCTTCACTGGTACTTATAAAAAATATCATCAAAATTCAATGTGGCGCCCTCTAGTGGACAAAAAGTATAGTGTTAAAAAAAATAATATAAATACGTCGTTTTGGTATCATTTGAAAGGACTTCACTTATTCATACCAAAATAAATAGTATAGAAGCACAGTGATTTAACACCAAAATCTTTCAAATAAAAAAAAGTAGAAAACTAAAACCCGACTACGACAAAAAAAGACGCTGAAAAAGTATGAAACAAGATTTTCAAGATGCTGAAATAAACAAAGTAACTGGAAAAACAAGAATAGAACAAAAAGAAAAGCCGTAGTCACACACTTTAATAGCGTGTGAAACAACTTTTCAGCGTTATGATTACTTGCATCGGTTAAAATTCCGTAAAATTGAATTTTCTCTAGTTCTTGTTTAGTCTTTTGCACAGAATGTGGTGCCAATATGTTTTTATAATTGCTGTAGCTTTAGTTCGCGCAGTTGACTGTTTCGCGACAATTTTTGAATCAGGATACAGGGTAGCGTTCAATTTAGTGTTGCAGTCCAATGAATTAAAAGACTGGTGGTGGTTAATAACTTTGTAAGCCGTTGTTAATTCTGCTGCACACACTAAGGTATCTTCTGGCGTGTTTTCTCTCACCATGTATGATGAAATATCTCGTGAAGTAGAAGTTATCGATATCTTAGATTTATGTCCATTAGATTTAATGTGGCCCTGTATCGTAGTCTTACCACTATGACTCACGGAAAGAAATAAATTACATATTGTGCAGTGCGCTTTGCATTCATTTCTACCTTTCTTTATAAACGACCACTCTTTTGTGTAATCATCTGAGAAATGGCACTTACGTTTTGGCATTTTAAACTACCTTTTCCTTCCTTTCGTTTGTTTTTATCAGACGCCGTCGAGTCGAGTCGATTTGTTAATTGATGCACAACAATAAACGACACAACATAACACAAGCAATATTGCGCGTGTACTGGCAGACGGTAGCGGGCGGCGCGGGGCGGAGGCCAGCGGCCGGCGCGGTGGCCGGCGCGGCGGCGGTGGGGAAGCGCGCGGGCGGCGCTCGGGCGCACCGCGCCGCCGCCGCCTCACCGGTCTGCGCTGTACGCGTATTACACGTTGCAATTGAAATACCGGGACATTTTGTAGATCAACCGGGACGACCGGAGACAGAAGTTCCAAACCGGTGACATGTCCCGGTGTACCGGGACGGATGGCAACCCTATCTTACACGCGCGCACGCTATTTAATTCATACTTATATGCATTGATTGTATTGTTGTAGAAATAAAAGTACTTACCAAGTTTTGTTTTTTCACTGTTTTCTTTGTCTTGGAAATTTGGAAACAATCTTTCACAGACGCTCTTCCACGCATCTTGCTTAATAAATTTATTTTTATAATGTTCATCACTTGTGTTCCAAAGGACGGGACGCTCCTCAATTAAAGATATTAAAAAATCTATATCATATTCCGCCATTTTTTTATAAACAAAGAAGGCGGTGCAGGCGCTGCGCGTCTTTCTCTAAAGCTGTCTGAGAGCGGACTAAAATGGCGTCACCAAGGATGACGTAATATCGCAGGAATGTGCGATGCGAAGCAGATCGGAAATCCTTGCGGTGCGTTCGTGCGAATTCGCAGATATTTGCGATGCGATGCGAATTCGCGGTTTAGTGTGGGAGACTTCTGGTAATTGTACATTTTCGGCTCCCCTCTTTCTTTTGATCATAAAAAGTTGCGAGAATAGATGATCCTTCTTGGGCTATTTTTATTGCAAAAAGAAGTGTTTTTATCCAGTCGAGAGGTACTACAACTTCTTTATTTTAAAACTTTAAAGCTCGAATAAAATGTCGTTTTAAAATTTTTGGCAGGTACTCCGAAAAGAAAAAATAATTCAAAAACTTGGTTCAAATAAATTGCCCAAAGATTCTCATATCCTCATCAAATTCTTGCATTGTATACGTCGGAATGGCAAGATATTATTCTCCATTCTAATCCAAAGAGTCAACTGTTTTCATTGAAGCTATATAATGATGATATATCGATGTTCACAAAATGACAATTTCGTAGTTAGCGCAATTAACTACGAAATTGTCATTTTTTAGGAGAAAGCTTTAAAGTTTTTTAAAGTTTAGATAAGAACAGTACAAAAACCAAGTAATATACCAAAAAAAATATGCATCTATTCATAAGACTAGTCCTTTAACTCCATCATATCTCAATATTGTAATATTAGTTTAAACGTAACCTTTTCAAAATGGTAAACATAAAATCCCTCATTTAATACATTTGTGCACTAAGATTGACTAAGTTGACCGGCATTAAGTGAAAAACTCAAAAATATTTAACAGCATTACCAGGCTGGTTCAAGGTCCAAGAAGAAGGATAATAATAATTATGGGTGTTGCATTAAATAGAAAAAATAATAAACCAGTGATCCGTATTCATAATGTTTATTTTTAATATAAAACACAAACAGTTTTTATCCACAATCAAATAAAATATATTTCAAAATCACGTTAAAAAAATTAAAAGGACTGAAGCCCAACTATGGGCCAATCTTTAGTTATTTCTCAAAACAATTAATTTCTGAATCATTACAATAAGAATTTTTATAAGAAAATTAATAAATTTAGTCTTCAGTTTCAGGTAACAACAACATTATTACTAATTGGTTAAAAAAATGAATAAAAACTTAAATTTCTTCAACAATGGACTCTTCATCTTGATCATCATCAGACGATTCAGTGTCATCACAATTATTGTTAACAATAGCTGCAGAAGTGAATGGAATATCTTTGTAATACTGCTCATATTCTGCTGGAATAACCTTTTAAAAGTGTTATCAGATCTTTCTCTTTAGTTTGCGATACTGCAATCAGTGATTTATATGCTCCTTTTAGTGGTTTCTTTAGTTTGCTTATGCATATGTCTTTATTTTTTTTTTCCCCCCTTCCAGTAAAAGTACTTAGCACACTTGTACATCAAACTTTCTTGATCCTTTTGTACTACCAACACATAATACACTCTTATAGCACTGCTAAACAGTATGAGCAGATAATGCAAATGTATATAATACGTTTGTGTTTTGAAAATTACTACAGTTGAGAAACTTAAAATCAGTTAAAGTATATCTTGATTGGTTAAATCAAGGTTAAATTGACAGAAGATTTGTGGGGTATGTCTATCAAAGTTTGTACCTCAATTATTGAGACTATAGCGCCGTACTTAGCTATAATATTTAATTTGTGTATAGATCAAGGAGTTTTTCCGGATCTGATGAAATATAGTAAAGTGATACCACTTTTTAAATCTGGGGACAGTAAAGACACTAATAATTATAGGCCGGTGTCCGTGTTGCCGGTTTTTAGCAAGATATTTGAAAAGGTGATGTTAAATCAAATGCTTAATCATTTTAACACAAATAACATCTTACACGATAAACAGTATGGTTTCACCAAAGGACGTTGTACAACTGACGCTGGTGTCTCCTTACTAAAACACATTTTTAATGCGTGGGAAGAGGCACAGGATGCTATAGGTCATACAAACAAAATATATAAAAATACAAACAAAATAAGATTCCTTTAACTACACCGGTCTTTATGCCAGGTAATGGTAGATGATGGGTTCCATTACCTGTCTAACCTAACTTCACATAATAACATAACATAATATTGGAATAAAACTTGTGGTGGATTAATAAAATGATTAAATGATTTACTTAAGGCTAAACAAATAAAACATTTGATTAAGATTAGGACAAAATTAGTTACAACTACTTACAAGCAACACTTAATAAACTAACTTAACCTAAACTAATATACTATGGAATAGACAATATAAAATGGTAAACAAAATATAAATACAAGTCATGAGAACCTTATTGCTTATCATCTAGGTAGCGATAAAGGACCCAACACTATGATAAGCATAAAAACTCCCAAGACTAGTCAATCTACATCATCATAGTCTGATTGTGGATCAGACTGCGTCTCACCAGGCTCATCATCTAGGGTAGGGCCCGTGATCCCTCTAGCAAACCTTCCCATCACATCGGTCATCTGTTGTAACAGATTCCGCTGAGGGGCGTGGCTGGTATTCACGTCGTGTTCCTCCCCTGATGATGGGTGTAAAGGTGTGCTGGGGCCGGGCCGTTCTAGTTTAAAGACCCAGATGCCTGTTGCGACTTATCAGCCATCAGCATTTCTACTGCCTTCTGATAAGTATACCTAGCATACCGTCTTATCTGGCCCAGTTCTGTAGCCATCATCTGTACTCTCGGGCTGAGGGCTATTTTCTGAGAGGCCATATTTAACACATCAGCCTTTACGAGCATTCTGACCCTGATGTCATCGGTAATGAGATTACCGTTGATCGCCGCGTCAACGTACTGAGTGGAGGACTCCAGAAGATCTTCTAAGGGCCTTGTGGCCATCTTTCTCTTGTCCTTTGGAGATGCTAGTGTCAACGTCATCTCAACGTTGAGCAGCAGCGCTATCTCGCGCAGATCATCGGAAAATTCACTGACCGATGGTATGACACCAGAGAAAACGGTGTGCTGCATTATTAAAGGGATATCAGCTCCAAACAATTTACTCTTGAGCTTTCCAGGGACTTTGTCTTTAACGATGACTGCGGCAGTCTGGATGGAAAATGCCTGAGCAATCCTTGACAGAGTGAGTTCCTTTGACCCCAGGATGGTTTTGTTTTGGCTCAGATCCATGATGATCCCATAAGCGCCGGCTTTGCGCTTTAGTATGGCGCCAGCAGCACCGTCGCATCTCATTATTGCTTTTGTTACGTTATTGCCCCTCTCAAGGAAGACATTGAGGAAGAACATAAGGTCCGTCCTTGGGTCACAATTCTCGTATAAAGCCGCTTCCCCGACTCTCAGCATCGGCTCGTCACCAGGTTTTATAGGGTTTTCTGCTGCCTTCTTAAAGAATTGGGCCATGATTTGACGTGCGTCAAATCCGAGGTACTTAACTGCCTCTCTGACGGCTGCGCACTGCTTCCATTCTAGTTCCGTGAAGGTCATTTTAAACGCATCCTGATTATTATCAGTGATGCCCAGTCCTGCCATAAGGTCCGCCATCTGGCCTTCTTTGAGTGCAAAGGTCTCAGCTACTTGGGATTTCGCCATAATGAAAGTGTAATAACGTGATTTCTGTTTGATTTCAAAATTTAATTACACCGTCTGTGTGACTTCTTTCTTTCAGGTATCTTCTGTGACCTGTCTAAGGCGTTTGATTGTGTGGTTCATGAAACATTACTCCTGAAACTTTTGATTGACAGACAGCAACAAGTTCAAATAAACGGTGTCAATTCGTCGGGATTAAATGTGAAAATGGGGGTACCCCAAGGTTCAATTTTAGGTCCTTTTTTATTTTTAGTTTATATTAATGATTTACCCTATCTGTTGCGCGGGCTTGCGGACGGCGAGCAATGGGTGGCTCGCCGTCCGATTGTCCGGTGACTGTCCGGACCGAGCCCAAGTCGTCGACGGCGCGTAGTGTTCCACGCGCACCTCAAGGAGATGTCAGCAACCGTAGGGGCCCAGCAGAGTCAAGGCCTACTGGGGCCATGGGTGATGCGAAAGTGACCCCCGGGGCCCTGGAAAAAAAATGGCAAAGAAGGAACAGGAGTGGGTTTTTAGTCAGTAAAAGTCTGACACTATCTCCCGCTCCGCCCAAGAGCGGGGATGTCATTAGATGATTTTCCCACCAGAAAAAAAAAAAACCCTATCTGTTGCAAAATAAACTTAATATGGTGTTGTTTGCCGACGACACTTCTTAGATTTTTAAGATAAATATAAGGACTAATAATCTTGACGACGAAAATAACGCACTATTGCAGGTCCAAAACTGGTTCTCTGCTAATAATCTAGTTTTAAACGGGAAAAAAACTAAATGCATAAGATTTTCCTTACCGAATGTCAAAAGTAGTGATTGTGACGTAATCCTAAACGATGAAAAACTAGAATTTGTCGACAAAACTGTTTTCCTGGGGATAACGCTTGACTCTAGGCTACAATGGGGTCCTCAGTTAACATCTCTTGCAGGACGGCTTAGCTCAGCTGCATATGCTGTTAGAAAAATCCGCCAATTTACGGATGTTGATACCGCTAGACTAGTCTATTTTAGTTATTTTCATAGTATCATGTCATACGGTCTCTTACTATGGGGACGGGCTGCAGACATCGACTCAATCTTTATACTACAGAAAAGAGCCATCAGAGCTATTTACAATCTTCGCCGGTGCGATTCTCTAAGGGAACTGTTTAAGGATATTAATATCATGACGGTGCCTTGTCAATATATTTATGAAAACATCATGTACGTTAGAAAAAATCTTCATCTTTTTAGCAAAAGAGGCGATAGACATAATTATGTTACAAGAAATAGGGACCAATTAGTTCAACCAGGTTTCAGACTGGCTAAAGTGGCGTCTTCTTTCATGGGGTACTGTTTGAAATGTTATAAAAAAATACCTCCACAAATATTAGAACTCAATGAAACAAAATTTAAATCTTGTATTAAACGCACACTATGCAGGCAGGCATATTATAAGTTGGAGGATTATATTCAAGATAAAAATGCTTGGCTCAATGCTGGTCCAGCTCCACTACCACCGGGGTGAACAAATTGATTAGTTTGGAAATTATTGTTATTATTTCTAAATGTTTTTTTTTTTAATTTTTAAATAATAAAAGTGTTGTATAATGTAGAAGCATTTTTTTCAAAGTTTGTAAATGTGAGTACCATGGAGCTATTTTATGGTTTTTTATGTTACTATTGGACTTGTTTGAAATAAATCAGCATGGCAGTTGAGAGTTTATCATGCTCACTCAAATGTCTCACTGATGGTGGCGCATGTGTTGGATCATTCGGTTCCCTTCAAAATGGTTGAGCTGAGTGGTGCTAATATTGGCGTCATGTTCGTGAACGGGCGCTGTCAGTTGAGACTGGTCATCTCTTAGCTGCCGGTTGCTATTTTAATATCTATATTTAGTTTGTATTTTTACTTTATTTACATTGTTCTCACATGATAGCGACAAGAAACATGTAACAGAGATATTTGTAATTACAAAACATGATTGAAAAGAGTGTCCATGGAGTTTCTTGCACATTCTTCTCCATAGAGATCTACGCTTTGGAATGTGCAATTAGCAACATTTTTTTTTCTGACTGACTGACTTCATGACATTTCAAAAGTGCCTGTAAATGGTTTATTTGAAATAAAATGCTTTGAATCTTGAATCTTGAATCTTTTACAAAAATAAAGGTCGTTAGTATAATAACAACAACAACAACAACAACATTCATGGAACATTAAACGAACTGATTTAATACAACTGTGACCCACGTTTTTGGTAGAAAGAGACGGAATAACGGTATTTCGATACGCGGAAACGAAATAACATGAAATTTAGTGTGTTTGGCATTAAAAAAGTGGATAATTGAAAATTTTGTAGTTAGTGCAATTGTGAACTAAGACATCGATATGAACCTCGAAAAATACGAATTGCTCGGCAATAACATTTGCAGGCGCCATACTCGAGCAAGGAACATTCAGCCAAAATAAAGTAGTAAAATGACTTACCAGATATTGTACTTCAAACCTATTTTGTGATCGGGTCCGGCGCCGTTTAACGGAGGCTTCATCATCTTCACTCGAACTTGAATTCAAATCTGGTGAACTTGACTCAATGATATTAGTGTGATATATTATAGATAGAAGTGTTAATGTACGCGTGAATGCGTACATTAACACTTCTAACTAACCGAGCCGAGTAGTAATTAATGAATACTGACTAAGTTGAGAGGCTAAAATCGGTCACGTTTGCCCATAAAATGTGAATCTCTATTTAGAAAGAGGTATGTTTGATATTTTTTTCTCTGTTACAAAAGTTACTTAATCATGTAATGAAAACTAACAAAATAAGGTTTTCATCATGAACTGTTCAGGTCACCAACTCATATTTTTATTCGTTTCGTAATTTCTGACAAAAATAGAGATCACTGTTGCCAAAATTTCCAATTCGTCCTCTTAATTTGAATGTTATCGTATTTTTATTGTGTACATTTTGAAATTAGAATTACGTAAAACGTTAGGTATTTCTACCTAACGTTTTACGTAATTCTAATACGTATTTGTGTAATGTTTTTGTTAAGCAGCATACCTTTTTTATGTGATTAACGTTTTGTAGATATCTTCAAAATGTAGGATGTTGAATTAGTTTTCAAATTTAGTCAACAGAATTCAAACAGTGATCCAAAGTTCGAGTAGGTGTTTTTTGCGCCTCTTTTCAAGTGGTTCGTTCGGTTATCCGATACAAATAAACTAAAAATTTCTAACAGCTGAGACTCTGTTTGTGTAATGAATGTGAACCAAACATTAGTAAAAAAATGTAACCCAAACCGCCAGATGTTTAAAAGTCACCGGAATAGAAGTGTAAACAAACGTTATCTTTTGTTTCGAACGCCGCACTTAAAAATGACGTAATGTTATTGTTCAGCTTGTGGTATGTTATAAATGTATTACGAGGTCTGTTCTTTTGTTTGATTTATGTGAACTAAAGTGTACTTGTGTAAGTAAAACAATAACTTTTTGAATCAATGGTCTATTTATTTTATTAAAATTACATTAACACAAGAAACTGGTAAAAAAACCCTCACACTGAACATACACGACACTTACGAATACATGACAAGGTAAACCTACAACAATGTATATATATCCTGTTAGGTAATTTAATAACGATTCTAATGATATAACTGGTAATGAGCTAGCTAACGTAGTTTTGAAGATAACGTCGTTTTAATAAGACGCGTCGAAATTTCCCGCTAAAAATTCGCGAAATTCGCGAACGTACACATAAGTGGCGAATTCGGCGATTAGCGCGACACAGTTCAAAGGTTAGATACGCTGAATAATTTAAATATTTCATTGGAAAAGTTAATCGCGTACAGCGCTGATAATACTAACACAAATTTTGGAGGACGAGAGAGGCATGAGACGAACAACGACGTTCATTTCAAACTGAAATCGAAACTCTCGAAAGATATCGAAGGCATTAAGTGTCCTGCTCACATCCTACATAATACAGCATCGACAGCTGCTGACGTACTTTCAGTTGATGTCGAGTCGGTGGTACTCAAGATTTACAAATATTTTTCGATATTTACAGTACGCAATGAACGTCTTAAATCTTTTTGTGAGGCAACCGATGTCATTCATGCTAATTTACAATCCCACTCAAGAACTAGGTGGCTATCATTATTGCCGGCGATAGAACGTATTCTGAAACTGTGGGAACCATTGAGAGATTTTTTTTTAGCTGAAACTAGACCGCACAAAGCGATAATCGATTTCTTTAATCACCCGTTGTCACAAGTTTATTTTCTGTTTTTACATAGCCAATCGTTTTTATTTGAGAAACAAATAAAGAAAATAGAAAAATCAAATATAACCATTATTGAAGTTAAAGAACTCATAAACCGTCTTGAAAATACACTGTCAGAACAAGCAGCAGCAAAATTTTTGGGGATTCAAACTAAAACTGAATATGACAAAATAGCAAAAATTCCTCAGCATTCAAATTTAATAAAGTCTTTTGACGAAGAAATTGATAATTATTACAAAACGGCTTTGGAATATTTACAACAGTGGAGTTGCCCACTCACAAAATATGCTATATTTTCATGGATGAATCTTGCTGCTCCACCGCAATGGCAGGATGTTGTAAAAACAATAAATTATTTACAAGAAAAGGGAATAGTTATTGTCGACAGCGCATTTGAAGAAATAGCATACCTTAAAAAAATTATAGAACAAAGAAGAGGTAACGAATCTTGGGACGAAAAAGACATGCACCAAAAATGGTTAAGTTTTTTTCAAGAGACGGATATATTGGAAAGGAAACAGACTTTGATTTTGAAACGCTATCCCTGGTCATAACGCGAATGTGGAAAGAATATTTTCTTTAGTAGCTGCACAGTGGACTAAAGAACCGCCTTCACGTAGACACGGTCGAAAGCATAATTCAATGCAAGTTCAATCACAAAATGACATGTTCAGAATTTCATAAGTATGTTATGGGCAAACGGGACCTGTTAGATAAGGTGAAGAAATCTGAAAAATATCATAGCAATTAGTGTTCCCTGTGTAAAATCTACATTGTAGATATCTAATTTCTTTTTTAATTATTTTAATTTGATTAATAAAGTTTCAGTAGTAACAAGTTTGTTTTTATTATTTTTCTTTTACATCACATGGATATTTTCAGTCCCTTACTGCTAATGTCCCGGTCAGTACTTAGGCTGCTATGGCAACCCTAGTGTAAGAGGGCTTGGCTTCCAGAATCTGGCGCGCTATTCGTACTTCTATGAATAAATGTAATTCAGTGCAATAAAGTGAACAGTACGACAAGGTAAATAATAATCCATCGCGGTTCAGTACAAAGTTGTGTAATATACAACAAGCTTTGACAATATCGACTGCAAAATCAATTGAGACGTTAAGGGGTCGATGAAATACTCGCCATTTGTTGGCTAGTATGCCGAAAGCACACTCGACATATCGCCTCGCCCTACTCAAACGGTAGTTAAATATTCTTTGTTTAACGGTTAAATGCTTGCCAGAATAAGGGCGCATAACGTTATTTGAAATGGAAAAAGCTTCGTCTCCTATGAAAACAAACGGGACCGGTTCTTGAAAGCCTGGCAATGGCTTCGATATTGGTATGGGCAAGCTACCTTTCATCAGTGAGTCATAAAGTTTCGAGTTGTGGAAAATCGTGGAGTCGCTTTCCTTTCTATATGCTCCTATATCTACGTAGATAAATCTGTATTTCGAGTCAGTAATAGCCAACAAAATAATTGAATTATAAACCTTTGTAATTGTAAAACAGTGATCCACTATTTGCGGGACTACGGATACGAATATGTTTGCCGTCAATGGCTCCTAAACAGTTAGGGAAATTGGCTTTCTTGTCAAAATCTGCACTAATTTCTTCAAACAGCTGTTATGTTATTTCAGGCATGTTTTGACGTAAACAGCGATCCCATATTGCGTTACACACCAATCGTATTGTTTTCGCTATTGTACTTGCACCTCTATAATAGTTTAAATGCATATTGTTGAATTCTTCTCAGGTTGTTAAAAATTTGAAATTAAAAAAAAAATAGTGGCGACAATTAAAAATTGACCTTATGCAGAAAGAAACAATAGTTTCTGAGGTTTCGTTTTCCAAAGAGTCCAATTTCATCAATTTCAGCTGCATACCATCGGTTTCCGAGAAATACTGAATAAGAAGGGGAAACAACTTTTCAGCGTTATGATTACTTGCATCGGTTAAAATTCCGTAAAATTGAATTTTCTCTAGTTCTTGTTTAGTCTTTTGCACAGAATGTGGTGCCAATATGTTTTTATAATTGCTGTAGCTAGTTCGCGCAGTTGACTGTTTCGCGACAATTTTTGAATCAGGATACAGGGTAGCGTTCAATTTAGTGTTGCAGTCCAATGAATTAAAAGACTGGTGGTGGTTAATAACTTTGTAAGCCGTTGTTAATTCTGCTGCACACACTAAGGTATCTTCTGGCGTGTTTTCTCTCACCATGTATGATGAAATATCTCGTGAAGTAGAAGCTATCGATATCTTAGATTTATGTCCATTAGATTTAATGTGGCTGTACATGGCTCGTGAAGATAGGCAATCTCATTATTTCCCAAGACAAGGAGAGGATTTTTGGGTATCAGGATAGTGTTATTATTGTTAGGGATGGAATACAGGTGTAGGAGGTTATATGGTTGTTCAGCAACTATTGGTATGTCTAGTATGAAGTTAATAGTTTCGTTGGTACTATATGCTTTTACTGTAATAGCTTTTTCCCATAGTTGAATGTTGTTTAGATTTGGGACAAATGCTAAGTTTCCAGTGATTTCGTTTTGTATATTATTTAACTCTTCTATTAGATATAAAGGGGCGATAATGCTAGGGTGCATCTTCTCTAGGTGTGCAAATGTTAATGCGTTTTCTAAGGTGTCTAGCCTATCGTAAAGCTGTTGAAGTGAGCTTGCAATATTATTATATATATAATATAGATACTGGTTGTAAGGTAATTGGTTTCAAATTCAGGTACCTGGGTTGAGTACCTGTCTATTGCTCTATATATTTCTGCTTGGTTATCTTTGATGTGTTTTAGATTATTTTCATATACCTTCATAAAGTCTTGCATGATACTAATAGTTTTTCTTTGGTTAGCTCTATTGTTGTTTATTGAAGATTGGATTGATTTAATTTCATTATCAAACTTTGTAGCATCGTCCTGATCTAAGTTTACCGGTGATGGCTTTTACTACAGTGCCTAAACCATCTATAAGACCACGTTTATACCTATATCCTAATCTAAACCATATCGCACCTTTAGAATTATAGTGACCTATCTAAAAAAAACAAGTTTTTGGGAAACGTTGAATAAAGGTTCGTCTGTTTTAAGTTTTTTTAGAAAAGGGAGATAATTCGGTTGCACTTTCATTAAATTCGAATTGTTTTAATTGTATATCCTACTTGACTTATTTATCTACACGTTTTTAAATAAAAAAAAATATTATTACAATTAATAATATTTTTTTCTTAATTCACACAAAAATAGTGCTCATTTACGTCTTTGTTTGTCTGAAACCATCGTTTTTTAAAAGACCTTTTATTATTTAGGTCTCTTTGGTTCTGAATCTTCAATCAAAGTCTCGTTTCATTCCTAAATAAGTCACTATATTAATACATTTTTAGATAGTTTTAAGAATACTTTTAGGTTCAGTACACAAAAAAAAAACATCGCAAGGTAATAAAAAAGTTTTATTATAAAAGTAAACCGACAAAAGACTCAAATGCTACTAATTGTACAGCACAGTAGGCCGTAATGAAAACTTTTAACTAAAAGAAAATAAAATAAAATGACAATCAAATGCTACTCAGTCTTCTTTGATAGTATTTCTAACAATAAAATCAGATTAAATAAAACTATTCAAATATATATCTATTTAAAAAAAAATGTTTTTGTTTAATAACCATAAATTTTGAAAAACGTAATAGGTAATTAAAATATAGAATTATAAAAATCTGCATAATAACCAGGTATTAAGTTTTTATTAACGAGATCGCGTAAGTCTTTTTTCTTATGTTCGCTTAGCTCTAGTCTTTGTAAATATGCTTTGGTTAGCGTTATTTCTTCTGGTCTGACCATTTTCTTTCGTTTATTTCTCATATTGACCATGGTGAACTCATTTTGAGTGTATGAGGTTTTATAGTAAAATGCGAACTGTTCAGCCTTATAAAATTCCAAAACCTTGACATTGGTCCATATCATAGTGTTTTTATGTTCGTCTTCATTGTAATTATAGCCCCACTTTTCTTGTAGAACCTTTAAATCGATGAAAAAGTCGTATGTCAACTCTATCACATTAAAAGGTTTACCATTCTTACGCGAGTTCTTAATTAGGGTAACATATTGGTAGGGTGCGTATATTGGCCCAGACTTTTTATTTCTCTTGATCTCTTTTTCAATAAGGCTATGCACATTATCCCCTTCATTCTGGGTATGACCTTTAATTAGATATTTATGAGTAATTGTGTGAATATTTTCAAAAATAGATACAGCATAAGAATATAATGAGGCAATATATTTATTTTTATTTTGTCCACAACAATTATCGGAATAAAATGTGACATGGAGAGCTTTGTTTGGGTTCTGCTCATTTAAACGATGTAAATAATCTAAAATGCATGACCCAATCTCGTTAGCTCCCCTTTTTCCCTGAACTTCGTCCCAGAAATAGCTATATACGTTACCGTATGCCCCTATTTCATTATCATTATCTTCATTTTTTTTACGCTTTTGAACTGTTGCTGTTTTCTTTAACATTTCTACTATTGTAAAATTAAGGCAATTTAGTTTGGATTTATAAAAAAATGATGATGTTTCTCCAGTGGGACACTGCAGAACAGCCTGCAAATCGTAGACTGCGCAAATGTTAGTTTCATTAATATTCTGACGATCTAGACGTTTTTCTTCTCGACACAGAACCTTTTCTTTCAGATGATCATCATATTTTTCTTTAATTTCTATCTTGCGATTCGGATTAGCAAGTTCATAATCTAAGCACAAGTCGCACCTATCTTTTTTTGGTTGAAAAAAACCTATATTAAACACCTTTGTAAAAATTTCGTAGTACAGCCAATAGTCACATGTAGGTTTTTCTTCTTCTTTCTGAGATTTATCGAAATCTCGCCAAAGGTCCATTATCGTCTTCTCACCACTGATATACTCCCTGGAAGTTGAAGCTCTCAAATAATGAGAGGGTATTCTTGGTATGGAATTTATATGTCCTTTTATACTTTCAATGAGTAGTGGATCTGTAGGTTTTCTTCCAGAGTGCTTACCTCTAATGTCTTTACTTACGAAACCTTGCGGGTCAGTTTTCTTTTTAACGGTTCTGATTTGACGGTCACATATCCCTAGCGTGTTAATAAAGAAGGTCTTACAAACACGAATGTTGATATTATTTATTTTGAAATAGAATGCATTATTTGGTAATCTAGGTTTATCTGCGTTAGTATACTTGTATCTAGGCTTAACTTCCATCATACAAGAGCGTATGTAAGATCTCTGCAGTTCGATGTTGCCAAGAGACCAATATGTTTCAAATAATGTATTTCTATAGGTGCCATTTACATTCACAGAACATTGGAGTCTACATTTACACGCATCTTTAACAATACGGGCAGTTACTTCCTTTTTAGTCGTCATAGAAACGTAAGCTTTTCCAGAATTCCTTAAACTTTTTGCTATATTTTGCTTCCACTTTGAAGGATTCCGAATGCGCTTTCTACATCTTCTGGGAGTTTCCGCGACAGAATTAACAGAACAGGTGTTATTAGATGCTATGGTATTGAAAGTAGTGGTGGACGAAGGCGAAGAACTGGAGCTAGAGCTTGGGCGAGTAGCCTTTCTAATATTGGACCTAGATCTATCTACACTATAGGTTGGGTCTGAGTCACTTAAATCCACATCGCTTGCATCTGAGTTGATAGGTGACTGGTAGTAACTTTTTTTAGCTGCAGATGTAGTTCTGCTTGCAACTTGACCCGTTAACTTAGATGTTGATGGCCCATCTATGAAATGGTCATTCGCTTTACCTTTACAAGAACTGCTGCTGGAACTGGAAGAGGATGTTGATGATGATCTACTCGAATTAGAAGAAGAACTACTGGTACTAGCTGACGAATCACTTGATTTCTTAGACTGTTGCATTTCTAATTCAACTGGCTGAAGAGCTCGCTCAGGAGTTATAGACGCTTCAATCAAGAGATCATCGGTTTTTGATATAGTTTGAACCTGTAATGTAATAGGTATGATTTTTTTTCCAATTGGTTATGAAATAAAATATTAATTACTAAATTAAAGCTGAACAGCTATAACCCACCTCATTGGTGTTCTTATGAAACGTCTTTGGATCATAATAAGGAATGGATCTGTCAGGAGAGTTTTCTATAATTGATGGACTGAATGATTTATTTTCTTTTTGAGGCGTATTCTGAAAGTAAATACTGTAAGTTAGCAAACATATAAGGCAAAAAATATATCGGGATAAAATATGTAAATTAAGGTAGGTAGGTTAAATTGTTATCTAGTAATGAAAATGACAAAATTTTAAGGTATTGAGAATGTATGATTAATTACTTACCTCAATAATAATTCGGTCAATTGAATTTAAAAATATTTTTTCTGGAGATGGACTCGATGGCACAATATTTTCCTTATCGGTGATAATCTGAAAGAAATACTTACGTTATTGTAGATATCAGTAAAAAATATTAAATGGGCATAGGTAAATATTTAATTATTTTTGTAGCCTATCTACCGTAATATCATCACCATCAGCAGATCTTCCTTGCATAATAACATTAGTAGGTGGTTCCTTGATGTGAGCACTACTATTATTTTGATCACTCTCCTGTAAATAAATTTGTTAAGATTATAAAATTTGTTGTTTAAAAAGAATCATAAAAATCTGAATGTGAAATCTGACCTGATTACTACGCAAAGTTTTTTCTAAAATATAATCTGCTCTTTTCTTCATTTTTATATTTTTTGTTAGTATGTAGGTATCTAAAATCTGAAACGCAGAAAAAAATTGGCAAATGTAATAATGACACATTAAATCAAAACAATAAAACGTTTTGGTATCTAGGCAGACCCAAGTCTAAAATAGTCTGTGAAAATATAATCATATTTATTACAAGAGGGGCATAATCATAAATCAGCTTTTATCATAAACATTAGTTTCGTAATAACATAGACCAAATGATGATTGCGTCTTTAATTCGTACATTTTTTCAGTCAAAGAGTGACTCAATGACAAATAAGTCACCGCTGTATAGAGAAAATTTAGTATGAAATAGACTCAATACCAAATAGGTCTTTACTTTACTAAAAATAGTTACGTCCACATACCTTAATTTTTATTCTTGTAGCGTCCTATTACGGTTTAGGCCTCCACAATTACAAACAAGTAACGACCTGCGCGTGACACTCGCGGCACATTACTGCTTGCGACTCTCTCGAACTGAAAGGGCGCGGATGGAGGGGACGGAGTGAAAGAGACCGAAGTATAAGTTTGTGCCTTTCTACGCCATATTAGGTCTCTGTTTTATTAAGATTCGATGAAGATGGTCGAGCAAGGTAATTTTATGTGTCAAAGTTGAAATCTTCAAATTTCGAATTAGGTCTCTATAATTCTAAAGGTGCGATATGGTTTCTAACCCTAAATATAGTAATTTACTCTCTATAGTATCTATACGGTAATCTATTTGTTTAATCAGAGCTGTTATATCTGCGGAGCTATTTTGTTTTAATTTCATGGTATAAAAATTACTGCAAATATCCATTAAAAATTCTCTTAATTTAGTTTTGTTATACACTACTGCTAGGTGGTATGTGTCTACTTGATACTGGGCTTTAGCTTGTGTGATTACTAGAATTCCATTGTGATTATCTATTGGCTGTATGACTGCTGTGGCAGCGGCGAGCCGGAGCACTGCGACGAAGGCGATGGCGTTCCTGAAACATTTTCAGGACGCCTTAGTAAGCGGAAGTGAACTCTTATTGATTTTGCGTTCACATGTTTGCCTACTATCTCAGCTATTTGTTCTGGGTGTAAACGAACTATTGTGTAGGGTCCTAGATATTTAGGTTCTAGTTTATTGCTTCTAGCTGTCTTTGCTACTTGTTTGCTACTTTATTGAATCTATCTATCACTTGTTGTTTGTCTTGTGTAAGTTTATTAATAATTAGTTTCTGTGTGTTTTCCATTATTTGCCTATGTTTAACTACGTACTCTTGATAAAATTATTTAAGGCATTGTAGCTCTAAAGGGTTTCTACTATCGGTGTGTCCGTAAAGTAATTCAAAGGGTGTGAAGCCTGTTGACGAATGAATGGTGTTATTGTACGCTATCATAGCGTATTTCATTAGGTTTGTGGTGTCATCCTTGTCTGATATTCTTTGTACTGTAATGATTTCGGCTAACGTTGAGTGTAGTCTTTCTATAGGTGAATTTGAGTTAGGGTTATAAGGTGTTGTGAAATGTATGTGTATGTTATGCATTTCGCATATTTCAGTAATAACTTCGTTATCGAATTTCGTGTCGGAGTCCGTGGTAATTTTCTTTGGTACCCCTATTACTGAAAATAAGCTTAGTAAAGCTTCCGCGATGTGTATGCTAGTTGAAGCGGTGAGTGGAATTGCTTGTGCATATTTAGTGAAGTTGTCTATTATAGTCAGAAAGGTTACGCCTCCACTGCTATAAAGATCCATGAACATATGTTCCATTGGTCTGTGTGGTGTGTCAGTTAGAGATAGAGGTAGTTTCAACGGGTTTCGTTCGTATTTGCTTTTTAAGCAACTGTCGCATTTATTAATGAATTTCTGTATTGAAGCTAACATGTTAGGCCAATGATAATTTCTATGAATATGTTTATAAGTTTCCTGAATTCCTCTGTGTATTGTTTTACCTTCATGATATTTCCTTATTAAATCTGTTTGTTCGGAAATATTTTCTATAAGTGTGACTCTATTCATACATCTGATTAATTTCGGTCCACGATTGCTGAATATTGTTTTGTATACTTCGCAAAACAGTGGATAGTATTCTTCGTGATGGAAGAAACAATGGAAAACCCTATCCGGAATTGTGTGATCTTTTAGGAATTGGATTATTTGGTTTTTGTGTTATTTATTGGGATCCAAACATCTTTGATAGTTGTTTTACCTTTGGATCTTTCTTCTACTCTGTATGTGTCACCGGGTGTTTTTCTGATGTGAAATTGTTTTAATCGTCTATGGATTGCATCATCTATCTGTGGTATTTTGTCTGATGTTGATTCTAATTGGTTATCGTCTGTAACTTGGTTCGTGTTATCTGGAACTTCGCGTGTAGGTGTTACTTGCGATTGAGTTACGTTATCCGGGGTAGTAGGTAAACCTAATAATGTGCGAATGTCAATGTCTGCTATGTCTATATTATCATTAGATGTGCTTGGTTGAGGGTTGTCGCTAAGTTCATTATGGTGTAATATTTGAACTCTGGAAAGTGCATCCGCGTTTGTGTTTGCTTTTCCTTTTTTACATTATAATTATATTCTGCTAATCTTAGGCGCCGACGTGTGAGTTTAGAGTTCGGGTCTTTAATTGAAATAATCCATGTAAGTGGACGGTGGTCTGTATACCTATATGGTGAACTGTTTACCATATAAATAAGGGCGAAAGTATTTAATGGCCCATACGATACTCAATAGTTCTTTTTCTATGGTTGAGTATCTTTGTTCTGTGTCTGATAGTGTACGTGAAGCGTACGCTACTGGCTTATCTGAACTTATTTTTCTCCTTGCGATAGTACTGCGCCTATGGCTACGTCCGAAGCGTCTGTAGTTAATATAAAAGGTTTTTCGAAATCTGGATACTGAAGTATTGGTGCATTGATTAGTACTTCTTTACATTTTTCAAATGCTTGTATGTACTCGGGTGTAAATGTTATTTTACTACCCATTTTGATAGTGGTTTAGTAAGTTTTGCGAAATCTTGTATGAATTTTCTGTAGTAGCACTAATCCTAGGAATGGTTTTATTTCTTTTTGTGTTTTAGGTAAGGGGAATTTTTTTACTGTTTTTTTTTTTTTTTTTTGCTGCGATTTTATCTTCGTTTGGCTGAAGGCCTTTATCTGTAAAGACTACTACACACATGCCGGCGGCAATGCCGCTGGGTTCATGCCGAGCGGCTATGCCGCCGGCAATACAAGGCGCCGATACAAGCCGCACAAAGCCGTCAAGCATCATTCCGGTTGTGACAGTCACATAGAACGCTAGTGAAGTGAAATTTTTTTTTGGTTGGTTGGTTACAATGAATACGAAAATCATCAGCACTGCCGCCGCAGTTGTAATTTTTATTTTAATAAGAAAAAAATACAAAAGGACGAGAAAGATTGCCCAATTCAACTCTCGTAGACACGGTCCAGCGGAGTTCTCCCTCACTACCACTAATCAGGAGACAGTTCTAAGTATAATCAGGAGTCTGGGGTCCAATGCTCAGGGTGTTGATGGTATTAGTCTGGAGATGTTATTACTTACGTTGCCAACTACCTTGAAGGCCATTACTGATATCATCAACAAATCTATAGAAACGCGGACCTTCCCTGGACTGTGGCGACGTGCAGTGGTTTTTTTTTTTTTTTTATAGGTGGGAAAATCATCTTATGACAAATCCCGCTCTTGGGCGAAGCGGGAGATAGTGTCAGACTTTTACTGACTAAAAACCCACTCCTGTTCCTTCGTTGCCTTCGTCCCAGGGCCACGGTTTCGTTTTCACACTACCCATGGCCCCAGTAGGCTTCGACCCTGATGGGCCCCTACGATTTGCTGACATCTCCCTGAGGCGCGCGCGGAACAATACGCGCCGTCGACGACTTGGGCTCGGTCCGGATGGTTACCGGACGGTCGGACGGCGAGCCACCCATTGCCCGCCGTCCGCAAGCCCGCGCCTACGGTGGCCGGAAATCGGGATCGGAATCCCGGCGGCGGTTGGGGCGTGAGGACCGTTGCCGTTGCCTCACGCGATCGGCCGCCTCTTTTGCTAGCATTACTGCTTCGCAGAAGGAGGCGACCGCCTGCCACTCCTCCTCGCTCCGGACCATGGCCTGTACCAAGGCCCGGCGCGAGAGATCGCCGCCGCCGATCGCCCCCACGAGGACACGGCGTTGCTCTTCCCAAGCGGGGCACACTTCCACCGTATGCTCCACCGTGTCCTCCGGGCGGTCCACACAGTGGCGACACCCGGGCGTCGCTTCCGCACGAATCCGGTGCAGGAACTTCCCGAACTTCCCGTGTTCGGTGAGAACCTGCGTCATGCGGAAGGTGAGGACGCCGTGAGGTCTTTCCAACCACGCCTCAAAGAAGGGACTTACCGCCATAATTGTGGCGTGCCCAGCACTGGGTTGCGACAGTCGCTGTCGCCATTCCACCATGAGACCCCGCCGGAGTTCTTCCCGCCATGCCGCGACTTGGCGTGGCAGCGGAGTTTCGCCCCGGCGTTGCATCTCCATGCGCAGATCGTGCATGTGAGCAAGGCCTGTTGCTACCAGATCCCATGGTGGCTGTCCAGCAAGGAGGCTGGCCGCTTCGCGGGAAATCGTCCGGTATCCTCGCACCATCCGTATGGCCATGACCCTCTGACATGCGTTCAGCCGGGCCGCCGGCCGCTTCCGCAGCGCCGGCGCCCATATCGGTGCACCATAAAGGGCCATGGACCGAACGATTCCCGCGTAGAGCCTCCGGCAGGAGGCGTCTGGACCCCCAAGGTTGGGAAGGAGCCGCCCGAAGGCAGCCCCAGTCCGATTTAGTTTGGGAGCCAGACGTCGGAAGTGCTCCTCGAAATCCCATCGGCTGTCGAGAACGAGTCCCAGGTACTTCATCGTTGACCCGACGCCGATGTGGACTCCTCCTACCGTCAGTTGGGAACCCGGTGGTGGCGCGTTCCGAGGGCCGTGAAAGCACATTGCCTCGGACTTGTGCAATGCCACCTCGAGTCCCAACTCCTGGATCCTGCCCACGACTGTCGCAACCCCGCGTGTCGCTAGTTCGACCGCCGCCTGGTACGACTCTCCCTGCGCCAGGACCAGCGTGTCGTCTGCGTAGCAGACCACGCTGACCCCGCCAGGGAGGTCGCCGCGCAACACGTAGTTGTACCCGATGTTCCACAAGGGCGGCCCTAGTACCGATCCCTGCGGAACACCGCACGACATCTCCCGACGTTCCCACTCTCCCTGGTGACCAGGGTAGATGATGTACCTGTCCGACAGGTACGCCTCGACCACACGACAGAGGTAGTCGGGCGTCCGGTGATACCGGAGTGCCCTCCTAATGCTACTCCAAGGCAGGGAGTTGAAGGCGTTGGCGATGTCCAAAGACACCGCCACGCACACCTGCCCTGGGACACTGCAGCCCCCGTCGTGAGAGCTCGCACGCGCATGATGGCGTCCACCGTGGAGCGCCTCCTGCGAAAGCCGAACTGGCCGTCCGCTAGGTCCGGCCCCACCCGTGTTAGGTGCGCGACGAGGCGGTCTGCAACTACTCTTTCAAAGAGCTTGCCCACCTCGTCGAGCAGCACAATGGGCCGGTACGCGGACGGAGAGTCCGCAGGGCGCCCCGGCTTTGCGATGAGGACCAGTTTCCCCGTCTTCCAGCGAAGTGGGAACTGGCCCCTCTCCATGCATGCGCTGAAGAGCCCTCTTAGTCGAGGCCCGAGAGCCTCCATGGCCAGGACCCAGGCCTTCCCAGGCAAGCCGTCGGGTCCTGGGGCGGTATTTTTGGCACTCAGCCTTCGTACCGCCACTCTCATCTCTACCTCGGTCACCTCTGGAGCGTTGTCGTCGTCGTCGCCATCGTGGTCCGCGTTGGACACCGCTGGTGGCGGAGCCATGGGCGGGGGAGAGTGTTCCCCACGCGCAGGGAACAGAGTACTCACCACACCCTCCACAAGCTGGGGCCGGAGACTCTGCGTCAGCGGGGGAGCCCAGGGGCGGAGTTTGTCCCGCACCACCTTGTAGGGGCGTCCCCATGGGTCCCCATTCAGAGTCCCCAGCCACACGTTGCGGGCCTCGAGCTTTGCCCGCCTTATCTCCGCTCGGAGGGTGCGCTTTGCCTCTCTGTATCCCTCGTACAGCTCCGCCTCTCTGGCCTCCGCATCCGGTGGACGGATGCGGCGCCTGCGGTATCTGGCATACCGGCGTCGCGCGGCATTGCACGCGTTGCGCAGTGCCGCAATCTCCGGCGACCACCAGTATACCTGGCGCTGAGCACGTCCAGGACGGACTCGGGGCATTGCCGCGTCGCAGATTTGCGACATGGCCTCCCGGAACCACGACGTGCAGTGGTGCGTCCTATCCCTAAGACCAATGACCCAGCCCACATGAAGGATCTAAGGCCAATCAGCATTCTGCCCTGCCTATCGAAAATCCTGGAGCGTGTTGTGTACTCTCAAGTCATTGAGTACCTGGAGGTGAATAACATTCTTCCAGACCTCCAGTCAGGTTTTCGGAAGGGCAGAGGCACTGCAACTGCTTTAGCTGATGTTGTGGGTAATATCCTGGAGGCGCGTGATCGGGGAGAGGGATCAATCCTGGCCCTATTGGATTTTTCACGGGCGTTTGATGCTATTAATACCAATCTGCTGCTGTCCAAATTAGCGTACTATGGCTTCGACAGGGATGCTGTGGAGTGGTTTAATAGCTACCTAACTGATAGGTCTCAGTACGTGCAAATCCACAGGGAAGATGGATCAACTGTATCATCCCCTCCCCTTCATGTGTCAAGGGGAGTCCCACAGGGATCAATTTTGGGGCCTCTTCTGTACATCCTCTACAGTGCTGATGTCACTAGCTGTTTCTCAAACTGTAAATATCACATGTACGCTGATGATATCCAGCTGTATATATCTTTCAAAGGGGATGACACGTCATTGGCTACGAAGAGGCTGAATGAGGACCTGGCTCGGGTGGTGGCCTGGTCTGAAGAGAACTCTCTGGTTTTGAATCCACTAAAGTCTAAATACATGGTACTAGGCACAAAAAAGCAGGTTGCTGCTATTTTGTTAGCCAGGCCTAGGGTCATGATCATGGGGGAGGAGATTGAGCGAGTTGAGCAGGCATGCAGCCTTGGGTTGATACTAGATCCAGAGCTGCGCTTCGAAGCCCACATAAAAAGTGCACTAAGAAACTGTTTCTACAGGTTAAAGGTTTTGTATGGAATACGTAAATACCTAAGTGTTCCACTCCGCAAACAACTGGTTGACAGCCTAATCCTGTCAAAGTTGAACTACTGCGATACTGTTTATGGGCCCTGCTTGCTTGCCAGGACAGACAGGCTGATTCAGCGCATCCAGAATGCATGTGTTCGCTTCTGTGTACATGTGCCACGCAGGAGTCATGTGACCCCATACATAAATCAACTTAAAATTTTAAAAATGTCTGCTAGGCGGAACCTGCATTTAGCGAGTTTACTGTTTGGTGTTATAACTACCCAAAAGCCACGTTACTTATATGAAAAACTTACATGGAGACAAACACATTACAAATACGGTCTTCGCTCTGTGGTGAATCCACTGTCAGCACCACGACACAGAACTACAGCTTTCAGGGGGTCGTTCAGGTTTGCTTCCACTCGGTGCTGGAATAGTATTCCGCCACCAATGAGAGTCCTAAAAACAACACAATCTTTTAAATATCACCTTAAGAAGTTACTGTTGAACGCGCAACTCTTACAGCAATAAACTAGTGTCACCTCATGGTTATGACTCTCAGTCTTTGGCTTGGTATTCGGCAGCGTTGTGGTTTGGCATTCAGTCCTGTCCCTGTGTATTGGCTTGTTATTCGGCAGTGTTGTGGCTTGGCATTCAGACTTGTCCCTGTGTATTGGTTCGCTGCTGTCAGCGTGTTTAAACACTAATTTTCCACGTCATACAGGATACCTTTATATAAGAATGTAAATATATTAATTTTCAATTTATACTATTCATACTTATATGTAATAATCACAATCATTTGACAATGCTTATAATTTTTTAATTTTCTTTATAATACAATTCATTTCATTATTAATTTAATTAGCAACAGTACCTGTATTAATCACTTTTTCAGTTTGTTTGTTTTGTCCTCTTTTCTGAGAAATTATTTCCACAAGATGAAGCAATCGGATTAAAAACACTAAATAACATATTGTCTGCCCCGATTTCGGCTTCTCATGAGTCCATGTGATTTATATTTCGTCGCGGACTCTTTGAACACTGTACAAAACAATAAAATACAAACATATTCAACGATTTCGCATCGCATCTTTTTGAAATTTTGAACTTCAAGTTCAATTAACATTTCCGTAGAAACACTCGTCACAATATTAATGGCGTAGCGTCATAGCATGCATCACTTCCTTTTTCACGCACGTCATCGCGTCCATAGACTATAGGTACATGAAAACAGAACCGCGTACTTTGGCACAGACGGAAAGTAATGTTGCCACTTTATATATATTATGATTTCGTATTTCCACTTTATTTATTCATTGTTCTTTTTTTTTTTCTCCTTTCCCTATAATTTATTTATATTTATCTATTTTATTCAAATCTATTAGCACACAATACCGTGCCGACGTCTTTAAGTCGATACCGTTACCGGCCCACGCTGAAAACCAGCGCCGTAGACTCATCGCATTTTGCGTGTGGTCACGGCATTATGCTGAGCGTTCGGCCGTTTTGCGCGGATGTGGCGCATATTTCTTCAACATAATGTACTTATAATTTGTTAGTTTTAAATTTGCGCTTTGTTCCGCCAAATAAAATGTTTTTCTTTCTTTCTTTCTTTCTTAAGGTTTTGGATGCGCCCAAGTTTACAAAATAGAAAATGGCAGAACGGTACTGTAATGATAGAAGAGTATAAAAAGATGATGTGGGATGTCAACGTTTGCGCAATAGTATGTTCTTTGGGTTTCTGAGAATGACATATGAAGATTTTGAATTTTTGTTAGAGAGTACTGAAGTGTACATTAGCAAAAAAATTACTGGCTGGAGAAAGGCTATACCCGCTAAAGAGGTTGGCAGTAACGTTGCGGTTTTTAGCTACAGGAGAAAGTTATTTCAGCCTTGGAGAACTGTTTAAAATTTCACCACAACTTCTTTCCTCACTGATTCCCGAAGTCTGTCAAGCAATAATATCAAAACTTCAAATTAAGGTAATCATTTTTTTATGACTCACTCTTGATATTCACAGGGAAGCTCACTCACAGGGAATCCTAGAGAGGAAGCTAGAGAACACCATAACCTAATATATATTTGTACTCTATTGACCAAATAATTTTTTTTTTATTTTTTTTTTATTTACGATATGGCCTGAATATATGTGATATTGCTGGAATTGGATAATATTTGAGTATAGCATTACATTTAGGCTTACAAGCACATATGCTAAACGTTTAAGTATTTTTGAATGTTTATTTTAAATTAATTTTTATTTCCTTTTTCTTTTCTAGATGCCAACCACAGAAGAAGAATGGCTTTCGGTGTCACGTTTGTTTTTCAAGAAATGGAATGTTCCCAATTGTTGTGGATCCATTGATGGGAAACACGTACGTATACAATGCCCCAATAATAGTGGCTCAGAATTTTTCAATTATAAATCGTATTTCAGTATTGTGTTGTTGGCTTTAGTCGATGCTAATTATAATTTTTTATACGTCGATATTGGTTGTCAAGGAAGAGTTTCGGATGGGGGTGTTTTTAGAAACAGCTCGCTTTACGAAGCATTACGAAATGAATCTATAAATCTACCGACACCAAGACCTTTACCTGGACGGACTATGAATGTACCATTTTATTTCCTTGGTGATGATGCTTTTCCGATTCCTCCTAACTTAATGAAACCATTTCCTGGACAACATGAGCGAGGATCTCCGAAAAGAATATGCAATTACAGATTTTGTAGGGGAAGGAGAGTCGTGGAAAATGCTTTTGGCATATTATCGGAAAAATAATAATAAAGCCAGAGAAAATGAAAATTGTAGTAATGGCTTGTATATGCCTGCACAATTTTATCCGAAGAAATGACGTTGATGTTGAGGATAATATGATAACGATACCGGCACCAAATATTATAAATCGAAATTTGGAGACTTCAATGGTCAGAAATGAGTTGATGAACTATTTTCTTTCAGAGCAAGGACAACTTACATGGCAAAATTACATTTCATAAATCAAACATATTTTTATTGGGAACAACGTTTATTTAGCATATAAGTATCTATATAATGATATTTTAAGTAAAATTCTAACTAGGTAACATTTTGTTAATCTGTGTTTGCCTCATTAATCTCACTATCAATTACAATGTACCAGTACAATCATAGTTTTAATTATTAAATTCTTAATGTAGCATCATAAATCTAAAAGAGTTTTAATTATTTTCCAAATATGAAAAAAGGCTATCCTGAGTATCAGAATTGTCGGTATAATTAGAATGGCTAGTGGAAGGACGTACACTTTCAGGTGTCGAAGTGGTAAAATATCCTTGAGCTGCCGCCACCGTGGAAGGTCTTGAGTAAACGCCCATTTCAACCTGATAAATTATATTATTAATATGGTGTTGTACTGTAGATATTGTTATGGGATCCATTTTTCGTATTTTATTTGCTATGTGTTCTCCGAATACCGAGGCATCGTCGCGAGCAGATGACAAAGCTGACATATTTTTTAAAACTTGTAGAGCTTCGGCAATGTCACTGTCTCCATCAGTACCGCATCTCCTTTTCCGGGAACTAGTCGCTGTTGCATTATCTTGATGACTGTACTGCGAATGCGTCTGTAAATAGAAGGAAATAATATGATTTTTTTTATCATGGGAGGTATTTAATATTTATACTAATATTATAAATAAATAAATTGTAGAGGGTAATCTTCGGAACTACTGAACCAATTTATATTGATTAAGAACTGATCACCTCTTCTTGAGATCCTGGTTTGCCGTCTTAATACAAAATTATAACAAACGTACAACATTGCAGGTACAACAAAAAAGAAGCTTTTATCTCGGGAATGGAGCACCGATGAATTATGAAATTTTAATCGATTTCTAACGTTAGCACAGCTGGCTCATGAGGAATCCCTAATAACTTTTAAAAGCGAGACTTTTTTCTTTGCGACTAATTATCGAATTAATCCTGGCATAATTAAAAATCTCAAATTCCATTGTGGGCCAGCGTCCGGGGACCTTGAGTCGCCGCACGAAAGAGCATGCTCTTTGCCAACCATGGTTGACACACTAGTATTTTTAAAATTCAATTAAATTTTTAATCTTTATTGCATTCTTGTATATTTAAGGGTCTTAAATATCGAAATGAAAATGTATAAACAAATATACAACATTACCTTATCTAATATAATATCATTATTTTGCTCATACATTATTTACGTTTTACGTTCTTTATATTTTATGCAACACATTTAACAAGTATAATTTAATTGTATTTAACCTTTATATGAGATAAGACTTTATACAACTGAAACGGTCAGTAATTAAAACGTAAGGTCACTATAAACAGTTAGTATATTTCAGTACACAACTTTGTATATAAAACTAGACTTATGCAGTACGATGGTAAATAAAACTACACGGTACGTTCCCAGCGAGTTCGTGTCGCGCGAGGCGTCGCGAAACAAGCAGGATGCGTAACCGCGGGACGGAACGGGGAGTACGTCTAAGCTAGGCGAGCTCTTCCAATGCGTGGATACAGCGGCGCACTAGTTTTATTATTGTATTTATTATTGTTTCGTTATTGTTTCCTTATTGTGTTTTAAATAAAGTACAGATAGTTAACTCGAAAACATCAAATAAAACAGCAATGTCGACTCCTGCAGCTAAGGTATGTATTGTGTTTTAATTTTGGTAATTGAATTGGGGAAAACTTAAATACCAGTACGATTTTGTTCCATGTACTATTCTTCTGTGTACTATTCTTTCATTTAACCATTAGAATACTACATTATCCCTGGGTTCATCAGGGATAATGTGGATAGGTACTTTTTATCCCGAAATTCCCATGGGAAATCTTATTAACCAAAGCAAAGCGAGGGCACCACTGGTAAAAAATAAGCAGTCGTAGTAGTAGGTCACCGTTTACGTCTGTCCATTAATGCTTTATTTATTATTATCACGAATGAAGAAAATTATGGAGTTAATATCACCACTTCCCATATCAGAAGAGAGTAATCCTGGAACTGCTTTTCCCGAGAACATACAGCAAGATAAGGCCCCAGCTCTAGATCAATTCTTACTAACAGACAGCTACAACGATATTGACATGGACCCAATATTAACTGATACGACATCACCTTTGTTGATCGATTATATTTGTGATACTCGTAACGATTTAAATTCTGAGCTCAATACTAACGCATTATTAACACCATTACCTCAAACTAAACTTGTCGAATACAGTGATTCAGATACTGAGAATACTTACACTTTAATGGATTTAGATAACCAGAACATAAAGACTTAACAACTTATGCTCCTACTATGCCAGCTTTCATTAATCAATTAATACAGCCGAGCACCAGTTCACTGTTTGATCAACAAGAACTAAATATGTCTAAGAATTTGGAGACCCACGACAGCATTGCCTCTATAATTGATAGCGAAGATTCATGGAAGCCTGCCTCATCGTCCAGTGATTCGGATGAAGATAAGTCAGTTCAAACAATAGAAGAAACAAGTGTTGGTAAAAGAGGATATAGGAAAATAAAACCTTTACCAAAACGACTATCAGCAAAAAAAAAAAAATCGTAAGGCTGCTGTAGGGAAATCTATACAACCAAACCCTTGTATAAATAAAAAATGTGGTAACTCATGTGCAAATAAATTTACGGAAGATGATCGCAATAATATTTTTAAAAACTATTGGGGATTAGGTTGTGATAAAAGACAAAAAGATTTCCTGCTGTCTTGTGCTAAAGAAAAACCGATTGGAAGAAAAAGATCCAGTAGTAATGTTCGCAAAATATCATACGATTATTTTATCAGCTACAATGGACAGAATATTAAAGTATGTCAACAATTTTTGCTTAAGACCCTAAACATATCCCAAATGTCTATGAGATACACCATCGGAAATGCTAATAAAGCTCTGAATACCACTCGAGATGGCAGAAGAACTAGTCGTCCTCATAATAAATCTGATGAGGTAGAAGTCGCACAGTTAAAATCATTTATTGAGATGTTGCCTGCTGTTCCATCCCATTATTGTCGCAATAAAAGCACTAAAGTATATTTACCTCAAGAATTTCAAAATATATCGTTTTTGTATTTAGGTACAGTATGTTAATCACGTGAAAGAAAATAATCCGGAATCATCAGTATTATCAAAAAGAGTATTTCGTAACATTTTCAAAAGGGATTTTAATATCGGATTCCTTCCATCTGCCTAAAAAAGATAAATGTGCTTTTTGTGAGAAGTGCAAAAATTTATCACCTGAAAACAAAATTATTTTTGAGCGAACCCCTGAATATAAAAATCACATTCTAGATAAAGGAAAATGTAAGCAACTGTTTTTAGAAGACCAAAAAATGAGCAAATTAACTGATTCTAACTCCTTATGCGTAAGCTTTGATTTAGAAAAAGTCCTGAATACACGTAAAAGTGTTACCCTATACTATTCCAGGAAGTATGCATACTATAATGAAAGTATATATGAAAGTGGTACAAGGGATGGTTACTGTTACCTGTGGGGTGAATGCGACGGAAAAAGGGGCTGTAATCAAATTGTTACAGTCCTTTTTAAATACTTGATTATGGTAGACCAAAGAGGTACCCACACAGAGATAAATTTATACTCCGATAGCTGTGCCGGGCAAAATAGGAATCGAGCAATGATGTCAATGTTAATTCATTTCTTGAAAACCGCAATTACTATTACACAAATAAAGGTAATTTATCTTTTACCGTGACACACCATGATGCCTGTTGACTCTATTCATAGCACTATTGAAAGTTTTGTGCGTAATAAAACAGTATGGGCTCCTTCTGAGTGGCCAACTATGATTACTAATGCTAGAAATAAGCCTAGAAACTACAATATAAATGTTGTAAAATATGGAGACTTCATGGATTGGAAGAATTTTTCACAAGCTTTATTACCGACAAAATTTAAGATTAATTTTAATTCATTAACCCGGCGAGGATGTGGTGAAAATAGTAACGTGGAGGTTGTGGAGGGTCTTATTGACCCTGTATATAATTGGGTTTAAAATACCTAAATTTATATTAATGTACCAAATATTAATCAATATTATTTATATTACATGTTATTTTTACGGTTTTATCGAAATAAAATGCAGATAAGAGTACAAAATAATATAATTAAATCACTTTTAACAAAGTACTACAAAATAATCAACTTTTACATAAACTTTCTAAACTTACACTGAAAACAACAAAAAATAACTAACTTCTTAGACGATTAACTTTTAATTTGGTACATACGTAGAGGTCAATTAGTTGCACTTACAGTCTTATCATCAAATTATGAATTACAAATCATTATTGTCTGTGATTGCAGCACAATCCTGGCAGAATGATATAGTGTGTTCTGGACAAATATACTTATGGCAATCTTCACAAACATTGGCTGTCTTGCGATGGCGGGCATAAGGACATACTTGGCACCTTTTTCGTACACCTGGAACCCTAACAGGAGCTTCTTGTTCAGGTTCTCCGATGAATTCTCTGATTCTCTTGCGTAGCGGTCTCGGCAATTGAGGTGTTTCTTTGCGGCCCTGCAAGTGTTCAGTAACAAGCAATCGGCCTAGTGTTTTTATAAAATGGCGACGCTTCTGAATAGTCTGCGTGTTAGACCTGTGTATAATATACGCATTGATGCCAGCCATATTGAGCATTGCATAGAAGACAGTGAGGGGCCATTTTTTCGAGTTGCGACTAACATCGTATGTCGCCGACAACTCGTCTGCTACGTCTACTCCACCTTTAGTGGTGTTATAAAACGTATTTATCTCAGGTTTTTTTCTCTCCTGTTGATTCATCAATTTCAGCGTTGTGGTGGAGACTAGACATTAGTATGACAACCTTGTTTTTTTTTGGAATATGAAACACGAGCGTTTTAAAGACTTAACAGATGAGTCGTATACACTCTTATCAACTATTGATGTGATCTTTCAATTTCCGCGAGCCTAAGTATATCTACCAGCAACCGATAATGGCCAAAAAATCCGCACCAATTATGGGTTACAGCTGGTACTATGAACGTCCATCTAAACGCTCTCCTTAAATATAAATCTAAAACTAAAGTACGTGTGCCGTATGTTCTCATCTCCGTACCGTTTGCCGCGTAAACTTTATAGGTATCACTCGCGATATTTTTGGTAATGCACTCTTTCGACACTGGAATCATTGAAACATCCGCACCCGTATCAATCAGGAATCGAAGTCCGGTTTTCCTGTCTGTCACACATAAGCGGTAATTAGGCACCCCGACACAATCCACCGCTCTAGGTTGTATCGCCACTAGTTTCCAATGTAGTAGCCTCCAATGAGAGTCCTAAAATCATTACAATCCTTTAAATATCACCTGAAGAAGTTGCGCTGTTGAATGCACAAATCTTACAGCAGTAAACAATTTTTGTCACCTCATGGTCATGACCCTTAGTCCTTGGCTGGGATTCTTCAGCAGCGTTGTGGCTTGGCTTTCAGCATTCTATCCCTGTGTATTGGTTCTGTGTTATCGGCGTGTGTTTATACACTAAGTTTCCACGGCATACAGGATACCTATTTAATGAGAACATAAATATTAATTTTAATTTTTTACTATATAATAATAACAATATTTAATGCCAACATTTATAATTTACTATTTATTAACTGTATTTCATTACCTTTGCAATTAGTTTCTGTTCCAGAATTTTTATTTTCCACTATAGTTATCGACAATTCGCATATTATCTGCCCAGAGGTCAACTTCTCTTGAGCTCTTCTGATTCACATTTCACCACGAACACATATGACACTGCGCAAAGCACAAGAACAATAGTGATTGCGTTAACGAGTACAGTAAATATCGCATTGCGGCCCTATGAAATTTTGAATTTCCATTTCCACTCACACACTGTTTCGTCATAATGGCGTGGCGTCATAGGCTTTGCTAAGCGTCACATCCTTTTAGCTCATCACTCGCACGTGCTTCGCTCCCAGACTCCTGTTTCGCCTGTGGATATGCACCTTGTGGATTCATTGTTCAATAATGTCTAAAATTACTATAAACGCGCACTGTTATGTGAAATGTTCAACGGGGTCACCACTTTAGGGATATAATTTGACTGGAGCGAGTAAATGAAAAGGCGTAGTTCTAGTAGGTCCGTATATTCACGACTGGTTGACGACTTACTTGACGGAACGCAGCCGTCTCTATATACACATGCATACATCATGTATCTTGCATACGTTACGCCATCATATTTCATATCATTCGATGTGTCCCTACACGCGGCAAAATATGACACTGTTTGCCGCCACTTTTCGCCCCATTTGGGTAGGCTACGGTCTTAAGACCATACAGCCACTGAATTTCACCCAATAAATCCCGCCAAAAAACACCCAAACATTTTAACCACGCAATTAATATTTTTTTCAATAATATAAGCAAAATAATTGTATTTCGTATGCATTTTTATCAACGAACCAAATGCATTATAATGATATAATGATGTTATAAAAAAATATGTTCTGGTCTATTATCAAATTGAAAATTCTATGCAATATTTATTTTTATTATTCCGCCTGAAGGACTTTGTATCCATGGTCAAGAAATAATTGAAAAAAAAAAAAACGTCAAAATGGTTGCAGGAACCAAACATTGAATTAATGAATATACTTATTTTTTAATATTATTTTTCCGAACTTTAACTGACATGATATTGTTTAATAAATAATCTCTAGTACTTATTAAGATTTTTAGTATAAATAGTAATCTTGTCTACGGCATTGTCAACCTCTGGCCGTATCTTGGCCACTCCCTTTATATGTATATGTGGATGTTGTTTCTTATGGAAAGAGTTCGGATTCGACTATTTTTTACAATAGCTCCTAGAGAGCAGACATTCAACAGAACAATTTAAATATACCTAAATTAATTGAACTGACGGAATATAGTTATCCACTTCCTTTAACATTTGTAGCATTCCGTTTATAAGAATACATGCAGCGACCATATGTAGTCAACAATTTATCACAAAAGCCAAGAACATATAACTATAGGTTAAGCCGTGCAAAAAGATACATAGAATGTGCATTTGGTATTATGGCAAATAAATGGAGAATTTTTCATAGACCCTTAAATGTTGGAGTTACTTTTATTGAAGACGTAATTAAAACATATTACATAACTTTGTTAGATCTAACAACAATACACCAAACAGTAATCGGAGAAGACATACCGGTATTATTGGACTATTTGATAATCGACTTAATAACGGATATATTAAGTAATTGTCAAATAACAATAGCACTATTTGCGTTGACGAAATCGTCGCGATTGTATATTGCGGAGAGTTCGTTTTTAATTTGTATAGGTCTAAAGCAGCATAAGTGGAAACTGTAGTTTTAAAATCTTCATCCGGAAAAGTAGAACGGAATGTAGTAAAGTTCTCACAATAAAATAATTTCGCAGCAATCAAATCGCTTACCATCAGGTGAGATGGTGGTCAAACGCGAGCCTATCATTAATAAAAAAAAAAAAATGATTACAGAAATCAAATCTGTCTTTAACTTGAATAATAAAATATCACTTTTTTTGCTAAGACTGAGCTAGAAGATTTAATCCTTTTTTGAGGTTGTTCTTCATTTTGATCTATAGAGTCACGTGCATTCTGTATGGCGATTTCAAAATCCTTAATACTGTTTTTTTATGTAAACTAAATCAATATTTCTCCTTTGCAATTGTTTGAATATAAAAGTACTGTCTTTTAAATATCGTAGAAGCATATTAGCTTGATTTATAGAGCTGGCATCATTTTCAGTTTCTATAATGGAGGTCATGCATTCTTTTAAGGCCTCCTTGTAGCAATGAACTGAATTAACTGTTCGTGAATTTAAAGTTCCATCTCGTTTGTGGAGCAGCTGGAATCTTCTTTGTTACAATGGTTTTCAAAATCTCTGTACGCTTTGGCGATCGCGAAAAAAACTTTGGAAAAGCTTTAAGATCAGCAAAAAAAAATTGTACGGTTTTTTTTTGCTTACTCTTTTTTCTTTTATTAAATTAAGTTGATGGCGTAACAATGAACAATTTGAGCATGTAGAGACAGTTTTTTATTTTAGCCTGTACTCCACCAACATTCCCGCTCATTACAGAGGCACCATCACACAGAGTTAGCTAAAGTGCCTGTATTCTGTTAGTATAGCAGTACTAAGTTCCTCAGCAGTATGGGAGTGTGGCGTAAGATATTTCCAAAACCGTTCGTGAACCTGTCCGGATTCTTCGGATCTTAAAATCATTACCATCTACATAATTGTGGATACATCGGTAGTTTCTTCAGCTTGAACTGCTACGTAATCACATTTTTTTTTATATAATATCCGACAATTCTTTGTGGTACATAAATAAATCGATTCAAAATATAATTTTGAATAGTTTTTGACGTACCTTTGAAGACTGTAGAGATGCGAGATGCTCCTTCATGACTGTATCTAACTCTGACACATAATCTATTAGCTCGCGGGATAACACCAGCATTATTAGACTCACTTGTTTCGTCGTGACCTCGCGAAGCTAATCGCAAATGCACCACAAAACTTGATACAGTCGATCAGGCGTGACAATATATACCTATTTTTGTTAACTTGTTCGTTAAATTTATTATATTGGTTCTGTAAACAGAATCTAATTGGTTACGAATATCTCGGTGCCCAACACAGACAAACTCATTAGATTTTGTAGAGCGATGCACCATGTTTTTTTTTTTTTTTTTTTCACTTAACCCTTATTGAGTTCTTAA